>JBBMOC010000008.1:9019758-9477143 GCA_037975185.1 Centropyge bicolor
CCCCTACCCCGCCCCCTCCCCCAAATATTCTGCGACATATTCCAGTAAATTTGGCGGCTGTTGTTTTCAAAAGTCTAGCATCTTTACATGAAGTCAAAAGAGTAACACATTGCACAAGCTTCCAAAGACTTCCACGGTTTCAGTTTTGGCCATTTTCTTTTTTTTACCAGTCTTCGATTCCCAAAAGACTCCAGTTCAGGATTCAAGTTCCATATGAAACATCTAAGGGTTCCCACTGTTCAGAAGTGACGTGCTGGAAATGTGTATTTGCAGCAAGTTTTTGGTTGTCTTGGTCTTCCCTTGGTTGCACCGCTCTGCTCTGTTTCAATGAGTCCTGATTTTCTTTCTGCATCCCACAACGAAACATGGTGGAACAAAAACACATAGTTTGGTTCTTTACAACGCTTCAAATGCAATAGGGAGAAAATAAATCATGTCATGTTGCAACATAGCTATTTATGGCCTTTAGTGTAGCTGCATGTCTCAATCAGCCCAGGATATATTTATGGACAACAACTTGGCATTTTTCTCACATTAACAAAGACATCTACTCTTTAGTTCCTTTTTTTTGTTGGAGTTGGAGAATTTGGAGGTCTAATTATTTTTTTTAACAGAATCAGTCTTTAAGTTCTTCTGGTTGCTTTAGTTCCATGGTGAGAAAGAGAAAAAGACTCACACTAATGCCAGGGAGGGAAAAAGTTTGTGTTCACATCATGAATGAAAATGTAACAGGATGTTGAATTGAAGGTTGACTACCAAATCAAGACAGAGTTGGTAGAGCGGACTAACTTTACGTCCTCGGATAAATTATGGGAGAAGATCACTGATGCTGATTTCATGCCCTCATTGAGGCTATAGGTAACAGGAGCTGGCTTGCTTCCCAGTTTAACTGCTAGCAGGGGAAATTAAAGGCAGAAAAAAAGCGAGAGATAATTAAAGACCAGGGAGCAGGGCTGGAGAAAGAACATTTCAGAAGGAGAGAAAACAGGCTTTACAAACACCAGGAAGTAGGATATTAGCAGAACCTCGATCTTTGTAATTCTGTTCCCACGAAAAGTATGAGATCTTGAGGGTCAAATGATACAAATACATATAATCTATATATTTGTTTATTTACAGGTATATTCTAGATCATAGTCGATATCTAACAAAATGAATGACCACATTATGTCTGAAAATAACAAAAGTAAAAAAAGAGAAAGAACTTATTTTCTGAAAAACTGCGAGGGCCATAGTCTGTACATGATCATACAAGGTACAGTATGTCAAGTTGGGCTGACATAGATGACAAAAAAAATCATTTATGAAATTTTTTGATTGATTAGATATTTTGTAGACCAGTTCATCATTCAACAGTTGCTTGAAAATAAAATAAACAAAATAACACTAATGCCTACAAGTTAATGATAATAAAGAATCTCAACAAGGTTTAAAAATGGCGTCTCCTCATCGGCACAGGATCTACCCGGGGGTAGAAGTTAAACTGGTGAGTACAGGGCAGAGGATTTGAGCATAGCGCTGAAATCACCTCTGCTTTTTCCTCAAGAAACACGCAAGGTCTCTAAGATTACAAAAAAATTAAACAAACACACAAACAAAAAGAAATGAATAAAATGTCATCATATTTTCAAACATGAGCACTGGCTGGTATAAAAAAAAGATGATGAGGAGAAAAACTGAATTAATACTAAGTGTTTGGATATATCTTTATATTCTGCATTTAAATATATATGCATGTGTGAGTGTGCAGTATATATGTACATAAATACATATATGCACACGTACACAGACATGTTATACTTAACATTTCTACAGTGAAAAAATAGAATGTCTTTAAACGTATTATGAACAAATAAGCATTTCTCTTTTCCTGCTAATTTTAAAAAAATGTGATACAACGTCTCTGTTAAAAAACTAAACCAAAAAGAAAATAAAAAGTCAACTATGTAATGTAAAATAAGTCGTCATAATACAACATTAATGTTTTCATAATGTTACAATAACAATAAGGCTTTTTTGGAAATAAGAAAAGATTACACACAGTTCTGTCCATCGCTCTGGTTTTTGTGCACACCCATCTTCACAGAATCCGTACACTCATCTGTACCAAAAAGACTGATCTCAAAATGAAAACTTGGCGTTTTCAAAAGCTTGATTTTTTTTTTCTTTTTTAAAATCAGACACATATACATTAGTGCGTCAAATCCAACCTGCAGTTGTTTTTGGAGTATTTGTTTCAAGTTTCTTTTCTTTTTTTTTTCTTAGGGATGTGCAAGTAACTTGTACCGAAGAATTTCATTATCACATCATGGCATCGAGATCCAACATGGCTGCCTGGTCTGGCTGTGGCATCCACAGAGACATCATCTATAAAACGGAGGACAAAAACCAAAGCAACTATACTTTGTTTATCCACCAGTTACCAAACACACAAACAGTGGAACTAAAGGCCAATTCTTCAACCACATGAACGTACAGCTGTGTAATTGCAACAGGCCTCTGCCACTCTTGAGCGTCTTATACAATGAAAGAGATGATTATAAGAGGAGGCTGGGAAAAAAAAAGGAGAGGCGGAAAAGACCGGTGGACGATGTTGTCATGTGGATGCGCTTTCAGTCATGCCCGCCTGGGCGCGAGCGATTAGCAGAGCTGGCATCTTTTGTTCGTCAGTTTCCTCTCCCTCAAGAGTCACACGTACAGCATACACGAGATAAGCAGCATGTTTGGTTTCGACAGAAATTAAAAAGGAAAAAAAAAAAGAAAAAAGATAGTTCCTCATAAGACAAAAAAGTTCGAAACAATGATGATGAGCGTTGGTCACTGTACACAAAGAAAGCCCCAACTTTTGCGGCAATCCTTGTTTGGTTGTTCCGTTTGTTCCAAAGCTTCTTGCCCACCAGATTCATCTCTTGTTCCAAACGGTGGATGTTAACACCGAAGCCCCATGATGCAATGGTTCCAAAGAGAGGAGTGATTGTAAAAAATCATGGGACACGGTTGCCATTTCTCCCAGCTTGACCATCCGCGAGACGACCCGGCCGCAGCTTCTCGCAACGACCGAGGTTTTCCCTGATATCTCTGGTGACTGAGACGCGAGCCTCCCGGGGCACTTCTTCAATACCCTGTGGTACTTTTCTACATCACTGTGGTTACCTGGCTTGGGATATTTGATTTTACACAATTCACGAAACTAACTGATCTTAAGATATGTGCTGCTGCTTTCTTCCCAACAACCACTGACGGCGCCTTCTCTAAGCTCTTAGCGCTTGAGAACAGGCAGTTATGTGATGCATACTTTAATCGTCGAGTGTTTTTCCTCACAAATTATGCATATCATTGTGGGACAGTGTAAAAAAAAAAAACCTAAATGTTTACTTGATGCCAGATGGTAGCTAGTTACGTTTCCACTGTTTGGATTTTTTTTTGTCTCACCAGAGTTTGGGGGAAAAACCATCTGTGTTCACACAGGCAACCACAATTTGGTCATTTCTCTGGGTATCACTCACAAAATGTGTTGATAGAAATACTTGAACTCCCTTTTACACCTGGGCATATCAAAAAAAAAAACAACAAGACCCCGTGCTTGGCTACATCCATCTGCCTCTCATTGACTTCTGCCGTTCTCCTTCATTATCTGTTGCTTGTTACCGTTGTATCACGAAGATATTTTTGAGAAGAGAAATGTCCACGAATGTTTACAATGTCCTCCACATTGAAACACTTGAGGTAAGGTAAGCAGTCTGACACTTTGATCGATTCCCGCCCCACAGCTTGAGCCACAGCATCTGGTTCCTCTCCTGATGAGGATTTTCTTTTCTAAATGATGGGCAATTTCCTCTTAGTCGAATTGGATTTATTCTAAACCGGTTGCTTGGGCGTCGTCGTCTAAAAATCTACAATAGGAAGGATCCTGTTGGGCGTGTGTGAATTAGTGGTGGTGTTTATCGTCGTCTGCTGTCGTTGTTTCAAATTTCAAAGTTTCTATGGCTCAGGAGACTGTTGAGGGGGGGCGACAGGATTCTGGGGGGAAGAGATGGCTTTTTACGTTGCATAGTGATCAAAGCTTCCTAAATACTCCAGAGCTGCGTGATAGCAGAATTGGTATTCATCCTGGAGGGAAGAAACAGACAAAACATACATCAGAAAATAATCACACCAGTAGTTTAAGGAGCTTTCTGTGACAACAAGAGATTAACAATTTCAGACAACTTTTAATTAAAACAAATTACTGTACTTGTTGAGGCAGACTGTACCCTCCCAAGACAATATTACAGATGAGATGACTGCTATTTCAAACATGCACAGAGAATAGGACAGCTATATAATGGTTATTTTAGTTAAATTAGCTCATTCAACATATTTATGCCACTTCATTATACTAGAGTACAATTACATGTGTACAAGCAGCTTATGTTGTTGTGGATGTGCCTGTGTGACCTCTGACCTCAGTCTGGACCATGGCTGGCCTCTGTGTCCGGAGCATCTTCACTGTCTGGAAGATATCCACCACGCCTTCATAGCGCATTCGCTCCAGGACGATGCTGAGGGTGATGAAGACGCCGGTTCTGCCCACGCCAGCACTAGAAACACATCACGACAAAGTGAATTAATGAGGATGTTATGGATATATCTTGCATACACACACATTGTTGTTGTGTCTTTCTGTGGTGTGTGTGTATGTTACTTTATGACTCCTCATTAGCTGGGCCAAGACCAGCTAAATAACAATCATTGAATAATTTCAATCTTCCATTTTCACATCCTTCAATGGGAATTTGTCATAAAGCTGCACCCTGAGAGAGTCAACCGTTCGGAAACTTTTGATAGCTAGAAATCCTGCGGCGGGGTAGCGCAACGGCGACGGCGGCAAGGACGAAATCTGCGTGCGAGGACTCTGTGAATCCGCTTTGATGTGCATCCATGCTGTCGTCATCGTCGAACACAAAACGAGCCCTCAAGGGCACGCGCGAGTCACGCACACAAACAACCAAACATTTGTCTCATTAAGCCCCTCCCATGTGTGGAAAAAGTCAGCCTGCTGCTGCCGCTCTCCAGAAATACAGCCTGAGACTTAACTCAGATCCTGAAATACTTGAGAGCTGCCTCTCTAAGCTGCTTTGCTGTGAAATGACTTCCACTTCACCAATGGAACAATAATTGATATGACAACAGATTTATTTGGGCTTCTTCCAGCCTCCGATGCTATTTTGTTGAGTGAAGAGAGAAAGCAATGGCTGCTAGCAGACACTTGGGTTTGTGTGTGTGTGTGCGCCTGCAGATGTGTGACTGCTTGGGGACGAAGCCAAACTTAGGACAAAAGAAGACTTGTATCATTTGACAATAAATTAAATGATATCGAACACAGAGGTTTTTGAGCCTAATCATATATAACATACGACCACCCGCTACCAACCCCCACGCCGCAGTGTCTCTCAGCCCACCCAAAGCCTCTTCCTGGGAGTCGGTCACAGCTTGTCACATGGACTCTTAAACTCAGTCAGAGCTCCTCTCTCTCTCTCTCTCTCTCTCTCTCTCTCTCCAGGAAGATCGACTCTCCAAATCTGAAGGCCCGCCGAGCCGCTGCAGACTGAGAGGATTTGGTGTCCCCATTCACAGGAAGTAATCAGGCAATTAATGACAAAAAGCATGTGGGTCTATTAGATAGTGGCTGAGGAGGAGAGAGGAGGAGTGAAGAAGAAAAGAGGGTGGGAGCGGAAGAAAGGAGGGCCGGGAGAATGGATGGATGGACGGAGAGGAGAAGCGAGAAAGAGAGAGAGAGGATTAAGAAATAGACAGAAGGGATGACAGACGAGGAAGGCCGGTGACAGAAGACGAAAGAGTAAGAGAAAAGGAAGGAATAAGCTCTCCACTCGGAGATGAAAAGCCTGGAGGAGGAGGAGGAGGGAGGGAGGAAGAGGAGGAGGGTGATAGGGAGGAGCAGGAGGTAGTGACAGACAAAGAAACCAACCAAAGCTTAATTCTACTCTCTTTTTTTGCATCACTACTCATGAGAACTAACTTCTTTCCAAAATTAGATATTTGCCTTTAGACTAAGTGACACCTACTCCGACTTGGAATGACTTGATATAAAGTACAAAATTAACACAAACTATTTAAAAGGACTGCAGGTAACTTAAATGCCAGATTAACGGCACAAAGTTCTAATGATTTACTGCACTTTAGGCTGCAGAAGTTTGGAGTTAATCCTCTTATGATGCTTCAAAAATCAAACCAAGCTCACTGACATGCGTCAAGGATGCCTTACGCGTGTGTTTGGCACCTGAACACAACGCAGTCATGTGACTCTCCCGGTCCAGTTTAATAGGACGTGTGCCTTTTCGCCCATTACTCCAGTCTTGCAATTCCTTCTGCAATAACCGATCCTTTTGCTTTAAGACGGCTCTCTCCCCCTCCGATAACGGCCTCATAGAAGGGAGGAATAACTCAGTCTTATTGGAGCTTCCCTGACACATCTTACAACTCCCAGGGGCCCATTTGACGGCTGGTGACATCATTGCTTTATAATACAGGGGAGGTGATGTTATGTTTGATGATGTCATGGTGCCTGTGCGATAGGAACGTGGAAAAAAAGGTGACACCCGCTCCGTTCCAAAGGTAAACCATGTTTATGAGACAGCAAGGGAATTATTCAGCGTGTTGACACCATTGTTTGTTAACACTATCACATTCAGTAAGTGGAACGGTTGTATTCTTAAACCTTTTGTTGAATGCCACTCAAACCATGTATAATGGATAACATACAGGTAAGTGTCTTTAGCTTTACTAGTCTTGCAGAGCATATATAAAAAGACCTATCTAAGATGTCCATCAAAGTCTATGGATGAATAA
The DNA here is from genome assembly GCA_037975185.1 of Centropyge bicolor. NCBI lineage: Eukaryota > Metazoa > Chordata > Actinopteri > Pomacanthidae > Centropyge > Centropyge bicolor. Next base: position 9,026,608 of record JBBMOC010000008.1, read on the forward strand.
GAATAATCTGAAGTCTTAGTGACCACTACCAAATATCGGTTTTGACCAGCATGCTAAGTTAATGATGAAGGTTACCTTGGAAGTTACACCCAATGAGATGAAAAATGCATCACAGCGATGTCATGAAAACCAAAAAGAATGCCTATATCATTTTATGTGCCTCCTCTTTGCAAATGCCAAGCTGCATCTCAGCCTTATCAATTATGGAGGAGAGGGGCCTGTGGAGGTGCACAGGTAGTGTACTGTGATGGCAAAAAGGAGGGGAGGGATCGTATCTGATGATGCTGTTATGGCTGCACCGCAGGAGGTGCTGTGCTGCAAAACAATAACCACCTTAAGAAGTGATTTAATCTTCGCTTGATGCTTAAAGCCTGTTATCTCTTTCAAGAAGGAAAGCGTGTCTGTAGAGTGCAGTTTGAGGCGAACGTGTTGCAGTGCCTGGAAATATGGCATATCATAACCCTCTTTTCAAGAAAACGTTTTCATTGATATATGATTTTTAAAGACCAGTGTAATACGTGTTGGATATTTGATCCTGTACAGCAGAGAAAATATGGTGCAACATGACAGTCAGAGTCCTTACCTGCAGTGGACAGAGATCGGCCCATCCTGTCCAAACTGTTCCTTGGTTTTATGCACCTGGCCAATGAAATCAATGAATCCCTCCCCGGATTTAGGCACACCTTGCTCCGGCCAATCGGTAAACTGGAACTGCCTTACTGTCCTGGACTGGCCATCCTGCAAATTCAGAGAAAATAGAGATTCTAAATCATGTAAAAAACATCTGTATTTATATAGTAATAGTAGTTAGTATGGTATATTTGTATTGTAATATTATATTTGTTAAAAGCAAAAACAAGTGGAATAGGAATAGTGCAATTAGGATAAAATGAAGCAGAAAAAAACAAAATAAATTGAATATTGACTATTAAAAACCTTAAAAATAAAATTAATTGAGTTGACTAAAAGCCAAGCAGCTGCATTTTGAACAGGTTTGAAGCGAGACATGGCTTTGTGACTAGACCATAAAGGGCATTGTGATAATCTAGACGTGATGTCATTAAGGCATGAACAATCTTTTCAAGGTTTGCTTGAGATAAAAATCACTTAGTTTTTGAGCTAGTCCTGAACACTGACATAGAGAAAGGCATCATTTTTGTCAGAGATTGGGGAAGCTAACCAACACACATTCTTTGGATTCTTCTAATAACATAATGCAAATGAAGCAACGCTGATAAAAGGCAGTAACATCTCACTAACTGTCCCTTTAAAATGAATGATGTTTTTTTCCCCACACACAAACAAACACACATCTCATGACAGAGGGACTCTCCCCTCCCACTCCGCCCTTCTATCTCCAACCCAATTGTCTCCATTTTCTCCTCTGCTGAGTTTTTTTATGAGTGTGTGTGTGCTGCAACGAGTAGCTCCTAGTTAAAGCTAATCAATAGTGTATCTGCCATGACAAGCGTCTTCTCCCAGACACCATGTTGAATAGGATAATCCTGCGATGCGATCGATATGGCGTCCTGATGGATGAGCGGAGCGATGGAGGTAAGAAGCAAGAGCGGAGGTCTAACGGAGTGGGAGGCGGGATTGGGATGATGAAAATTGAAAACAAAACCCCTGACAAGTCTGCCAGACAAAATGTCAATTTTACCAATTCAATCTAATATTGATTCCTATAATCTTGTTTCAGCGCTGCACTTGCTTCCAATGCCAACAAAAACATTTAAATACATTTTTATAATCATTGAAGCGATTTATTTCGAGAGAGTGGATCACCAAGTCTGATAATGCACACTCAACACTTGTGTGTCGTGCGCTTGTAAATAAAGTTCTTTTCAAGTTGCCTCGGAGAGAATGAATTTCTCTGGAGCGGAGCGAAGCGTTTTTGCATTTTGAGACAGGCTGTCTGCTTGACGCCACCAGCAATTAAGACAAGCAGGTGCTCATTTCTCCAGTTGTTTCTCACTTCCCTGTGCAACAGACTTCAGCTGAGACACGATGTGTCACTCTCACACATTTATTCACACTGCAAAGGCACAATTTGATTAATAAGAGGGCCCAAGTGTGCACACATCCAGGCAACACTGTTCAGGTACAAGACAAAAATATATACATATATATTGCTGTAGGGGACAGAGGAGAAAGGTTTGCACCCTGTTAGGCTCAAATAGTTTAATTAACAGTGTGTAGACAATTTGATTAATACCAATATAGCTGGTGAGAAAACTAGGATCTAATTGTCCTTTCTGTTATCCTGCTATTAGATGGTGTAGCACTAAAGATTTTAAAATTAGGTTAAGAGTAATTCTGTCTGAACTGTGTTACAGAATCAATGCAATTTACCAGAATTTACACTGGGAGCAACATATTTTCACGTCTGATCAGATTCATGAAACAGAAACTTGTTGGGAAACACAATTATGTCAGCCCTTTACCAAACTGAGTAGATTGAATATGATGAATTAAATTGATGCACAGAGGCCAGTGAATTGCCATCAGACAGAACATTCGATGTGCATGTAATTGGCCAGAAACTATGCTGTGTGAAACCACAAACAACACCTGCCTCTAATGCAGCACAGGTAATAAAAACACGTGAGACTGATCAACATTTTTTTTTAGCTATTAACATTTTTCTCCTGAAGTGCATGCATCAAGTGAATAGAGGTGCTCTTCTTTTCTAAAGTATTAATCACACAACTGGGGATGACTGACTGCCCACACTGGCATCTGGATAAAAATAGCTAATAGTTAATTTTCCCTGGTTTCAAGGTATCATCAAGTCCAGGAAGAACTTACACAATGGATGACTAAAAATAAAAAACAGCATCATGTCAGGATGATGCATGCCGACAACACCACAAAAAATTTAATATAGTCATTTAATTTGGCAGCGGCTATAAAAATCAATGATTAGATTACCTCATAAAACTAACAATGGATTTCCTAAAGAGCCTTCTCCTGTCTGTTATTGTTGTTGTATCTGTTGCTCTGTGCCAAAAATGACACACAATCATCCCGAGTTAACAGTAAATGTGTTGATGTCAACAAGCACCTTTGACTCGATCGTCAGTGTTGTCACGATGGCTGCGTTACCTTCTCGTTCACTCATCCTGATTTTTTGGCCGTGACCATCCCCCTCCACTTCGAGCACGCTAAATGCAGATGGTGACTAAATGTTTGAATGCACATCACATGCAGCTATTGTATGTAGGATATGCATAATCTGTCTGTTGAATCCTTCTGCTCTGAATGGGAAGTCCTGTCATCCCATGTGCCAGCACACACCGTGTTGCTATCTTAGCTGTTGATATGCCCCTGCTGCCAAGATGCATTCATGCTCATTTATTGTACTTGACAAATACAGTGATTTGGATTCTAATAAGCTCCGTGTACCGACTCTCTTTTGTACAATATCACATGTCTCCTTCCCTGTTTTGTGACACGTCGCATGCTTTCTTTCTTTCGTGGCCTTTGTTTTTCATCTCAAAAACATTTTTTGCCTCAGCAGGGGGATTAAAAGTGAAAGAGGGGCAAAGACAACAACACAATAAACCAAGCACGGCGAAGAAAGAGAAGAGAGGGGGAAAAAAAAAAGAGAGGAAAATTTAACACACAACCTGAGGGCCCACGCGGCGTGTCAAATTGTGTGATTAAATACGTGACTGGCTCGCTAGATGTGAGTGTTGAGGCGTGGAGTCTATGCTATTACTGCGCAGAGGCATGCGAACACACACACACACACACACGTCGGTATGGTATGTGGGCTAAAACACAGTTACATTCACTCTCACTAATATGGGGTTAAAACACATACACACAGGTACCCATACACTTCTTCCTCTTAACAATGTAAGCAAACATAAACTCCTCTTTTACACCTCTGTACATTGTATCTGTACCATCATCACCTCTGTGTTTTGTTTCCTTAACTCTGATGAAAAGCTTTGGATTGTCAGTCTGAAAGTCACCAACACTGATCGAGGCAGTGCACAAAATGTGTGTGTGCAAGAGTGTTCATACAAAAAAATGCATTCAGTAAATACTATTTATATTTGTGTATGTAAAAAAAAATACAAAGGGGTCTGTGTGTGCGTGTTTGTGTGTGTGTGTGTGTGTGTATGCATGGATTTATATATTTGTGCTGAGAAAAGCAAATCAGCATGGAGATAGGCATGTGGCTGAAAGTGAGCCTGTGTACACATTTGTGTGTGTGTGAGAGTGTGTGTGTGTTTGAGCCCGTTAAGAGAGGTATTTTGCACACTGCACAGGGTTATGTATGAAGAAAAAAGTGTGTGTTAGTGTGTATGTGTGGGGCGGTGGCATACCAGCTTAAACAGCATTTATGTCTGATTTGCAGACTGTGGATAGTGTGTCTGTGTATTAGTGTATATATATATATGTGTGTGTGTGTGTGTGTGTGTGTGTAGGGAGATATAATGCATTAATTTTTTTAATACCAACAGGATGACTGCTAACTAGCTGCCACACCGCCTGGGAAATCATTGGATATGTCAGCCTGTTTGGCAAAGAGGAGAAACAGTTTTATTTCTGCGCTACAGTTCTGCTGCTGCTGCTGCTTCAAACTGTCCGACCTAATTGGACCGAAAAAGAAATCCTGAGGTAAAAAGATAACTACATTCATGTAGAGTAGGTTATCAACAGTTCAGGGCAAGAAAAGTCACTTTGGTTGTGAACTCTCATTAATATTTGAATGAAGTTACTTTCAACATTAAGTCGTCACGATATCTTGTTTGGTGTGGGAATGACGGGAAAATTATGATATCAAAGCCATTTTAGGGACTTTTGGGCAAAGGAAACATCTACTTGTCATGTCTCTATGTTTACGCGACCTACTTTTCCATAACCTGCTTAATCTCCTACGTTTCCGCGACTCCAGTGACGGGTGGGTCGCCAGTGCAATTGTGGAAATGACAGCATAATTTGGTACTACATTGCATTCTGGTCTTTTGAGTCTACTGAGATAGTGGTGTCTCAGTATATAGCTTGATTATTCATGAACAATACGCTGGTTGTGTATTGCCATTGAATACTGGTATAAACAGAATCTATAAAATAATCCTTGCTCTTTGAATCTGAAGTGCCGATACAAAAAGTTTATGTTTATGTTTGACTGGTTTAATTGACACAAGCAGTCAACCTGAACAAAACGCTGTAATTACTATGTTTTGGTAAGAATTGTTCACGGCTATGTTCTTTTTTGATTTTAATTTCAATCCACATCCAGCTGTCCCAGGTGTGTCTTACCCTGGCATCTGTGACCTTGAACTCTCGGAGGATGTACTGGGGCATGTTGTACTCTGCCATAGGGTCGACCACAAAGTACTGGTACCTGGCTGAGCGCTCCGCCGGCCAGTACTGGTGACACTTTTCCTGTTTTGGGGAGGAGAGCAGACAAAGCTATTGTTAACTTATATTCTATGATTTTTTAAATTTTACTTTCCTTTGACTGTTCTTAAAACCTTTCATCAATACATAAATAACATCAATCTAATGTTTGTGAGCGTGTGTGTTTATGTCCTACCCGTCCCATCTCTCTCAGTTTGGTCAACATGACTACAATGGTAGAGTTGTTCTCCCAGAGCATTCTCCAGAAGTCTTCTGTAGTCTCTGCCAGAGGGCCCTGCGTTGCAATGTACGCCTTCTGTTGCCTGTAAAACCATATGAAAACCATCTATATTGATGCTTGCATGATTAATCAACCATCTTTACCACCACTGATGCAAATTCTGCAACAACACTTAAAAAGTTCTTGCAAGTACTTGTTACATTCTTGAAGAAGACCAAGTGAGTTCAGGCATCTCCCTTTCACATCTAAATCACGTTTTCCTCTCTACTGTCCCCCACTACTTTATTTTGAAGTTTAACCTCTCAGAGAAGAACATTTGACATTTATGTTTTATGTTATCAAAGATGTTTCTTCACAATAGAAAACACAGTTATGGCACCATCTCACAGACGCCTCCTGCTTGCATATTTCCTGCCATCTCTTCCTACCTGTATCCATCAATGAAGCTGGCATTGATGTAGTCGGATCCTTCCAGGCCTCTGATTGGCTGCAGGCAGACGCGCGTGGTCTCGTAGGGCATGATGTTGACCAACCGGTTCTTGAACTTGTTGCACGGAAGGTTGGCACTGATGAAGCGTGACGTGTGGGCTTTGGAGTTGGCCAAACGCTGGAGGGGGGAAAGACGGAGGAACGGAGGGGAAGAAATGCAGAGAAAGAAAGGTAAGAAAAAAATGCAGAAGAGGGGAAAAAAAAACACGTTACACAGAAAGTGTGGAACGAAAGGTACGGAGGAGGAAGAAGATGAAAAGAAGAGGGAGAGAAGGTGCAGTTGGTGAGGGGAAGAGGGAATGAATTGGTAAAAGCCATGGTCGTTACAGAGAGGAAAGTAGAGGGATGAAAAGGAAGAGCAGGAGAGGATGATAAAAGGAGGAGGGATGGGGAGATAAGGAGGGAAGGGAGGACAGGTGCGAGACAGATCAAGAGAAGAGTGTATCAGTGACAGAAAGTAATAAAGCAAACCCAGTCTAATCTGCTTTACCGACAATGGCACATCTTCAAACGGACATTGTTTATCAAGAATATGTTTACTGGAAAGCAATTCAAAAACTTTATCCCCTTTCACTACTTGCAGGGTGCTGCAGGGTCAGATGCAACGATGGAAAATATGCCACACACCCAGACTAACAAGCCTGTGGATCAAGTCTGTACCAAACAGAAAACTCGTCTAAAAGTGGGTCACCAGTGCCTTTGATAATGGCAGTGTGGTATGTGTGCATAAAACATCGTCTCGCACAGGGATGCTCAGCAAGACAAACACGCACACACATGCATAATGATCAAAATGAAAAGCTGCACTGCTACATCATCATCGTCATCTGGACCTCAGTGGGAGTTTGTGGGTCAGCAAGTCTTTGGCGTCTCAACAAAAAAAAGAAAGTGTCTGCGTGTATATGTGTGTGTGTGTGTGTGTGTGTGTGTGTGTGTGCTTGTTAGCGTTTGCAAATGGAAGACAACCAAATCTGATTGTTTAGGGACCCTGTGAGACAGAGAAAAATGTTGACGCACTGAAGACACCAGCAGCATCGGTGGAGGGAGGGAGGGGAGGGAGATGCCTTCACTGACCCCACTGAAAAGTAGTTGGGAATGCAGATTTAGTACCTGGAATCCTTGTCTCTCAATGGTTGTCAAAAAAAAAAAACACAAAGCGAAAGTGTTTCTCTTTGAACCTCGGTGTGAACAACAACACTTTTTCCCATTAGAGCATTGTCCTCTCTTTTCATCTAATTCCTCTATAACACCACTATCTCTGAGTCACTGGCCACTTGGAGTCGTTCCAGCCCTTCTCCTCTTCCTCTTCCTCTTCCTCCTCCCCTCCCCTCCCCTCCCCTCACCTCATCCTTTGCTACTGTCCTCCCTTTGATCTGTGTTTCACAAAGGCACCTGGAAAGGCTCGAGGTGGCCTGGCAGCGCTAAAGAGGCCCTCAGCTACACCACCAAACACCGCAGAGGGTGCGGGGGGAATGGAGCCAAATCTGGCAACCTGTCATCCAACAGGGCTGAGAAGCATCCAGGGTATCTCTGACAATGGTTGCCAGCTCCTTCGCCATTTATAGTACTGTATATCTTTTCACTTGGAAGGAAATCGAATTTACGTTAAGCATGTTTCACCCCGATAAATATGTAATAATATATCATCAAAACATTGCCCCAGTGAACTGTATCAATTATGCTTATAATGTGGCTACGACGCCAACATCTTGAGAGCTTCTTGCAAACTGTCAGCTTCATTTTTATTTAAAACCAAGGAGCATTTCTGTCTCCGTGTTTGCATTCGGATCCCAATTAAAACTCTGCTGCTGAATTCATTCTTTTGCTATTTCATTTCACATGGATCCCAGTAGTCTAGCAGCTTTTCTTTTTTTTGTCCGCACTGTGATTCTGAACACTTCTCTTGCACACAGGGTGGCCGGTCCGACAACTTCCTGACAAGTCCCTCCTCGTCGCTTCATTCTCCCCGCTGAACTCCCATGAATCCCACCAGTCGCAGCTTAACTCTGCACGTCGCCGTTTCCCACCTGAGAACGACAATACCCTGCCGCCCGTCCCCATAGTGCAGCATTCTGTCCAATCGCCTCCTTAGTGCCAAGTTAGCATACAGTCGTCCCTTTGTTCATTAGCCAAACGTTCCTCCCTCCGCTTGCCCTGCCATCCACCTCCATTTGTCATCATCAAGTATTAATTACTTAGCTCCCCCACCCTTCTTCACACGCACCTCTTCTCTATCCTGACTGTAGCGTGGACGTTATTAATCCCCGTTTGACTCCTGACGCCAGCTCAGCATTATCCCTGTTACAGATGGCGATGGAGATTCCATCATCGCTACGCGCCAGTGAGTTAAAAAAAAAAAAAAAAGAGGTCGAAACACACCAGCACTATTATTGTTTCTTGGCAGGGGGGCCGTGTTGGTGAATGGCGACGGGGAGATGATAGATGATTTGCGAGTGAGCGTGAATGCGATTCAAGGTCGGCAGATACTGACTGGAGCGCCGAAGCTCAGGAGAGTTTATAAGTTGATGATTGTTAAGATCTGTAATGGAGATCTATGTAAACACTGCGCCTGGCTGTCTGTCCTCACCTACTGCTTCATCGTGAATATCTCCAAGAAAGCACACGCTCTCTCTTTCTCGAACCTCAACTCAAATCCACGCCGCCTTCAGCTGAAATCCTTTGTCTTGTGCCTGCTAGATTAAAACCAATTTCTTTGCTTAAGCACATTATTCTAAATCCTCCAAAATGCACATTGTGGCCAAACAGTGAAGGGCTTCAATATTTCCATTTCCTGGCTTTGCAACAAAAACAATAATAATTCAAATTCTTGAAGTGAGGCTAAAAAAAAATGAAGGAGATGTGCTTTCTAGTCCACATTACTTGGGCAGCGGTTACAATATGAACTAACAAATAGAGCAATGTAAATAAGGCTGCTTTAATTTATATTTACTCACCTGGGGCTGAGAGGGATTACATCTTCAAGAGAAGTGTCTTCATTTCTAACTCTGCTCTTTAAGCTTACTGTGTTCTACACTTAAACACACCTTCCATTCTTCTCCTATTATGTCTTTATGAGCAACAAGCTGAAAGAAACATCCAACCTGCCTCTTGTCTACCGCCTAACTCAGTTTGTCAAACATATGAGGATTTGCTGTTAACTGCATCTTCACTCGACTGAAATGTTATTCTCCCAGTTCCCCCAATCGACTACCGTAATCATCCATTTTATGTTTTCCCAGTCTCCTCATTTAGTTTCACAGTTTCTTGCCAGAAACGCAGTTGCTGGCCAAGAAACACTGCACGGTTTGTTCAAGCAGCAGAATGCAAAGAAATGTATGGTCACACATCAAAAATCCATTATTGCAAACAACAATTAAGCTCAGTGCAAATAATGATGAAGAGCAGAAAATATCAAAGGCAAAGAAATTGGATTTGCATCCGAAATAACTTCTGGTAAGATGAAGCTGGCTGTGAGCCTCATTTAAAAGGTTTACAGCTGATTAAGACAAGGTGATGTGGGGTTTATGTTTGCATTATTTAGATATGATTAAGTTCAAAGAGTGAAAGCAGACACTGATCTAACCTGTCGGCTATTTCTGTTCTGCACATTGTAAGTGTCTTGGCTTCAAGTCAGTCAACCAGTGAGTATTTTACAGACAGTCAATTCAGACAGTCAGACAGTTAATCTGAAACACTTTGTCATACACAGTCATGGTTCATTAATGTAAAGAAGAGACAGAACTTAAACTGTGCATATATCCCTGTCATTTCAGTTTTAGCACTGTTGCAGGAAATTGCTCCACATCCTGTACCTTGAACTCTAGCTCCATGCCGGTGACGTGCTCCCCGCTCTCCACCTGGGCCAGCTTCTGGATGTAGGAGTAGAGGCTCCGGGCAGCCACCTCAGTGTTGCCACAGGCCACCGCCTCCAGCAGCGCGTCGTGAATGAAGCTGTACTGGTCCTCTGTCTGCACCATGTAGTTCCGCTGCGAGCGCATCAGCGTCACGTGGCCGTAAATGTCGACCGTCTTCTCGTGCTTGATACGCTCGAGCATGGCGTCGATGACGATAAAGCACCCTGTCCGGCCGACACCCGCACTGAGGGATGAGGAGGAGAGAGGAGCAGGTTTTAAGAGGTTTGTTTAATAGAAATTCATTTGTCCCTTGCTCTCATTTCTACGGTTTAATCTTCTTAGGGTGCTGCGGCTTTGAATATTAAGAATAATTAAGAATAATAAATATATTTTTTGTGTTTGCCACATTTGTGTTGTATGTGTGTCCAATGATGCTTATGAATTTGTTGGCGTTTTAAACATTTTAAATAACTGTGTAAGAGAGGAAAACAGAGAGCTATAGCAATGGCCAGAGAGGGAATACAGAAACAACTGAAAATGACAGATGGAACAACAAGAGGACAGTGATGGAGAGTGAGCAAAGCAAGCTGTCAAATTTCACTTTTATTGTGTAGTGCTTTGGACTCACTGAAGTCTTCTTATCTTGACAAAAAAGAAGGTTTCAATTTGAATAAGCCATTTGAGAAATATCGCTTGTAAAAGGAGGAAGGGCTAAGGAGCAAAAAGGGAGAAGCAAGAAAGATGGGAAGGGATTACTGTGAGGCTTTTCACAGAGAGGGAAAAAAAAGAGACAGAGGTGGAGAGAATAAAAGCAGAGGGGTGGGAATGGGGGGGATGCCTTAAAAAGAAAGATGATGTGGCCAATGGAGAAAAGAAAAGATGGAGGTCTGGTAAGAAAGAGAGCATGTGTTTGTATAATGTGCGTTATGTAATGTATGATAGCAGTTATACAGGAGCTCTGCCATTATGTTTGCTCATGGGCATACACATTAACACACTATGGGCCCAAATGAAAAATGCATACCTCTTCCATGTGTAGGATTTTTGCAGCTAATACTGCCCCACAAACAGTCCAGTTACATAAAAGTTTAAAAACAGAGCACTTTGGATCTCAGAGCAGAAAAAGTATTTTAACCGACTCCAACAACAAAACTTTGGTACTGACCTGCAGTGGGCGATGATGGGTCCGGCGTCGGGCGGGTTGCAGGTCTTCACCCTACGGAGGAAGGCCAGGAAGGGGGTGGGATACTCGGGCACACCGTGGTCAGGCCACGCCGTGAACTGGAACTGACGAACCTCCCGCTTCTCACTGGAGCCATTCTGGAGGAAACACAGAGGTTCGTTGGTGGAGTTGTGACTGACCAACCATAACAAAGAGAAACCAAAATGGAGCTTGTGTGCTGCGATTTGTGCCGTGGCCCGGCGGAGACATGGTGCACTACTCAAGGTATTTCAGGGTTTAGTGTATGATGAGTGGTGTAATCAACTTTATAGATATAACCACTTGCCTTCAACCCACCTAATCTACTGGCTGCCTTTCAGCTGTGCCCTCAGAACATGCTCAAACTATTAGTCTGAGTCAGCCCAAAATGTCAGCCGTGTACAGTACAAACACTATTAAAGAGCCTTGATATCTCCTGCATGGAAAACTCTCATGTGTAGACAGGCAGGTGTCTTGGTTGTGCAACCATACGAACAAGCTTGACAGGGTTGTGTGTTAGGATGGAAATAAATAAAAATGATGCATTTAGCAATATTATGATTAAATATGTGTTTTTGGTGCAGTGTTGCTTGACAGGGTGTAATTTTTCATTGGGACATATTTACCTATATGTACAGCTGATCAGATGGGCTCATCATGATACAATAAGTATGACTATTTCTGTAATGGACAGTACAGGTTTTATATCTTCCTGCTCACATTGCTGCCGCTCAGAACATCTACAGATACGTGCAACAAACACTGACATTACACAGGCGTCTGTCAGCTCCCGCCTCAAACTCAACTCTCGGCGCATCAAAAATACAAGCTGGGATCCAGAGGAAGATTTTTGAAAAGGATAAGAAGCGAGAGAGAGAGAAAAAAATCTCTCTTGCATCTTTCTGTCCTCCTCTCTTTCCTCTCAGAAGATCCTCTAATGGAGGTACTGTTTGCATTTCAATGCAGCGTTTCTGCTTCCCTGACAGAGGGATTTTTTTTCCTTGCTGAATAAATGAATAAATGAGTGTTGTAATTAAAAGCAAACTGACCTAAATCTGATTTTCGCTTTTTTTTTTTGGACATTCCCTGTTTCTGCAGATGAAGCAGGCTGCGAGGATGTGATTGGTGCTTGGCTGCTGGTATTCTTTATATTTCAAAATTTTTTTTTTATCAGCAGACAATTCTGCATCACTGCAGGACACGCATACATAATGGATAGGTACCACGGTGCCTGCTTTGTAGATCCACTGTGTGCATATATTTGTGTGTCTGCTGCCAGCTTCTGCGACCTTATACTTCACACAAATCCAACAAAATATTATTTTTTTCCTCAGAGATATAAAGTGAAAACAGCTCTGTGAGAAATCATAGCAATGGCTGCGGTTATAAGGAGGAGGGAAACGGATAGATAGGAAATCATATCGGCAGGTTTGATGGAGGCTGAGAGCGGCAGAATGTAAATGGCCCTGAATGTCAACCTGCAAGCTTTAAAGCACCGCGGCTGCTGATATCCTGCTATCTTTACCATTGCTGGTTTGCTCTGACGCTCATTGTTCCTCTGACACACCAGCTCCAAAGACAGCTGGGAATTAAGTGTGGCACTATCTGGTTAAGAGGAAAATTTCTGGAAATGTCGAATCCTTCCACTGGCCGCTGTAAGTCTTTTTGTGTTTGGATGGCCATGAGGTGTGTGAGTGAGACTGAGTTTTAGATGCGCTGGTGTTTTCTTTAATGTGTGTTATTCATGTTTATGTATCTGTGTGTGGCACAATATTTATGCATGCAACATGTCAAGGAATCTAAATACATGGATTTGGGTTTTCATGCGTCTTTGTGTGCGACCTTCACTATGTGTTTGTGTGTGTGTGCATGTGAGACTACATGTGCTTCATCTTAAGAACGTTTTCATTTGTGAGGAGACTCTGTATCTGCCTGTGTGTTTCAGTGTTTAAATGTGTGTGTGTGTGTGTGTGTGCACAGGAGCATGAGAGCAGTCTGCCAATTATGTATATTGAGTTTCTCTTCGGCTCACTTTACCTAAGTGCTCCAATTTGGCAGATGCACATAAACAGATGATCTATTGAGGAGAGAGAGAGCTGAAGAAGGTAAAAGGGGAGAACTGAAAGGACAATGAGGACGAAAAGGTTCTCTAAACATATATACCTTTACATTGGAAAAACAGCACACGTCTCATGTCATCACTTTCGCTGCCTATGTAAATTCTGTTCTGTATTTTTACAAGATGTGTCCCATGAACTGGCCCTCTGTTCACTGAACACACATTGAATGAGGATACTATCATTCATTGTTATCCAACTTGATAATAAATATAATGACTGTATTTTGTTTGTAAAGAGAAGATTTAGGCAGCTGTGATGATACATATGTGTTTGTATGTGTGTGTGTGAGAGAGATAAATCCTCCTACCTTGTGCAAGGAGAAAGTGCGGACACAGAAAGTGGCCAATTCTATGGTGTCCAGCAGGGTCACTTGGGTCATACCGTACGTTTCTGTGCCACGACTGGGCCAGTACTGGTCACACTTAATCTAGAAGTGAGAGGGAGAGAGATAGAGGTATCAGTTGCAGTATCCACGTCTATTAAAAGGTGTCTCTACTAATGAATAAAATCATGCGTATAAATGGAGGAGTGAAGGAAAATTCAAATCATGCTTGCGCACACGCACCACTCATAAAGAAAGCCCTCCTGTGGATTAAAACACCAGGCGGTGTTGACAGAAACACCACGTGGCTTCTTCTGTTCGCCTCTATTTCCAGTCTGAGAAACAACACTTTGTGGACTGAACAGATGAACCCAGACTGTCGCAGGAACTCCATTCTTATAATTTAACTTCACCATCATTACACAAATCCTGCGTGCACCCTTCCCTCAAATATAAAATGAAAATGTTCACCACGAATACAAAACTAATGTGCAGGACTGTATTTGAAACATAATTAGTTCCCAATCAATTCCTAATGCAGTGGCTGTCAAAATAAAAGCCTGATAATGATTTTCTTAAAAAACCAAACCCCTATTTTTGACTCACTGACTGTAGCTGGTTTTTGTCCAGTGCTTCTACATTATTATCTGAAAACACAGGCCCTGAATCTCCCCCAGCCCTCCCCTGTCAGCCCACTTAATAAAGATTCATTCAATATGGGGTGTGACGCGCCGGCGGACATCAGATGAGATGTGACAGCGAGTGAAGGAGATGCGCTGCTCTCCAGCTTTCTCTCCCATTTCCTGCTCAGGCTGACACTCAAGTTCGACCGCCCGCTAATCTTGATCACGTTTGACAGGTGTGGAACACGCATGTCAGTATGGAGGAGAGGTAAACAATTGAAAAGGGACAGAGGGAGGGAAAATGAGTGGAGTCACCTGGAGTGAGAGAGCCTGATGTTGACATGGGTTTGAGTCGACAGGATGAAACATCGCACTTGGCTTTTTTTTTTTTTTTTTTTTTTTTTTTTTTTTTTGACATTTCGACTCCTTCATCGCAACGAATACAAACTTTATAGATCCATCCTAAAAGGTACAATCACACCATTTTCCTGTATTTGATTTCTTTCCTGGAGTGATCACCTGCATTTTCAGCTCATAATTTAGAAAAATGGGTCACACGACAGGCGCTTTGTTTACGTAACGACTAGCTGTCACCATGGGCAAACAGAACCGGTGTCCAACTGTCAAACACTTAAGAGACTTCCTCTACAGAGTCAACATGCTTGTTCTGCTGATTCACTACGATCACAGCACCAGCTGCCAATTTCTCAAATGCATTTTCCAGTTTTCATTTGATAGTTTGTGGCTGTAAAGTGCTGCAGTGGCTTTCTTACTATGAAACCTTCTCTGTTCTTTGCTGGAGTTGGTTGGCTCAAAAAAAAAAAAGTGTGAACATCATAGGCACAACTCATGAAAAGTTGGACTGTTTCTAACTGTGGAAAGTGTCCTTTCCCATCTCAAAGACGCCAGACTGAGCGCCTTCCAAAGAATACGCTTCCTGCCCACCTTGTGGTCACTTCCCGTGGACATACATGTATAAAAAGAAAAGAGAAAACAAACAAAAGAGGACGAGTGTGATCACACCCTGACATCTCATTCCTCCCTTCTGTAACGGAGCCACTGTGCTCTCCATGCACTTTTCCCTCTAACTTCCACTACCAACAGATGGTTGTGGGAGGCACTGGTCACAAGTACCGCAAAAACTCCATGGCACTCTGTTGCTTGAAATGTAATTTTAGCTTCCGTGCACTGTGCACTCTGAGCGCTAAAAGTTGCTAAGCTCTCAGCACTGTAGGGAACATGCAACAGCTTGTTGTTTCCACAGCAAATAAAGAGAGAGAAAACAGAGCCAAGTCTGTGAAGATACTCCCAGTGGACGCACGGCCTAACTTATCAGATGTGCACAGGTAGAACTGTCTTTGAGTTAACTCTGTTTTATCAGCCCCCCTGCTGATTTCACAACCCCATTCAAATTTCTCCACTTCTCTGAAAGCAATCCATCTCAAGAAAATCAAATCTGATTACCTACCAATGGAGATCAGGTGCGCAGCTGGGGAATAAATGCAAAGCTGTGCCTTTCTCAGTGGCTGGTTCTTTTGCTTGATGTTGTGAACCGGCGATTTGATTGTGAGGTTGGAAAAACAAATTTTTAAAGTGGTAAAAACAGCGCCCAGCATCAGTCCCAAAAAAACCCCCGCCTGTGCTGACTTACCCGTGACTTCTCCTCCAGCCTGGTCATCATGACCACAGTGGCTGCTCTCTGTTCCCACACCATCCTCCAGAAGTCCCCGAACGTCTCTGGCAAAGGACCCTGGGTGGCGATGTAGGCATTCTGTTTCCTGTAGCCGTCGATGTAGTTGGCGTTGATATAGTCGCTACCTGTGATACCTAGATAGAGACCAAAGCAAAAAAATATCAAAACAGGGTTCCTACACATTTTTCATTTCAAATTTCCATAGATGTTCATTATGAAAATAAATGGTTTTAAAATGCCACATGGAAGTTAAATTCTGCCTATGTATGTTGCAAAAAACACCAGAAGATTGTAGCTAAGTGCAGTAGCTCATACAAATCAATTAAGACCAAACCCAGACTGGCTGAAGGCACATTTAAGCTGCTTCATTGACTATTAGATGGAGTAAAAAAGACAAAATACTTGTCAACAGTGTTTTTACTAATAACTATAAATGAAGTCTAATAATAATTACTTAACCCACATTAAAAGAATGCATTTGAGACCTTAACATACATAACAACAAAATGTAAACTCATCAATCACAAAACATTTAAGACTGCTCTCCCATTGACCTGTTTTTATCTTCAAATCCCACGTGCTCTCTAAAAATACAAAGTGCTGTGTGAACCACTGTGGGACTGAGAAGAGGAACACACACACAAATTTGTGAAGTTCTCCTTGCTACGACATTGCATTGACTTTCATTCATTGTAGACAGCCTACATAAAGCCTTACCCCAATCCTAAGCCATAACCAATTTACAGCTGACCCCAATCTTGACCCAACCTCAGTTCACATCTTACCCAGAACCTTCACCTGAACCTCAGAAATGCTTTGCCTCATTAGGACCAGGCTTTGGTCCCCATGAGGACTCCTGCTCCCGATAAGGTTGTTTATACCAGACAACATGGTAAAAGAGGTAAAAAAAACAACACACACACACACACACACACACACACACACACACACACACACACACACCTGTCTGATCTGTACTGCCAGGGCTCTACCCTCAAAGTAGCTTCATTTCATTGATTTTGTTTTCATTGTCTTTGTCATATTTCATTGCCTCTCTGTCTTAATCTTTCGCAGCTTTCCTCAGGGTATTTGATTTTGAAAGCACAGAGATCTTGTCAATGGCTTCTGCTTCGACTGCTACTTCATCTGTAGATGTCACGAGTGGATTTATGCTGGCCCGAAGCTTTCTCCTCTTCATCGTCATCTGGTCCAGACTTCCATTTAGCTACCAAAGGTCTTTCCTTCATGATTGTGACTGTCCAGCATCTCTACCCAAAAATCTAATTCCCTACTTTTCCATACTGAGTAAGAACCCTGTTAAGCATTTTGGTGGATTAATGGATTTTCCTCTTTGAATCAATTTTCGGCTTTAATCTATGTGACTTTTTTATTATTTCAGTTTACTCATTATTTGCACCCTTTTACTTTGAGCCATCTGTCTCGATAATTCCCAGTCTTCACACACACACTAACCCTGTTTCCCAATCAATGAAGGTGTAAAAATTCTAGACTGGAAAACAAGTAAATTACTTATGCAATGAGTTCTCACACCTCTTATTGTTGAAACAAGTGAAAATTGGCTGAGGTGGGTGAAAATGTTGGAATTGTCCAGAGAGAAGTGGCAGTGATTTGAAAGACTTGAAATATTCTAGTTATTATTCTTGCCCAGTCGATTTAGTGCTTGCTTTGAGAATGACACATTACCACATATTAGAAGATTAAATGAGATGGTAAAAGCTACTTGCAGCTTTTCTCCCGCTCTGCCGCTGCAGAACTGAAGGATACCTCAGTTGTCGTTCCGTTTGAATGGATTCGAACGTGGCTGCTGCCTCGCTGTCACAACTTCCCATGCTGCTCTTTTATCATTTTCTTTTTCTGCATCTGTGCTTCTGCCTTACTTTCTGTAGATATGGCGAAGCAGCCTACATCTGATTTACCACCACTATGGACGGAGTGCGCTTGAAGATGGAGGATCGCGTGGAGTAAATCAGCCACTCAGCCATCATGGCCGGGAGGTAGATCCAGCTCCCGTCCCTCCCAGTCCGCCACCATGCTCTGTTGCACACCGGTCCCACTAAATCTAGCCTTAAGGCAGCCCTCCACATTGCTGGGTAGACGAATGTGTACTGGCAACATTTTAATGCAAGGACGGCGTAAACACCATTTGTAAAATCAAATGCAAAAACCCTGCTTCCACTGGCTGCATGTAACTATCAAAGTATTCTGTGGCATCCTTAAACGTGTCTGCAGTCGTAACAGAGCACTTCAAAGGTAAATGATGTAGTTCACGGCAAGGCTTCGCCAGGATCGCTCGTCGTACCACATGTCTAAAAATGTATAACTATGAAACAAGCCTCTCGTCTCATCACGCGTGGCACAAAACTAAGCTGGGATCTGAGGGGGCCAAGGCGCTGTGGTGATGTCGACTGTGCTGCAGCCAAAAAGTCAAGGTGTCCTTGAGCTCGGCGCAGAATCACTACTCAGTAATTTTGTTCTAGAAATAAAGAGGGAAACGTCGTAAATGTAAACAAGATAAGAGTACGCGATTAGAGTGTGTCTAACACTGAGCATCTGACGGTGATAAGACACAACATTACCCGTCTTCATTTAACCGACTTCTACAATCCTGTCAGCGGGAAAAGAGACTCCTGTGCGGTGGCATCTGCGTTGGAGAGTCACGTCTCTTTGACTGACGTCTCCTCACTCAAGCGACAAACAATGAAACACTCGACTGGGCTAATTTAAGAGAGGAGACGCGGTGAGGACAACAACCAGGGTGGAGAGGAAGGAAGGAGATAGAGAGAGAGGAAGGGAGTGAGAGAGAGAGAGAGAGAGAGAGAGAGAGATGCAGCGGGAACAAAGAAGAAAAGAAAGAAAAAAAAGAGCGAAAGAAAAAGGAAGGCGAATGTCATTAAAACGGATACCACGTCGCACAATCCGACTGTGGTGCCTTGGCTTTAGTCATAGCTAAGTGAACAGAGAATGGCAGCGTGCATGAATTGTTCTACTGCTGCGACTAATGGCAAAACCACTGCAGTGTAAAATAGAAATTTCAGACTTGATTAATTTATGTATTTATGGACGAGGCATTTTTTTTTTCTTCAGGATAATTTTGTTATGCATGTTGTCGCACCCTCAAATTGGGCCGACTATTGCGAGATGTGGAAATCTAGTCGGAGCAGTTAGCTCACACAAAAGGAGAGCGCCGCGGAGTTGTGAGTTCGGCGCTGCTGCGAGGAGTCTGGAAGCTACTTCTGGTGATGCAACGCCAGAACAATGTCAGCAGTGAAGGGTGACTACCTCTGACAATGTCCCTTGAGATTTGGGAGTCGGAGGGAGAGTTTTTCTGGCTCCGAGATTCTCAGTACTGTATCTGTGGGCAGTTAGACGGGAGTCATGAGAGCAGGGGCAGATCTGATGAGACAAATGGGACGGTGGAAACACTGGTTAAAGTCCTGGGTCACTCCGACTGAGCGCTGGCCCCAAGGATGAGCTGAAACAAGTCCTCACCTGACCCCCTTCCAAAATAATCCACAAACTGCTTAGCTGCTTGGGATCAATTTAAGCTGAAAGAACTCCTCTGTTTAGCCTCCAACAAAATTGAGTTTGGATCTATAAACTCACTGGTTGGTGCTGAACTGAATGTGACCCTCACTATATACACATATATTATAAATTATTTCACTCATCTTTTATTCTATTTTGCTTCATGCTACAGCATTGACTCAAAAAAAAAAAAGTTGGGTAATCCAGCCCAGCCTGGTGTATTTATTCTGTCTTATCTTTGTTTATTCTGTTCCGATGAAGCACAGATGTTGTCGAGTCTCGTCCATACAGTACAGTAAAATACAGTATTAAATGCATTCTCATCTGCACTACTACCCACTGTTCTAACTTAATCTTCACTGTCTGGTCCCATTTTACCTAAACTGACTGTGTAAGGATTTCCCAAACGAGCTCATCTCTTGAGTTGGTGTAGGTGCAGGGTGTGAGGACGGGTGAGCCTTACCCTCGATGGGAGCCAGGATGACGCGGGAGTGGTCGTAGGCGATGACGTTGGCGTAACGATTTTTCGGCTTGTTCACCTCCAAGTTGGAGTGTTCCCAGGTGAACTGCTGGCCTGGATCAATAGACTGGTGGTGGTGGTGGTGGGGAGGCAGAACATGCACACACAAAGAAGAAATCAGAAGAGCTGAGCAATAACAATGCAACCTGAATGTTATCATAGAAAGAAGAGAGGGAGTGGGGGAGGGAGGGAGAGATTGAGAGGGCGATTTCCCCCAAAGGAGAAAGAACATGGTATCATGGAAATCTGCTCGCTGCCTGCTTTAAATACTCAGCTTCTGCACGCGGTGCTTTATCCCGATCATTAATGGAGCGGCTGCATAATGGCAAATAACAATATTGATGAAGGCGGTGGCGGCTCTCCTCCTTGAGGGGAGGGCGTGGAGCGAAGCCCGACACTCGGCCGCCTCTTTAAAATACAACAATTCCAGATAAATATTCTGTTCCCTCGTCAGGATAATTAAGTATTCCATTACAAGTCGCTGTTTGGTTATAGGCGTCTGGCGCTCTGTGGGTGTGAGGACGGAGGCAGGAAGGATATTTGCAGTTCGGGCTTCAGTGCGGAGGGTGGGGGAGAGGGGTGGGGGTGGGGCTTGAGAGGGAGACTGGAAGCTGAATGAAGTCCAACTGGAAACCTGATCTAACAATTTCCATGCAATCATTACAGCAATCAGAGCCTCCTTCTGCTTCTGCCTCTTTCCATCTCTGCTTTTTGTTCTGCCCTCTCATCTCTATCCCTTTTTCTTTGTTCCTGTTTTCCTTATCTGCATCTCTCCATATTCAAAGTCTTCCACTTTTTTTTTGGTCCATATTTCTTTCTCTCATTATCTCGTCCTCTATCTCCCATCTCCTCTCTGATGTTTACACTCCCTCTCCAGCAGTCACCCTCCTGCTAGTTTCCCTTTCTGTCTAGATTACCTTACGACTGACGTGTGTGTATGTGTGTGAGTCCTGAAATGCTCAATTAATAAAAATTGAAAACCACATCTGTGTAGTTCAAATTCGTTTCAGTCTGAAGGAATACCTACTTCCAGCAACGACTTAAGAACCAACTAAATCACAAGTGCTCAAATTCAGCAATAACTACTGTAGAATTTCTTCCTCTTCCTCCTCCCTATGATCCACGATGACATGTTTGAAGATGAATGACAGCTCCCGTCAGTCTTTGCAGGACATGGCTGCTAACTGCCTGACAGGAGATAGATAACAAACTCTGTGGCTTCAGTATCGTCAGGTAAAACTGCGGCTGCCTTTTTTGTTGCCGTTTGTACGTCAGATCATCTCCTCTTCATCTGCGCTCCCCAGCTGAGTTGCCCCTGCTCTCTCTCTCCCTCACTGAATCTTCATCATTAACCAAGCCTCCCCACCTCATCTCTCTCTCTCCCCTCTCTCCCCTCTTCCCTCCGTTATTCCTCCTCCCTCACATCCCGCCTGGCTAAAAACCAATCAGTCAAAGCCCCGTAGAGCTGCGCTTGGCAAGCCAGGGCGCCCGGACGAGCAGCCATTCATCAAGAAAATAACAAAATTAAAATTACACTTCTCTATTTAATTTGGTCATTTATTTTTCCTGGGGGGTGGCTGTGGGAAGGGGGCAGGGGGACAGAGAGAGAGAGAGAGAGTGGAAAAGACAGAGCGGGAGAAGAGACGAGCGGGCGGTTTAATGCTCTCTCTCCAAAGCCAAGTAATTAGAAGTTGCAGTTGTAGCAAAGCGTCAACTTTGGCTTCGCGTCTCTCGTCTCTCTTCCCCGCGAATAGAACAAGCTTGTCCATTTGGTACACAGCCCGGATGTGGATTTATGAATAATAGATACCAAAGAAATACGGGATCGCTATGAGAAGTCATTATCCACCAACGTTCACCGGCAGGCATGATGACAGCAATCTATGCCGGTGTACCTGCTTCCTACGTTATAGTGGCGTGCAGCGAGGCGACAGGCGCGGTGATTTAGGGATGGCGAGCAGGGGATATTGCTTGTATGCAAACGAGAGCTGATTCAGCACTCCTGATTTCTAATCAACTCTGGTGTCATTTATAACCGCCACGGTCTCAGAGCTCAGACAGCTCAGTTACCCCCTCTACACACACACGCACACACACGTATACCTGCTATGTTAAAACCTGACTGCCACTGTGCTTTCCCCCCTAAACACACTAATGGAGTTCTGTGTAGACCAGACTACAGCTCCATTTTTCTCCAGAGCATCTCTAAGTTAACTGGGGTGTGTGAAGAATTTTAAAAAACTTCATTTATCCTCTTACTGAGCCATTATGTTTTCTTTAAATGCCTAAGATAGTTAAAGCCTCCAATCTGTAATTTTTGGGCTTCATTTCAGATAAAGGTAAAAAAACATTAAGTTAATTGTTTCAAGTCCTCAACTTATAGATGTGTCTGTTTTTCCTCAGTTGAAAGCAGTTGAACACTATTGTAAATAATAATAAGCAGCCATATTTTGGATGTCATAAAAAGACACGTTTCATTCTGTAGAAGAAATATTCAACTTCTTCTTTTTTTTCTTTTACTCGTGTTTCCTGAGCTGGATGCATTACAGTAGAATGATTCTTTTATTTAGCCAAGAATTTGAGGAAATTGCATTTGGGAGTTCAGAAGTTGCAACGACCAGCCAAGGGAAATTTTTATATAATTGAAAATGACAATTGTCTTCCTCTGCCAGGTTGAGGCTGCCAATGTATGTGAGGAAATAAGTGGCTGAGCACAACTGATATTTCATAATTGCTCAAGCACCGGCAGCTACAGCGCTGTCAATAAGCTTGGGGGAAAAAAAAAACTTGAAAGAAGAAAAACAGGCATTTCCCTGGGGAAGAGAAGGGACTCTCATGTCCCCTTTCAATGAAAACACAATCAGACAGAAATCAATACTGAGAAGACACTTTGACCTTTGAACCTTTGGCCTGCTCACCTCATATTCCTGGGAGAGCTTGAGATTGTCGTTGGCCTTGAGGAGCTCAGTGTGTTCAGCCAACTCGGAGATAGGGATGGGAGGATGATTCATCATACCTGCTCGCCAAAAAAACAAACAAAAAAAAAAAAACGAGAGAGAAATTCCACACAAGGGAAAAGAGGAAGGAAAGTTCATTAGTACAGCAGATAGGACACAACTTCAAAATCACACAACACATTTAGGGGTGAGGATTTGTTGCTTACATAACAATGGAAGTTGGGTTTTAGTGGTGAAGGAGGCATGTGCAGAACATGGTGAATGTCACACATAGAAAAATGTATTGATTGGTGATGTTATAGGCGCTTGCTTGGACCAGGCCAGAGCTCAAAAACAGCTTTGTTGAGTGATTGATTATATGCCAACAAAGCTGGTAGCATACACCCACAGACCAAATTGTATTAATTCCCACAATGGTTATGGTGCTGACAGATAGACGGACCAATAGGGCCGATGTTGCTGAGCGTAGCCAGAGAAAAACACAGACCAATTATGCCTCCAACATTCAGAGGCATCGATAATTTTAATAGCTTGGGAAATGAATTTTAAAAAATGACACAAGATGAAAAATGTAAGGTTTTGATGGTGAAATCACAGATGACAGCCCTTTTTCATATACTGGTGGAAATACAACAACTTTGCAATAGAAAAATGTCATTAAGGATGGTTTGACTTGACACATGAAAACTATACATAATTATCTCCAACATTTAAACTTGGTTACTTTCAACACCATCCTCTATCAAAAAGACAGATAAGAGAGAAGCTATGAAACGGATCTGGATCAGACCTGAGGTACACCACAGGCCTGCTTCTACTGCATCGATAATCTATAATGCTCTTGTTATGCTGTGTCATTAGCATGATGACAATTTTGACTGTTCTGACCTCTGCAGAAAGGTGCTTGTCTGTGAACGGAGCCCTGACCTGGGGGCTCACGGGGCGGGGAGGTGGGGAGGGAGGTAAGGAAGTTTAAGGAGTGTGAGTGATGCTGAGTGACACAGTGAGCTGCTCCATTCCAGCCAGCACAAAGCAAGCAAGCTGCTGTTTCTCCCCTTTCCTCCATCTGCCGGGTTCATCAACCCAGCAAACATTGGCTCTAAGACGTACACCCTTACCTTCCAAGATCACACACGAAAAAACTCTCAGTTGCATGTCCAATACATTCTCCTCCAAAATCCTTCTGCCATTAATCTCAAGGAACTCCAAGAAAGTACTAGCTTTTCAACTGGGGGATATTCCAAGATTTATTATTTTTTTTCCTTGCTTCAGTATCCACTGAATATTGCGTTGCTGCTGCAGCTACAACATTATCAGCACTGCTGTGCACTCCACTCACTAATCCATTTACGAACATAATGCTGAGGCCATGTAATAGAATATGAAGCAGCCATAGATTGTAGCTCTGTCCCCGGCACACGGGCGGCAACACCCAACGCTTTCATGTGTTTAGTAAGAGGTCTGCTCTCTTGTCGAGCGACGAGGTCAGAAGTCAACAAAATGTTGAAATCTCCTCACAAAGTAAGTTACAGAGGCTTAATTGGACGTGCAAATCAACATAATCACATTAACCATCCTTAATTTTCCCTTTCTCACAATGCTTAATATCCCCCCAATGTCAAGGGGGTCACTGGTGTTTTGGCTGCTTTTGTCGCACTTCAGAGAGAGAGCCCAACTCTTTGTGCTGACAGTCTTCATTAGTAATGGTAATTTATTTTACACTGAGAGAACAATGCAGCGGCGTCAATTACATGAAGATTAGCAAAGATTACAATGCATATATGAGACAAATGAGGAGATGACACCGGATGCCGTGACATCCTCTGGAAAATGAATGGACACACTGCATTAACGGCCTACTTGAACATCCGTGCCCTTCTTAATGGATCATTTAAATGATGTTTACTAAAGTAACTCTTCCATATTTTAAAGCCTATGTCGAATTTCTAAATATAAATGCAAACAAAGCCATGTAAGGTAATAGGAAGACTCAAATGATATTAATGTATTTGGGTCGAAGCTGTGTGTATTTCTTCATACTTTAGCTTCTGACAAAGCCCGCAGATCCACTGTGGCACCACTTGAGAAAGAGACGGAGTCATTAATCACTTCTGGTGTGGGAATTAATTGAGATGAGCATCATGAAAAAGAGGAAATATTGCAAATTAAATTCGGTTGTCAGTTTACTTGCCTCAAATTCAAAGGGAGAAGGTATCAGAAGCTATGAGGAAAATAAGTAAATGTGCATGCAAATGAGGGGCCCTCACTTCTCCTTGAGAGAACAAGAGAGGCGAGATCAAAGAGTGTTTGTGGTGTGTGTGTGTGTGCGTATTTGTGAGCGTGCGTGAGTTACTGACATACTCAAACTCCATCAGTTCCCTTCAGTTTGTGTTTACTGCCCACATTACTGTCTGCATGTATAAGTGGCTGCTACAGTTAGAAAGATATATCAGGCCAAAATGTTTACATAGGCATCCAAATAAAGCATGATGCACTGCCGGTGGGATGGGCTGAAGGTTATGCATACCCGTGTTTGTTTATCCCTTCAAACTTTGGCAGAATTTTGAGGAAACTTGTATGAAAACAATTTGAACACGTAGAACTGCAAATCCGTTATTTTACCTTGATCCAGCGTTTCCCGTTGCCAGCCTAACTAAAGCTATAAGTTGTCATGTTTACACAGATGAACCTCACAGCTAAACCAATCTGTTTGTGCTGTTTGTCTATTTCTCTCTCTCAGTGTACTTTTCCAACCTCGCCCATTTGTTTTTGCTTCTCAAGACAAATGAGTCGATCGCGCCTGATTTGTTCTCTTATTCATTTTGTCATTTACGAACTGCACGGCACATTGCTCATCCAAGAAAAGATTTACTTTCAGAAACTAGGCTCTGCCGTGACCCGTGCTCGAGCAAAGTCACTCAAGGACACATTGCTGTTATTGCCCCCTGCCTACAAAAGCTCTCATCTTTCTCTTCTACACATCCCCCCTTTTTCCTATCCACGTACAGATTCTTCCATTTTTTTCACTGCAATCAACATCGTGATCAATGAACACAGAAAAACAAACTAGCTTCTAATTACACTTTTCCAATCTCGAGATCCGCAGTTGATGCGCCTGAGAAATATAAAGATTCTTTCTGATAAGCCAAAGCAGTCTTTCTGCAAAAGCCTATTTATGATGATATTTCCATATAAAAGGGAAGAAGTCTGTCTGTGGGTAAGCAAAGAAAATAAAGGAGGGAGGGGGGGAAACCAGGGAAGAGGGAAACCAGAAACTCTGCTTTTTCTCTCGGATGATCCTTTTGCAGTGAGCAGGCAGAGGGGGTGATCAAATGTCGAGCCATTGTTTGCCACCGCTTTAATTAATTCTGCTCGTTATCTCTGAGCACAGAAAAGACCCTGTTACTTCAGAATGGAAATGGAGCAGTGGTGGTGAAGGAGGAGGAGGACGGAGAAGGGGGAACAACAACAAGGAGGTGAGGGAGAGAAAGAGGGATAACAGAGATTGTACCCTGTAAAAAACAAAACAAACAAAAAAAACACCTCTCAACCATCTCGACATCGGCAGAAGTGATCGCACAGGTTATTTATGCATGGTGGATTAATGCACAGCCAACAGCCCAAGTGAATACGGTGACTGACATCCAATTAAAGGAAAAAACAAAAACAGCCCAGTATACCAATAGAAACCAACATCAGATTAATTAGTGCTGAAATTTTTGCTGCATAATGTGAAAAAAAACCAAACAAATGCAAATTATGTATTTGTAAATGGAGGCAAGCGGTGCTAGAAAAAAAAAAAGATAAGGAAAGCTGGTACGCAAATGCTAAAAGCAAAGAGACTAACTTTCATAGTCAAAATCTGCTTCGCTCTGAGGACTGCTTAGACCAGAATCTGCAAAGAACAGCAAACATAAGGGAAATGGTTTCAAAAGGCTGCAATGCAACAGAAAAGGCTACGTCAAAAGAAAATATCAAAATATGCAAAATGATAAAAGGCCAAAAAATAAAACACAAAGGCATTAGTACATTTCTTGTTTTGCTTTTTTTCCCCCCCAAACTGTTTACCACAAGTAAACTCAGGCCCTTCTCATGGCGGCCTGAGTGACAGATTTGAGTCTAGACTGCCACAGAGACATGAAAAAGTAGGGCATACATTATCAGATCAGAGGAGCTACAGTCTCCTTCAGGAGCGGGCTGGTTAGCCATGGGCGTCAGCCTGTGATGCCCCAGCTGAGAAAACCCTTCTGCCAAGCCTCATATCTACGGTCATAGAGATCAGGGATAAGAAAATTGATTTGCTATCTCTAAGCTTTCATGAACCAGTTGGAAGGGCCCATTGACAGGAATGAGAAAGTGACAGAGAAGAGAAAAAAAAAAAAACAGCTTAAGTTTCCCAGTGAAAACCAACTCTGAAAGTTTCCTTTGTTTGCAGCTCGGTGTTGAGGCATTGGGAGTGAAAGGTGTGGAAAAGTGTCCACATTCTTTGCTGACAGCTGTGGAGCCAGAGCTGATGGGAGTCTGAGGAGTGCGCCGATGGTTCAAAGTCTTATCTGCTCCAGAGGAGAAGTCCTCTGAGGCCGCAGCTAGCTGAGCCACGTCCGGGAAGACTCAGGTCCCTTCGACTGTTCAAGCAGAAAGGAGCCATCTGTGACAACATTAACTGGACATGTGGCTAAGAGATGCAGTTAGATGGGATGCTGCCAACCTGCCCATCAAGCGAAGGGAAATGCATTTTGCCAGGGCTGAAAGCTGAAATCAGATCAACAGGGTCGCTCAGGGATAAGAAAGGATCACATCACCCAAAGATGGCAACTTTGATCCAGAGAATACAGACAATTTGTTCCAGAGCATGTATGAGAAGTGAGAAATGGAAAACAAGGAAATCTGACGTGTGGGTAAAATGAAAAAAAGAAGTTTTTCTAAAATAAACTTTCTGTTCTTTTCCCAAAAAGTCTGGTGCTGAACACATAAAACACTTTTTCTCTTTGATAAAGTAAAAAGGCAGGTAGGTCCTCAATCTCAGCTGGGAGCCAAAATGAGCTTTATTTTTTTTCTTGACGGAAGAAGTATAAAGATTAGTCAGTCTAATAACTGTGCTAAGCTCAATTCTGCAAAATAAAAATGTCTAGACTGTGTTATGCTGGGTTTACCTGCACTGACGTCTCAGCGAGAGGACGTCAGGCCAGTGGCGCCAAATGAGCGCAGAGAGATGAAGACATCGAACTTCCCCCTCTCCACTAATTGATTTGTGACAATGACTAATTAAACCTAGCGGGGGGTGCTCTGATTCACTGTCTCCAAACGTCATTCATCACGGCAGGAGGGAAGCATGTCTGATTATGTTTATGTGTAAGCGTGTGTGCCGTGTGCGTGTGTCTGTGCTTCGCTACAACTGTTTGTGAGGAGGAGGAGGAGGAGGAGGAGGAGGAGGAGGAGGCACGGTTGTTGCAGTCGCTGCTGTAATCTGGAGAAACAAGTAGGTTGCTGATGCATGCGAGCGATTGGCTGGTGTCCGTGGGTTTTGCAAGCGCGTGATGCTGTCTGCGAGAAAGTGTTTGATTTTTACACGCTCAAATGTGGAAGTCTCGTCTTCTGACAGAATTATGGGGGCGTGAAGTGACTTACATGATGCTGCATTGGAGGGGGAAAATAAAGGAAAAACATCAATGGAGACGGCGCGAAATATATCAGAGATATGTTGAAGGGTAAACCCAGAGAAACTCAGCTCACCTGTCTTTTAATTTTTGCCTGAACAATAATGAGGTGAAAAATATATTCACTGTATATATACATATTACATGATGATCACCGGCTGTTCTAGTTTATCAGCTTCATCTGCAATACTGAGATACAGGGAAAAGGGAAAAGAGACAGAGAAAAAAAAGGAGAGAGAGAATGAGTAGTTAAAGCAAGGGAGGGGGGGGGGCTTGGTTGGAGATAGACAGTAGATATCCACTGAGTCGTGCTGCTTCATTACTTTGGCCCCATTTGCCAATTAAACCCCAGGCACAAATGAAGATAATGACAAAACGAGCCACTCTGTGCCCTAAGGAGTTATGGGATGTCACTGTGAGGACGTCACATGACCCACAGGCTTTAAACCAGGAATGCATGAGCACACACGCTCAACGTACACACTCTCCCAGACACGTTAGCCGAGCTTAGCTTATAGGAGGCCTAATCAAAAGCATATGTTTTGTTCCCCGGCACCAGGGGTCACTGAGCACACGCTGCCGATGCGGCATATGCTCTGCTGGATCGGAGAGGCCTTGGATAAGTGCACTGGGAGTATGCTCATTTGAACAATGGTCGCTATTAGCTGATGGGGATGTTCACAAATGCTCACCGGCCCACTTAATTGGGCTAAAATGTCCATTCAAATTAAATTCCCCGGGTGCAGAGATAACAACATCGCCAAATCCTGCGGAACAACGGCCTGGCTGTCGGATGAGAACGCTTGTCATATACTGTATAAAGAGAGGTCTCAGCATGTGTTGGTGAACGGCATGTAAAAGAGAGCAAGGGATTGTAACAAGTGTGTCTATTATTTAAGGAAGGGAGGAGGACAGTTGAGGGCACAATGGAAAGTGCTGGAAGTCAGAGAGACAAATAGCAGGAATGGCCATTATAACCTTGTCATTACAGAAGCGCTGATAGGGCTCTGAATACCAAGCGAGATAAAGACGAGGACAGTAAATTGAACTTGCACATTTCTGTGTATAAGTGGGTTTGTGCATCTCCTTTCATCCTTGTATCTCTCTCTTCTCTGATGTGAAGAAGTCAGTTTTTTTTTTTCTCCAAGATACAAACTCAGGCGGCATAACTGGGCTCCCAAAGAAACTGGAGAGAAATGCTCCATTTTGAAATCCAAGCCTTTTGAAGGAGCAGAGACTGGATGACAGATGGATGGCTGAGAGACAACTAGGCTACGAGACAGAAAGGCGGGAGGCAGAAAAAAGGGGGGAAAGAAACGAGGGAACGCACAGGAAAAAAGGTTGGATGTGTTTATTCCACCTCTGGAGGATTTAGTCCTTTTCTGCCATTTGTTTGGGCAGGTGAGAACAATGCATTTCAAATACACTGCAAGTTCCTCAAAATGCAGGTCTCAGCACTGTCAAATAAACTCCTTGAACAGGAAACACAATTAAAGCATCCGTTGGAAAACTCTCGATAATCCATGAGGCTTTGCTAGAGGTAACTAGGGGGCGGCAATCAGATTTGTTTGAACTTTCTTTCACCAAAACCTCTAACCTGGCAGGATGAGAGGTTTCCAAAACCGGCCAACAAACATGCTGCTCGGACATCATGTGACTTTTTTGTGGCTTGTAATTAGGCAGTGGAAACTTAACTGAACCAAATATAACAAACACAAAAAAAGCAGAGTTGTTTTCACTATGATTCAGACCGATAACAACAAACTGTCGACACGGCCGTAGATAATGGGTCTGAAAAAGGAGGCAGGGGAAGATGGAGAAGCCTGAGAGAATGAGTGTGGGATCAAATGTGCTCTGTTGTTAACACCGGGCTTTAGCTCAGATGAACACCAGATGGAAGGTGAGACAAAAGAGGAAACAGGTAAAAACCTTCAAAACAGGATTTGTTTCCAACTTAAAAACATTAAATCCAACAAAAGACATCACCGAACTAGTCGTTATTTCTAAATGGCTAATTGTTACACGAGGACATGGAAAACACATAAATATGACTTGTAGGTAGTTATGAACAGAACGATGTGGGAGCACTTCATGGACATCATTCATGCTGCAGCATAAATTTAACTTTAAGTTGCGTCAGTCTTGTATATTTAATCTCTGAGTAGGCTGTGCGCACGTGTGTGCCAGTGCCACTATCTGCCGTCACTACACATGTAAATTATGTCTATATTAAAACACATACCTGGACATTTATGTCTTATGTCAATTAAACATTTTCATTGTAATTTCATAATTTGGAGTCAAGAAGGAAGGTCTTCTGCAGGTGCCTGACTTTATTTGCCCTCAGTAATATAATACAGCAGTTGGCCAATATGAGCTTTTGACAGCCAATAACGGTATTTTTGGATTAGAGCTGCTGCTAATTAAGACATGCCAAATTTTAAAATTTGTTTTCCATTTCAGTGGCTTCCAAAAATAAGGATTTTGAAGTTCCTGCAAAACTTTGTTCTTTGCAGGGCGAAAAGCTTCTGAAATAGCACTTAGGCTATTAAAGCCACTGAAACAGCGACTTCTATTACAGCAAAAGTAATGAGTTACTATGGAGGTAAGTACTTTGGCCTCTTTCCCAATAAAACCTACAGATTAGCCTAATATTATGCTCACCACTGTGATTGCAGAGATAGGAGGCATGAGCACTCCACTGGAAACAGTCTTAAAGTGGAAATCAAATTAGGACAATGACATACAAGCCATAGATGGCTTTTTAACAGGGCCGCTTTTATCCAACTATCAAAGGTAGTTATTTGGAAGCCTAAATGAAGAATATTATGATGATTTTTACTTTGTAAACGTGTGTCTGAACACTCTCTGGTTAGCACAGTCTTATATTACCTTAAATTAATATTTGTGAAAAATATGACAAAAAGACCCACACCGTAAAATACAGGCAGATTTTACAGGCTGTCACACTGAATGTTGGATGAGTACTTCATTTGTCACAGGTTTTTTTTTCACTGAAAGGCCAATGTGGACAAATATGGCCAAACACATACGGCTTACATGTTTAACTATAACTATATATGTGTATTGTTGAGTTTGACAATGAGACTGTTTTTGTTCCTCAGTGTTCATGTTGTGTGTCCTTCCTGTACCTGGAGTTTGGAAGTTGATGCGTCTCATCTCCACAGGGTCGGTAGGGTGGTGGGGTGTAATGTCCGCATTGTTCAGCAGACATTTTGTGCGAGGCTCAGACTCTTTTCTTTTGCGGCTGCAGAATAAGACAAACAGAGAGTAGAAAGAGGGGAAGACGTACAACAAAAACAAAAGAATAACTTTTAGTGAGCAAGAAGTGGTGGAGCTGAAACGCGTATCAAGTACGCTAAATTCTCCTTCATTATATAAAGGCATCTTTTTTTGCTGAGGCAGGCTACTTTCTCTTCCCCTGTAAATGCAATAAAGTACGGCTAAACCTTACCTGTCAGGTTTGCTGTTTCCAGAGAAAGCAATAGGAGTCAAATAAATATATAAAGATGGTGAAAACACAACACACAAGGAGAAAGGGAGAGGGGGAGGCAAGAAGAGAGATAAATCAATAGAGAGCAGTTTAAAATTCACAGGGGTCGCTGCTGGGCTCACAAAACGAGAGATAAAGCTCATCAGCATTTGGAGGAGGTGTGTGCATGCGTGTGCACGTGTGTACATGTATCAGTGTGCGAGAACAAGTGAGTGGTCAATAAAATGTGCAAGTAAGTGCATATATTCGTGAACCTGTGTCTGTGTCTATGTGAGTGTGTGTGCTAATGTGTGTGCACGAGGGTGCAGATACAGATGGGGAAGGGGAATGTCAGGGCCAAGGGCAGACCCGGGAAACACTATTCACCAGGGAGAGATGGACGGGGAGATGGGAGAGCGAGGGGAAGACAAAGAGAAGAGAGAAAAAAAGAGAGATCCAAGGAGAGATGTTACTCTCCCTAACCACCAAGATGGAGGTAAGGCAAGGTCAGACAGTCAGGGATCATCTGACAGTAGCAAGCTGTTCTTGTGTTGGCCACACCAGCACTGGTCCCCTTAAACTAATGCAGGGATCTTCCCTGGCATGTACACCGCTGTTCAGTTGGGACTTGCAGTCACTGAGACTAGAAGCTACAACTAACTGTAAAGCAAGGGGGGAATATGGCCATATGCTCCAACACCCCAGGTTTCTGAGGAAAAGTAATTTAGACTTGTCACAGGAAGAGAGCTCACTCCTGTATGGCTCATTAATTTTATCTCCTTCACCAAAAAATAGTGTCACTCACTACTGCAAAATTATTAATAGCATCAATTTTAAACTAATAGTTAAACAACTGGTAGAGAAGTTGGGATAACACATTTATGGAGTATTCTTTCCAAAATGGAGTTATTATTTGAAATATATCCATCTTTAAATACAGATCTGTGACATCTCTCCGTTAGTAGATTGCACCAAGTCTCGGTCCAATTATTGAGCACCATCTCAAAGAATCTCCTCTCTCCTTTCGCCAACCCCCTCACTTCCCACAACCATCTTTTTCACAAGAAAAATTCTTTCATATTTACATGCAACACTGTTGTCGGGTCTTTGAATATCATGCGTCTGTGAATACAAAGTAAGCCCCTCTTTCAACATGCTCCCTAACATGCAATTATTTTCCAACAGCCCAATTCCCCTGTAACAGTGCAAATAACTGGTTCCGCATCAACTGACATGAAAATCTTCATTGTGTGCTGCTGGTTGAGAAACAAAATGCCTGAAGTTTCCAGCACATTTTGCCAAATTTAGGAAAAAACATGGATGACAATTATGTTTACTTAGATGAGTGCAAGCCTCTAACAGTGCAAAGATTATGTGTTGAATTCCCTGTGTATCTTAATGATGATAGGATGGTTAATGATTGGTAAAATCAGGTTTGAAATTTAATTCCAGAGTTAACCTGGTCAAAACTGGCCACAGTACAAAATATTAATGTCTACTATACTAACCCTAACCCTGAGTGAGATTTTCATAATTTCATCATTTGAGTTTGAACAATGTTATTTTTACACTGTAAAGTCCAACTACATTCTCCACAAAACAAACAAAGGAACAAAAAGATCCCAAACCAACTCACTTTTTGTACAGGAGAATGGCGATGACGATGCAGATGATGAAGACCACAGCCAGGACTGGGCCCACCACCCATATGAGTCCGTCACCCGTCTCCACCGGCAGGGGGTCCATCACCGTCTCCGGAGTCATCACTGTGTCGGTATAAGGGCTTGTAGCGAACATTTTCTGAAAAGAAAAATCAGGTAGGAATTAATATAAAACACAATCCAGATTATGGCATGGTAGATGCAAGAGAATAATGAAGTTCAGTGAGATGAAGTGAAGAGTAACTAAACTAACCTGCACAAACCTGCACAAAACCTACACAAAAATTTAAATACTGAGTGAATTGGATTGAAAAGCCATATTAAATAGAACTCAGATGAACAAAACTGAAGTCAACCAACATGAAGAAATCGACAAAAAGTAAGTCAAGTGAACCATGTTGAAATGGGCTTTAATTGTAACTCACCCCTGTGGTGGCGTTGAGTTCAGCCAGCAGGAAGAAGACGTACTCGTGGCCAGACTCAAGAGGCTTGTTCTCACAGATGCTTTGGCGGTGGTCAGTTCCCACTGTGAAGCTGGAGGGCAGCTGCCTGAAGCAGGCCGTGATGTAGGGCTTCCTCTGGTCCAGCTGCGCCAGCTGACGGCGCGAACGTCGCTTGAGGGTCACATCCCGTAGAAGCTGATTCATGTAAAAGGGTATTAATTTACTTTTGCTTGTTTATGAGTTCCTTTTCCTTTTTGTTTTTGATGCTGATGATAATAAAAGGCTATGAGAGGCAGAAGCTTTCAGTGATGATCAAAAGAGATACACACAAATTAATTTGCCATCAGTAAGTCAAAATTCCATTTTATCATGAGAATACATCTATATAGCATTTGTCAATGAATGGATGGGACCAACCCACCCACACTGATACATTTTTCCAATAAGTACATACATTACTTGTGGATTCAAATGACTCTTTTGTACAAGAACAAGATCCCTTTCAGCAAACTGACTAAGACCAAAGAAAACAAACTGGAGGCGTAACTGCACTATTCAATTCAAAAAGGTGCTAACTCTCTGGCAACATTTCATGTAACCAGGCTCCAGCCCCCCCTCCTCTCAACATCCAACCCCTCTCATTCATCTCAAACTGCAGACAGAGGCAGGCACTAAGCAGAGGGAATGTGTGTAATCCCAAATCCAATAGGGATGGTTGCTGTTGATCTGGCACTCAAGGTGACCCCGGGCTATGGGAAGAGTGGAAGAAGACTGTGTAATTCTCTCTTCTGCATGCTTGGAGGGATAAATTAGCATAGCTGAGATGTACTTATGTCTGTGTTGTATGTGCCCATGTCTTGTACATGGTGTGTAGAATATAATTTGCCTTGCACATCCAACTGTTAATAGCACAAACACATGTCTCTGGCAACCATCCTTAAAAATACGGGAGGGAAAAGAGGACAGTTTCAGTGTTACGAACATTTTGAAGTTGCCTTGTCCTGTTGCATGAATAGTGTTCTTTTTGAACCGGTGCAACCAATTAACCATATAATTTCTGTGCCACAATAACTCCACACGTTTTGCTTTTCAAATATCCTACCTCTTCCATGTCCATCTCATCAGGGTTCTTCAGGTTTTTGACAGTTCCTGAGGTCCTCTTGAGTGGCACCACAACCACATAGAAGTTCCTGGAAATGCAGCACCGAAGATTATTACAGTGACTTCTTAATGATATTGTACAGTATTTTAGGTGAAAATATCCACAGCAAATTTAAGTGATCTCTTAATTCAATGCCTGCAAGGGATCTAGCAAGGACCCACATGACAGAAATCCTACGACCTAAACTTCCATTTCAAGGTCTCAATCCACATCACAGATCTCAAGCATATCGAGACTTGA
Source organism: Centropyge bicolor (assembly GCA_037975185.1). NCBI lineage: Eukaryota > Metazoa > Chordata > Actinopteri > Pomacanthidae > Centropyge > Centropyge bicolor. The sequence continues at coordinate 9,062,188 of JBBMOC010000008.1, forward strand.
ACCTAAATACCTCAACCCTCAAAGATAATTCAGACAGAGCTTTCAGAACCCATCCTTCAGCAAGCCACACTCACTTGACATCCTTGTTATCAACCGGTGGGAAGGACATGGTGAGCATGTTGTCAGGCTCAGCGTAGATGTCCAGCTTGGGTTTCTTGACCAGGATGAGTGGTGCAGTCTTGGCAACCACACGGTGTCTTGGCCCACCATCCATGCTTTCTTGGCAGGTCACCCTGAACTCGTAGGTGGTGTTGTGTTTTAGCCCAGTGACAAGCACCCTCATCTGCTTGGCATCCACATCCATCCTCTGACGATTGTACTCAATCTAGAGTTCAACAGATGGTCCAGAAGTTTAAGTGATAGTTGGTAAAGGGGACTGTTCGATGTATGATCATTGAGGTAGGTGGTTTAAGAGACATGGATGGGCAAGTAAGGTAAGGAGCAAGAATGGAAGTGCATTACATGAGTGATGGAATGGGTATGTTGAAAATGAGCATGATTGGGAGATGAATTAAAGTGCTGAAATAGTCAAAAGCATGAAAAAAACTGTGATTTTACTAGTGTAAAATCAAATCGTTTTCAATTTCAGAAAAATGAGTTCAGAGTATGATTTGCAGAATGTTAGATTCTTATATTGAAATGTAGCTCAGTTGACATTTAACTCACCGTGCATTTGTATGGAGACCTGCTTTCAGAAAACTTCCATGCAAGGACCACTGTGGTCTTGGTGGCCCACTTGACGGTGAAATTCTTTGGAACGTCTGTTGAGTGGACAAATGCAAGAAAAAAAGCAAAAGAAAAAAAACAAAACAAAGAAAGTGTATCAGTAAATCGATCATGTGAAGAGACTAAAGAAAGAAACAAAAGAACACGTGGTTTGAAAAAAAACAAAACACGCTGTTGTTCCCCTGCAACGTTCCTCTGGGTTGGAGAGTGAGTGTAACGGTGAGCTGTGATTGGCTGTGAGAAGGGCAACGCTATTGGTTAAGACACACAGCACGTAAGACTCATGGACGACAAACCCATGGAGCACAAGGGTGCACCCACTGGCTAGTCCTCGTGGGTAGTGCCAACCCGTCTCATCACTGTCTTTGAACCCATGACCACTTGAGGATTAACAACTGACCCATGTGGTCTCAGTGCCAACTGTTCCTATGCCTCTACTGAGTCTGGGTTGGCACTGCCAACGTGCTGCCAGGCGGGCATAGAGACAGACCCAAAACACAGCATGCCAACAGTCCGCAGCAGTGCATCTGGGGGATGCCATGCCACAAGCTGTCCCATTAAGGGACAGGGGAGGGGGAGAGGAGGAATTAGGAAAGGAAGGGCGTTAGGAGGGAGGGTATATCTCAAAACAAACCCAAAACCAAAAATAAAATAAAGAACCAAAATCAGCTTTCTGTCATCTTAGAGTAGTCCAAACATACTCTTGGAGTGACTGGGTTTGACTGAGGTCCTACCTTGTTTGAAAACTGGGGATGTGAGATGGCATTAGCTGTGTGAGTGTGCTTGGCAAAGGGTTGCAAGGATGACTGACAGGAGTGTCTGACCAAACAGCACTTACCTTGAAATTCTAGGCTGCTCTCCTCTTTCTCAAAATGACTGACTATAACTTACTGACTTGGGTGTTACCTTGTTTGGGTTAGTGAAGTGAGTATCCCACGGCAAACAATTTTAATATCAATCTTTTTCTTGAGGAGTGGAGGTGGTTGAAGGAGGGGGTGGGGCAGTTTTCATTTTTGTGTTGTTGCAGATTGTTTTTAGCCAATTTCCAACCCCCTGCCAACCGGGTTGGGAAAGAAACAGGCAAGCCCTACCTGTTGGATCAAAGGCCAGCGTCCGATACTGGATAGGCGGGCTGTAGGGCCCTGGACCTACACTGGTGTGTGCACGTATTTTCACATCATACGCCGAGTTCGGTTTGAGGCTGTTGAGGACATAGCTGGACAGGCTGGGGGGCAAGCGAAGCTCCCGTGGTGCGCCTCCGGTACTGGTTTCCTTATAGGCCAAAGTGTACTCTGTGATTACCCCGTTTCTCTCCGCCAGCACGGGCGGGGACCAGGATAGCTGCACCGAGCAGCATGTCACGTTGGAGCCCTCATCAATTTGAGGGTATCCCCCTGGTGTTTTCTCGGGCACATTGAGTTCCACCACAACTTCCTCCCCAAAGCCCCCCCTGCTCTTGGCGGAGATTTTAAAGAGGTAGGTGGCCCCTCGGTGAATGTTGGCCACAGAGTACTGTCGTTCTTGGGGAGCAAATTCCAGCGTGGCCAAAGGAGAGACATCTCTCCGGCCAAACTGGAGCCGGTAACCCTGCAGGTCCATGCCATTGGTCAGGTCTGGAGGGTCCCAGCGAACCACAGCTGATGTCTCTGAGTCCTGAGCCACTGACAGATAGGGCGGACCAGGCACTGTGCAGACAAAAAAGAAAAACAACAAATCTTAATTTATGTGCTTTCCAGTTACATGGTGATGTCTATTGTAAAAGTGACAGGCTATAATACTATACATGTAGATATGCACAAGTGAAGAGACACCTGGTGCAGTACAGTGGCTGCATTGAGGAAACTATTTGGGAATACCACTTATGTTATCCTATTCACATCATGGTCACTTGCAAATAATCAGCAATATCATCAAGAAAAAAATATTTTTTATAAACATTATTTGATTTAAACTTTAGATAATGTCATTTGTGTTCTTCCTTATGTTACAGTTGATTGCACACGTACATATTTCACAAGTTCAGCAATGCTAAATTTAAATCCATTTCATTTCATTTTGTCTCTAGCAAAATCATAAGGCATTTAAGTTCCAGCAAGGCTACAATTGAGCTACAGTATACAACTGAAGTATTAATTTAGCATGGCAAACAAATACCAGCATCAGACAAGTCTCATTTCAGTTTAGATTACAATAAGAAAAAAGATGGACATGGACAAAAAAAAAATTTTTCTTTGTTGTCCATTAGAATTTTCAGTGACTACACACACACACACACACACACACACACACACACATAACATATAACAGTATCTACACTTAAGAGTAATATATTTTTTTTTGCCGTCCACCAGATAACTCCCTAACAAACCGAGTCAGGTTGTGTTGCATAGAGATGCGGAAGATCCTTAGAGCCTCTAAATTCTTGAGTGATCGCTGTACCCATTACCATTTCATGATACATGTAAGCTCCAGCCAAAATCATTTCTGTACTGCAAAGCATCAATAAAACTTTAAGCAGAGAACAGTGCCTCTTTCAGCTGTAAGAGTCATCTCTTGTTGTAAAATGGATGATCTACGCTTGGGGTCTAGACACCATTCTTCAGAGAGGCCCAGTTTTGCTGCTCTTATGGATGACACACGCCTCGTCTTAACTCTCCTTTTAAGGCCCCATCAGTGTGATAGAGGCAGCAGCAGTTATGGGAAGCCTTCAGTTCTCAAGTTGCCGTCAAAGCTTTGTGAGAGATGAGTGTGGCTGATTCGCACTTGAGCCCCATCTCTCTGTAAATAGATTCTATCTTGACTCCCTCATCCACGTCCCTCCTTTCTCAGAAATACAAGGCAGCGGCAGGACAGATAACTGGCAAATTTACAGTGAGTGAGGCAACAATTGCAGGCATACACGGTGTTGGTAAAGTACTCAATTGCAAATACTTATAGTACACATTATACTTATTTGTGCAGGAAAGGACTGACTGAGTGAATAATATAAAGCAGGTAACACAACACTGTCAGTTTATTTGCCATTTTCAATTTAATTTAATGCCTCTACATGAGATTGCGAGACCACCAGTGAGAAGATCGGCTATCTCCCGATATTTCTGATTTAAAAAGCTTTGCCAACTGGGTCGGCAAACTGGGTCGCCAGCAAATTGGTTGGTCCTGGCAGTGAGAGCTTTCTCAGCATAAAATGAAAAAGCTGAATAAGCTGAATACAAATTATTAACTCCAGTTTAATGTGCAACATACATTTCATCATTATCTTAAGCAGCTGCAATTATGGACACATTTGCCTTCTTCATCACTATATAACCGAAGTTTGTTAACTGTTGCATGATGTGAATTTAAATTGCAGCATTTGTTGAAATTTTTTTTTCATTCTGTTTTCTTTTATCTGCTTGTATTTATCTTTGTGCATAATGGACAGTGTGTATACATATGTACGTGTGTGTGTGTGCATGTGTGTGTGAGACACGTTACAGTCCCTGGTTTGCAGCCAACTCCAGCTCCTATATCGCCATTCCACCTGCACACAGAGCTATTTGGCTTGTTGCCCAGTATGGACTTAAAGTAATTTGGAGAAGCCAGCATTAGTCTGAGGCAAAAGTACTCCCTCTCAGTGGAATTGTATCATTGTGTGTGTGTGCTTGTCCGTGTACATGTGTGCCTACACATAGTATATATTCCTGTGCCAAGATGCGAGTCTTAATGTGCGCATAGTAAAACACACGCACAAAGCAATCCACTCTGCACAGTCTCCCTCTGCTCGTATTATTCATTTCCGTTTGCTAATGGTCTTCTTTCTGACGGCCGTTGCTACAGGAAGACAGGGGTTGGTGGGTGGATGGTGGCTAGTCAGCTGAGCCTTTGCCGGTAATGGAAAGGCGGGGGCGCCGAGTGCCGGGTGAGACGAATGCTCCTAATACTCCTCGGCTACGTAGCGCAGCTTGGTGTCATTTAAAAGCCCACTCTGCCTTCATGCTCACCGCTAATCAAGGAAATAGAATCAGAGATAATGATCCTGTGATGACTCCGTGTGTGTCTGTGTTTTCCATACTAAATTTCTGTGCTTCCCTTCTAACCTCAACAGGCTACCAAATGTATCCATTACAACCTTTGTGGCCCTGAAAGTCTTTCATTATTTGTACATTTAAAAGAGTGGCCTATTGCACACCAGGGAGAAGGATTGTGGGTACTGAGCCAGCAGATTGGTGCCATTGTTCCTAGTGTGTGTACAGTGTGTGTGTTTAAGTGTGTGTGTGTGGTGCTACAGAGTGATGAGAGCGAGAGAGAGAGAGAGAGAGAGAGAGAGAGAGAGAGAGAGAGAGAGAGAGAGAGAGAGAGAGAGAATGAGGGCTTGGTGAAGGGGTGAAAAATGAGTGAATGAGGGATGATGAAGGTGACTGGGGACAAGGAGCAATCTGCTGCAAGGAGGACCCAACAGGGATATGAGGAGTGTGTGAGTGTGTGAGAGAGAGTGTGTGTGTGTGTGTGTGTGTGTGTGTGTGTATACATGAGTGATTCTGGAGTTCTCGGACACCTTGATTGTCCCTCTCCTCCTCTCCTCTGTGTTCATCTCTCCCCCCCAACACTCTCCCTTATTCTTATCCCATCTCTCGACTTCTCTCCTTGCACACTATCCAATCCCCCCTTTCATTTTCTTACCTCCTCCCCCCTCCCTCGTCCCTCGCCCCAACACCCTCTCCATCCCTCTCTCTCTCTCCGTCCATTTCAGGGTCGACCATGGTTCAATCCCTCCTTGTGGGCCTCCCGGCACGTTTCCCATCAGGCCACAGTATTAACAGCCTGCTGTTGACACTCACTCAGCCTGATTGAGAAAGGGGTGATCAGGTTCCCTTCTGATTTCCTCCCTCTGTTGTGTATGACACACACGTGCACACTCACACCAACATATACATAGGAACAAACATATTACCTATGTACTAGTTTAGAAGCGTCATGGTGCATATCATATATACGCTTTTTAATCATCTGCTTTGAGCTGGAAAAAAAAATCTCCCACTGATTAACATGTAGCTATAGCCTGCTCAAGGAGACTTAACATATCTAAGGACATGTGAAAGATAAGAGGTCTTTCTTAACCTTAAAGATCATGACAAAACCCTCACCCTCCCATCTTTGTTTCCCTCTGCTTTTAATTTAGTCTGCTTCCTGAAGGAGTGTATGTTCCATGGGGGTAGGGGTGAGGGGGTGGGGTGGAGTAATTGGTAGGGGATTAAATGCCATAGAGTCAAATCTGCAACACATTCACATGGCCCATTTGCAAGGAGCAAGAGAGAAGGAGAGAGAGAGAGAGGAGCCATTACACTGATGTTTTCTCACTGGACCGAAATAACAATCAGGAAGTTACTAAATATGCAATGAGGGGATCAGAGCTGATGTTTCTGTCTGCAGTCAGCATCGGAATAAGTATCCACACCATTTGAAACAGGCACACATGCATCCCTCAGCATCCTTACACAGGTTATAGCAATCAAAATTAAGTGCTGTGAGGTTGTGGGATGGCAGGATCTCCTGCAAACGTCCTCAGTGCCTGTCTTACAACTGTGTGAGTGAGTTCGTTTGAATCCATACCCAATATGACTAATGCAATTAATGAATAATGCAAATGGATTTACGTCGTTACATACAGCACAAATAAAACTTCTAAGCATAATTTCATCCATCGGTCCATCACTGCACCATTACCCAAAACGATACGCAGTAAAACTTAAATGCTAACTGCCAAACCGCCATCAAAGTTAATACAGTATTGTATATAATGAACAGTACTAGTGAGTACAGAAACAGGACTTCAAAACTTCTTTACAATAGAGGACAATATATATTTTCCACTTGAACCTGAACAAGAAGAGAAGATACAAAAAAGGATGGTCATTGATTGTTACAGTGAAAGATTCCTAAATGAGCAGATGGGATGGCAGAATAACACTTTCAGACACAAACATTCTTAATCTTTTGTCAATAAGGACTCCTCTTGGCCTCAAAAACTTTGTCTCGCATTGGCCATGGTTAAGTTTGTTTCTCAAAGCAAGAGTTTTGGAAAATATGAATCATGAAAAGACGCTTTTCAAAACCTGGCTTTCATTCAGCAAACAAAGACAGTTCCAGCCACAGAATGAATGTTCTTTGTCTGTGACTCACAAATAGGTGCACAGCTCTACTTGTTTTTCTGTCCTCCAAAATCTTGAGATAGATTCTTTTGGATACTTTCTGATAGACCAAACTACTGGGGAGGCTTGTTGGAATGTCTGGAGGATGAAAGAACTTGGCCATTGATGTGAATCGACTTTTAAGTGGCAGGAAAAGCGTACTCCATTTGTCATGGTGCTCTGTGCTGATGTCGCTTTTCAGGCTTTTACGGTTCCTAAAAAGAGCAAGACTATGACATCATAGGTTCTGGGGGGGCTACTGCTCGCATCTAAGTGCATGCTTGTCTATAAAAAAAGAGACGATTTTAAGAGCTGTTGCATAACTAATACTTGTTTGTGTGTGTTTTAAAAGTACATACAGGCCAAAGCATTCTTGTGGTACAATATTTCATTTGTTTGCATTACACTTTAAAGTACACCAGGTTACGAGTGAGTTTACAGGAGGGTAAACCACCTAAAGCGGCTTTGCAGAGGACATTTAAATAATAGCATGAGCTGTGAAGAAAATCAGATATATCTGGGTTAATAATGTGATATATGTAGAGATCCATTTTAGCAAGCATTCAATTAAGTCCAAGTATGAGGATATATATGTTTTGATATATCACTAATTTGTTTATGTTTGTTTATTTATTATGTTTAAATTTTAGGAATGAAGCTAGCAGAGTATAACTGTGAATTAAATTTAGCAGGATGTAAATGTGGCTTGTTGGCACAGTCTCATAATAATCATAATGACAATCATAATCTCGTAAATCAGTGATTCTGTAACTTGTTCCTGTTGTTTTTCAGCTCAGAAATGCTCTAAATCTGAAGAAAATAAACTGATACTTTATACAAAACATTTAGTCATCATTCTGAAAAGTGTGCCATGTTTAAACTCGCCTGCATTTCATGAACACAGAGAGTCCAGAGAACACACAAAAAAAATCCTTTTTGTTCTTTGCCTGATACAGACATCAAGAAATTCCCTGCTATTTCAGAAATCCCATAACCATTGTAGACCCTGCTATTCACTCGGCCATCCTAACATCCCTCTGAACACGAAGGACAACCACTTCACCTCCGAAAAAAAGGCTGCCGAGGCTCATCTTCTTCCCACCTCTCACCCCTTCCCCTTTTCTATTTATCTTGGCCCCCTGGCACGAGCCATTTCTTTACACTTCAATAATAAAAAAGGAGAGACTTTCCCTCTGAGGGACAGACAGAGAGCGCTAGACTGGCATATCAGTCAGCCGGCCCTGACAGGAGGATGGAGAGTGACAGCGTTCACTCAAGCCCCTTTGGCAGCGTTGCAGTCCCTGACACCCGGAACAGACACACCTGTCAGGATCTCGGAAATGTGCCTACATTTGTGTGTGTGTGTGTTGGGTTGTGAGAATGTGTCATGTGTGTATCTGTTGATGTGTTTTGTTTAATGACTGTAAGCCACAGTATGGGTCCATATACACTGTATGCCTATGTGATCGGTAGCAGAGACTGCACGAGAATACGTGAGTGATCGGTATGTCTGCAGAGCATGTGTGTGACAGTATATATATATGTATGCAGCTGTGTTGATGTTGACTCTCTGAAGCCTCCCAAAGCTGCCTGGCACAGATGCTCACATAAAAGGACCCTCCTATCTGGGCTTAAATTCACTAAAAGGAGGGCTTTCACACTCTCAGACAGCCAGCCTCACAGGTTTAGATCATGCTCATGGTAACTAAGCTGCGAGCCTCCAAACAGGCTCAAGCGGTCCGGTTAAACTGGTGTGTCTACCAGTGGTAACAAGGGAAAAAATTGAAGAAGACAAGGCTTTGTAGTGTGCAGGCATTAGCCTCCGGTATTTTATCCTTAAAGCTCAGACTAACGACCCAACAGGGGTTTTCAAGCTGTCATAATCTGTCTGAAAAATCTCCCAGTACCTCACACCACCTCCTTGATCTCTAGAAATCTGTGGATCGTCTTCTGAGCATGATTCAAATGATAAATGTCGCCCACTGATAGAAGCAAACATTCACTCAGCTGACTGAACCGTTCTTGGGTTGATGTATGCCTCAGAATTCCTCATTTATGGAAAAACGTCTGAGATAAAATTCAGCATTTTGAAAACTCAAAAACATACATTTCTGAAGCAAGTCTTTACATGAGACACACATTTAATAATAATGGACTTCATTAAACGTCAGGAATTCTTGCATTTGTTCATGTCTGATTTTCCAGATCTTCAATAGGTTTGGATTAGTTAAAGGCACCACAGTGTGCTTGTAAATGAGGGTCCCTTCAATGTTAATCACATACAGAAACCATGAGCAACCCTTGAGAAAGTGCTCCTGCAGCCAGAGGTTGAAAAAGAATAGGAAACCTTTGTTGCTGCATGAACAAAGGTTGCATTTTAAACACAATAACACATAAATGATTCAACCTAGTACTGACCTGCCCCTTTGGTCACCACCAGTTTGGGTTTGCTCCGAGCTCCATCCCCCTTGGTGGTGTACGCAGCCACCGTGATGGAGTAAGTGGTGTCTGGCTTGAGTCCTCCGATGACCATTTCCTATGGGAGACAGGAAAGAGACAGGAACAGGAAAATGTCAAAATGTGTGTTGAATTTTTGATGACGTGACCCCCACCCCCCTTCATGCAGCTCAAACTGCCTTATGCAGAATGTTAAACCTAACTGAAGTGTCTCCCGGTCCTTTTTATTAATTTTCACGAGGCATGCACTAAATGTACCGTTTTTTCCCCTGTGTAATGGGAAACCATTCCATTAAGTAAATCCTCGGAGTTGCCAAGGTGGAGGAGGGACATTAGGTATGTAAATGGAAAGTGGCCCCCCTTATTCCTTTAGCGATATTCCAATCAACAACTTAATTTTGTGATAAATGCATGCTGAATACATCCTGCCCATTCACTGGCAGTTTTTACCTCAGCCATTAAGTTTCCTTGAGTCCTCTTCAAAGAGAGGCTTCCGATCAATTCTAATGAATCTTTCAAGGGAGCAGGTTTGAACGAATGCAGAATGAGGTTTTTAACAGGCTGCTTGGCAGAGGGATGGGAGAGGTCAATAAAGGTAAATGAGCTATAAGTACTGTCTTGCACTTGAGATGGTATTCACGTAATGCAGATGGACTGGGGTTTCAAATGCGGGTTCAAAATAAGGGTAAGATTTGTTGTAAAAAAAAAAAAAAAATCTGCAGTTGTGAATGATTATCAGAGATGTGACGAGGATTTTCTATAAAAAAAAAAAAAAACAAGTGTGTGAACTTGAACAGCATAGCAATTCTAAGGCACCACATAGAAAAATTAAATTATAAGTTTTAAAAATCACGCACACGATAAAGAAAAAACACACCACAAGAGCACAAGACAAAACTTACTGCATCAACACACAGCATGACACAAGTAGCATTGGCATTCCAGGCACAGTGTGCAGTGGATATTGCATCAGCCAACATTTTATAGAAGCGAGCTGGCAATAGAAGTTTGTCTTTTTTCCCTTAGTGGCGTCTAGAGATAGTGCAGAGGCTGGGCCGGTCCAGACAGCTGAGGTGAAACCTCCGAGCCACATTGTTATCCAAACTTATTGAATAAAGATTGGAGAGGTTGTGTAAACTGTGAATCCAACCAGGTTGATGCAATAGCCACTGTTTATACCCTTTCAGCTACACAAAGCACTCGGGCGAAACGTCGTACTCACATATTCAGCCGTATCGTCCGTTTCCCACTAACCCCCCCGCCAAAGAGGAGAGTGCAGGAGAGAAAGTAATTTTTTTTTTTTTAAAGAAAGAGAGAAAAGAAAGGGAAGAAATAGGATTGTGAGAGACGGGGGCATTAGAGGTTCAGGAGCAGAGAGTCAGAAATAGGTCGTTGCTTTTTTTTCTTTTTTCTTTTGAGGTCAGGAGAGAGAGAAGGTGTTTGAAGCTGTTATGAAGAGCAGCTGAAACAAGGCTGAGAGTTGAGCAGGTCTGCCTGTGGGGCCTGGAGCTGTTTAACCATGTTAGTGTGCAGCTAACAATAAGATACCTCACTGTTCAATCATTGATGGCTGCAGCCAGTGGTGATATTCAGAAGCAGCTTTTAACGCTGGGGTCATTTTTGAAAGAAGAAAAATATGTAGGCAAAAAGATATTTTTGCCCGGCATTCTTGTTGTTGACCGCTTTGTGCATGCTTTGCTTTGGATCTTATAATTTAAGTATTTAAGCTCATTCTACTCTTGGATTTGTGGGTCAGCTAAAATCCAAAAATGTAAATGTGATACTGGTGGCATTTGGCCTGAATGGACCCTTCATTCATGAAAAAAAACAAAACAGATTTTGATTGATTCATTCCCAAAATATGCAGAATGGCATACAGCTATTCTTCTTCTGTGTTGTTTACCCGATTGCTTCAAGGGTATAATTTCCATTTGGATGATTACTACTGTGCACAAAAAGTCTCACTTTGGCAGGATTCCTCCAACATTGTGTTGACAGAAGTTTTGTAAAAAGGGAAAAAAACCCCAGAAAAAAGGCCATTATACAGGGCTCAATTACAATTCTAGCTGTCAGTGGAGGCTGATTTTTTGGTTAAATGTTTTTGTGCCAATTTTACTTTACCCCCCCCAGGCACAGAATACTATAATCAGCATTTTTCTTTGAGTCTTTGCATTTGGTGCAAGCACACAATCAGGCATTTCGTGGCAGATGTTGCCATAAAGCAGGGGTCTAGACATTCCTAATAAAAGCCACGGAGGCAGAAGAGGGAGGACAAGATGAGTAAAGCTTTGATTATGGTTCTTCTTGAATGGAAAGGAATACTGCAGGGATATCAAATGAAATCCACGAGGGGAGAGCACCCATAGCGCTTCCCATACTCCAGCAATATTTGCAAACCCACAAGGATGAAGTACACAATTTACAGGCGGTGAGAAAAAAGTGTTGTGTTGTGTGTTATTTTAATCTGCTCTTTGCAAAATGACTGAAAAATAGATTCAAGGGCAGACCTGCGCACGTCTGGTGGAATTTACATTTTTTTCCTAACATCACTCATTTTCACTGAGGAAACTGTGAGATGGTCATACCTGGGCATCGGCCAGCATGACGTCCTTGATGAGGGGCAGGCCCCGTGACTCGCCATTTTCCACTCGTACATAGTGAACCTGGTAGCCACGGATCTGACCGTGCTGCTTGCCTGGCGTCAGGGAGCGCCACATCACCTTTAGCGCTGTGGAGTTGAGGACCTCCACCTCCACCCGTCTTGGAGGAGCCCCAGGGACTGCGGATAACAAAACAAAGAGTCAAATACCGACCCACTATATTCAGATATTAGTGTGAATGTTGTTCCTCATTCAACAAGCGCAATAAACATTCCATACTCTGTCTCTGTGCTCCATATCCTTCACACTATTTATAAGAGCAATGCAGGATAAGAGGGGCACATAAAACTGTGCCATGACTGGTGACTGATGATAGAGAGAGACATTTAAAATCTACAAACACAAGCACACTCCAGTGTCAGTCTTCTCACAGCATCGTATCCCCCAACACACACACACACACACACACACACACACACACACACACACACACACACACACTTTCTCCTGTCTCCTCCACCTTTTCAATATGTGTCCGATGTGTCTGTCTGCCATCAGTGGGGAGCTCTCAGTCATTATGACAGGCCTTTATGGAAGGCCTTGCTTCCAGGCCTCTCGGTGTGCCACGGACTAGCCCCTTTCTGAGATGGATGTGCCATTAATAGAACTCTTCCACTCGAACTGCTTCCATTTGCTCGTCCACAAACACTTCAAGTCGCCTTCTTCCCCCCTAAATCACAACCCCATTTCCCCCCCCCATCTTCCCCTGGATCATGCACCAATCTTGTTTATTACCAAAATCTTCCCTGCCTTTTAGCCCTGGCTCTTATTTCTTCACCTGGCACTTCTCTGTCACACGTTATTATCGTAATGACATCAGATAATTTGTTATTGCTGTTGTCAGTGCGCCGTGCCTTTCGCCCCCTGCCATTCCCGATACTGTTGTCTTTTAAAGGTATAGTGAGAATTTAAGCTTGTCGCTACCATCGCGCCCGTTGTACATCAGTGTCAGAAAAAAAAATGCTTCAAACGCGGCGGTAATGGATGTGAAATGGATCGCGGAGGATGGGAGTCAATGTCAGTCATCCGTCAATGATTTGGATGTGTTGTGACGTGCTCGCATCTTTACTTGTCAGTTTATGTATTTTATTTCAGCTGCTTTTCTCTTTTCTCATTTGTTTTCTGCTACTTAACTGTATCATGTTTGTTTTTTTAGTCCTTTTGGGGTTGAAATGTTTTTCTTGGTTTTTCTATCATTTCCAAGCACAATACCTACACCATAGTTGTTTTTTTTGCCTATATGTGGAACACAGTGTATCAAATGACCAGCAGTGCACACAAGAAAAAATCTATTTATTTGTCTTTCTATTTTAACATTTCCTGCATCCACAGACTGCGAAGTGAGCCTGCTCGCTCTTTCTCAATAACAACTTACTTTGTGATCGTACAGCCAGTGCACTCACAGTATTTTTGTGAGGAGTGAAGGCTCTTTTTCCTCGGCTAGATTTTCAAGTAAGGGGATTTGAGTTGCAACCTTAGTGGGCACTCATCTTCTGGTTTAACCTCCAACCTACTGTTGCAACCATAAATATGGAGCCAGATAAGGCCTTGCAGTGTACAGCACTCATAAATGCTTATGGCTCTCTGCTGAGCAATAGGATACTGTTAAAAGCCTAAAGATAGAGGCAGGATATGGGATGTAGTAGCTATTATGAATTACATTTGGTTAGTTATGTTTTAATAGCAACACCCTTGATTTCCCAAGTGTGTTATCGAAGTGTTTTCATTTCATTTGTTTGACACAGCGGTATGTGGTCCTGTTATGGATATGGATTAAGATGTTGCCATGTCTCTGCAATCATTCAACCAGGACGACATTTTGTGAGCATGGAGAAGTATTCTACTTAAGATAGAGGCCTGAAATTTATAACGCTTTCTCAAATTACGTCCGTGAGCACACTCACCATCGAACCAACAAACAACACCTTCACGTCTATGTTACATTTAGCTGTAGACATTAGAAGATTCACGTACCATCTTCGTCCGTGCGGCAGATCAGGGGCTCGCTCTCAGGGCCCGGCCCAATCACAGTGAAGGCCGACACGGTGACGCGATACTGGGTCCACTTCTCTAGTCGCTGAAGCAGCCACTGCTCTTCAGTGGCAGGGATTGAGGGCTCCTCCATGGGATCCTCGTCGTCGCCGCCACCGTCTGACGTGCCCACCACCTCGTAGCGCACCTTATACCCCGCCAGGACACCGTTTTGACTCTTCAAAGGCGGGGGGCGCCAACTTACCAGCAGGGTGGTGGAGCTGGTGCTGCTGCACTTAATGTCTTGAGGGGGGGCTGAGGGCTCTGGTGAGGTGGAAAGGACAGGAAGGAAGGGGGTCGAGGACGAGGAGGACGGGGAAGGGGAGGGAGGTAGGGGTGAAAAACAAAAAAATAAAAAGATGGGAGAGATAAAGAAAATGATAAAAGGAAAAAAAAAATCCAATAAGAATAATTCAAACAAAAAATTGCAAAACAAAGACGGAGGCAAAATATGTTTCAAACGAAAATAGAATCATCGAACAAATGACAACATAAGAGGCGTAAATGAACAATGGCACAAGCTTGTGTAATAATGAATCAAGATGTCTACCCTTGCTAGTTACCTGAGAACAAGCTATCAAAACCGCCATGGTGTTGAATTGTTCCTCGAGCAATTACTGGTTCTGAGGAAATCAATTTCATAGAGTTGGACTTTTCAGGAAAAATTAGATGTAACACAAAAATAATTTTTCCCATTGCAAGAGCCCTACACTGTCTTGTTCATGTTCATCCTTGTTAAAGCCTGTATTAAATTTTCTAAATCCACAATCAGTGCGTGATGGACAGGGATGGACACATCCACTGTACATTGTATTATTGGACTCTGAACTGAGGCTTCAGTCCATAAAAACTAAAATCTACCAAGCAGGTAAACATGGCAGTCATCAGCACTAAACCCCTAATTTTCTCCTTCAGGGTCTCCGCAATTATTGCAACCATGAAGCCACTTGGCCACATGAGAGGTAATAACATACTGTCACGTCCATACAACAAGAGTGAAAATAAGATATTTTCAAAATTCATTCAGTGTTAATGTGCATTGTTAGTTCAACAGATAAAAAATCTGGGCAGCCATTGTCTTATCTTGAGTAAATACAATCCATCTAGCCTCGAACGAGCACGATTAAACAATCCATTGAAATGAAATTGTAATTTTTGCACCAGAACTTTCAGCCAAATTAGCATAAACTAAGACAATTCACAATTTCATTTAGCAGATGCTTTTATCCAAAACGATGTACAAGACATCTTAAGTGTCAGCTAGAAGGGAAGTAGTGTATTCTGTCTTTTTTAATTTGTAACCATATAAAAGCTTTCCAACACGGTGGTCATTATTTGTGTCTGAAGTGTTCTTCCAAAACATATTAAAACCTACACATCTGTGAACTTTCTAAATCAAATTCAATGCCTCTCGCTTCTAATCTGTGCCAAGCTCTTACACAGCTTGTGCTCGTCCAGCGAGTGTGCTGTGCAAGGAGCGATAAAACGTTTCACTTCTCATCCAGAGTTTGGTATTAAACGGATAAAAGGACATGTATGAAAACATTTCTATCCAAGTCAGGTTTCCTCGGTTCCCTACCGATGGTTTTGCGTGAGAATATATTCCCTCTATCTCTGTGTGACAGTTCATTATTACATTTTTTGACGGTTATGTAAAGAAGAAAAAAAAATAGCACAATAATCAAAAACAAAAACAGAAAAAAAGGCATTCCACAGACAGCAACTTAGGAAAATGACAAACAATCAAATAACAAGCAGGATGTTCTCATTCCAAAACAAAGGCTGAGGAAATAAATTATTAACTGAAGGAGGGTACTGGGAAATGAATTTCTCTGTAACCCAGGTGACTCGAAAGAAAGAACCACAACAACAGTTAAGGTTCAAAATGACAACTCATGAGAAAACATGAAAAACACAATACTCAGCATAAACAGAAAATAAGAACATTTAACTTCAGAAAAAAAAAGAAAACCCACACAAACAAACCAACAAAAAGAAATTACAAGCATTGTTTGCATCATACGTACCTGACTCCCACAAATACTACATTTTAAGACTTTCTTACCACCAGCACCTGACCACAGAGAGTGTGACTCCACGGTCAGTGAGCTGCAACACTTTCCCTCTCAGTGAGCGAGCCAGAAATTTTGACATCCATTCCAGTTTTTTTAATCGGTAAATAAGACCTTTTGAGATCAATTTTGACCCTTTGAGAGTTCGTTTTGGACCTGTGTTGGGCTAATTGGGAGGGAGAGAGTTGGCTCTGTGCTGTAGCCTGGGCTGTTTAATACTCATGTATCTTTGGGCCGGAGGGTCCACAAGACTGTGAGAGGGGAGGCCACGAGGGGAACGCTCACTCCCAAGATAATCTGTATTTCTACACTTGGCCATGGACGCAAACATCCATCCTTGTTAACAATTAGTTCAAATAAATCCCATTTCATAGCCCTGCGCCTTTGTCGTGGTAAAACTGGCTGCCATTTTGAGAATACCAAGACACAAGAATAGAGGAAGCAAGACGAAAAGCTTGTATTGCTGAATTCATAAAAGTTTAATGATAGTGTTCTGACTGCAGTGTCACTTTGGGTAGAGAAGCTTTAGAGGAAAAAAAAAGAAAAAAAAAAGAAAAAAGAAAATAAAAAACAGGGATTTTAACTATCAGAAAGGCCTCCTCCCACTGAAGACTGAATGTTCCAGCACACAACAAATAGGACAGGACCTCAGCCACAGTTCCCAAACCCTTCTCTGTGTCCAATGGGCTTATTTACTTACGGTCTTACTGGATTTTGAGCCTTTCAGCTTCTTTCCTCCACTCATATTGTATTTGCAAACTCTCCACGTCAAGAATGATTGCTCAGTTCTCAATCTTTGTGGTGTGGAAAAGGCTGTGGATCTGACAGGGGCCAGGCTATCACAGGGCACAGGCATCCTCACGCCTGATAACGGTTTAAGACTGGCTGGGGCACAGCTTTAATAAAGTGCATATCCCATGAAGGCCAGTGGT
Organism: Centropyge bicolor; assembly: GCA_037975185.1. NCBI lineage: Eukaryota > Metazoa > Chordata > Actinopteri > Pomacanthidae > Centropyge > Centropyge bicolor. The sequence goes on from JBBMOC010000008.1 coordinate 9,079,236, forward strand.
GGGATTATGGATGGTAGAACTATACAACCACAAAAGAAGAAACTCAGCTAATGCTTCACTTGAGGTTCTTTTGAAGCTTCCCTGAAAGAGTTTCCTAAATACTATTTGACAAATAATTAGTCATGTCTGCATTCATATCCTTCACTTTGACTTTTAAGTCTGTTGTGATATGACTAAGAGCTCTGGGTATAAAGTCTGCAATGTCAAGTACTGATGGCATACCTAATCATTATGACTACCTTCAGATTAAATTTGCTTTTAGTGCAGCATCTTCAGTGGGTATGAATTGCACACATTAATGCTAACAGTTTAGCTACACAGGCCATTACTCAATGCCTGTTGTCAACGCTTTAAATGACACACATTACAAATGCTTTTGCTATCAGAGTGTAAGCACATGCCTGCATTTGAATTGTATTTTCATCAGAGGCCTCGAATGACAGGATGTTCATATTTGTAGATCATTATGGAGTTAATCCCCTCTGATGCCAAATGGCCATGCTGTGGCTCACACAAATATTCCAATATATCTAAAAACCTCCTGCAATTACAGTAAGTGGGGGGGCTAAACTGCTTGTTTGGCTAAATACAGAGGATTTAGAATCTGCCACTTTAATTTGAGAGATAGCACTTGACTGGCTACTGGCAGGTTCTAGGTATAATCTAAATGTGTAACAAAGCCTGACAATCCAGGGGCCTGGCTCAAAGCTCATAGCGGAGCATGAAATTAATTCTGACGCTATGAAATGGGATTCTTATCTGCTACTCTGGGACCCTGCAGTCCCCTAACACCCACTCCCAGGGTCCATCTTAGGTCCTGTTAACATGCCTCGCTACAGCCAGAGGAATGCTGGGAGCCCTCCCGGCTCTCGGGTTGTGGACCCACTCCGGCCACGTCTGTACGGTCTCACAAAAATGGTCTCTGAACCTGGTCTGACTATGGCGGCATAGCCCAAGAGGCCTTGCTTCTGAATGGGGGCTACTGTTCTACTCGGGTGCTTATTTCTTTCTGTTGTATAACTGACCAAGAGAAGCCAATGGAGCGATTCTGTTGCTCTTTAATTTGAGAAGTTACTTCACTCACGACGGAGCAAATAAAGAAAGAGGAGATTATTTCTTTGCAGTCACTTTGCACGAGCTCTTGACAAAGTAGCCCCCATGACAATAGCCTCTGGTAATGCTGCTTGGACTGAGCACAAACTTCAACAATCTGCGAACATCTTGTACCACAGATAATGCACAACAAAGCAAACAGGGAAATCTCGTTGTCTGTCTTTCCTTTTACTTAGTGGAAAAGGGGATTCAGTCTGCCAGACGCTGCTCTGGGTTCAAATCCAGGTGGAAATGATTCAGTAAGGCTGTGAGGAGAGCATGGCACTAACAACGCCAAAGGTCAATGAAGCGATATAAAAATTGTACGTACGATGCAGTGCATTTATATAACTGAGTCTGTGCAGCTTGTTCATTGAGTGAGAACAAGGCTTTTGCCTCATTATAGTAAAGTGTATAGGGTATAAGAGTATTTCATTGTACTGTACATGCTGGGGAAATTTCTTAGTGTCTATGTGCATGTGCCAGACCCATAGTAATAGTACAATACTCAAGGGTCTGGCACTACTGGGATATTTTGTTTGTGTGACTAGGTTGTCGTCCAACAATTGAGCCAGTTAATTGCTCTTGAACGGGTATTTTCCCTAAAGGCTGACAGTTCAATTATCTATGTTACACTGTGCTGTAAAGGCACTTAAAACAAGCTATATATGTCACAGGGCTCTTCACTGACTTCAATGTATAGTAGTACTAGTAGTAGTAGTAGTAGTAGTAGAATGTATAGTAGTATGTAGCTGCTATTCCTGACCTGTACAACGAGCCAGACATTTAATATTTTACCATGTCATGCAGAAAGACTGCTTACTCAATTCTTCCAACTCTCTGTTGGTTGTCTCAGAAAAACGCTGCAAAAAAAGGTTAATAATGAATGAATGTGTCTCTGACAGGTCTTTGAGAAAGGTTATGGCAGACTGAATCCCTAAACCACACAATCACTTACCTCAAATCATCCAAAAGATCAAGTTATTTATTGTGTTGTGTGTTGTGGGAAAATCGTTTGTTTAGTCTGACTTTGTGATTTTTCTGACCCCAGAAGTGAGAAACCAGTGGATGTATCTCACACATGCTTGAGCAGGGACTCTCGACAAAAGCATAGAAATAAAACACTGGCTGAGAAAGACTTTAACAATGAGGCCTAAAGTGAAACCATAGAAGTAGAATGGACAGAAAAGGTAACGATGACTGTTGAAATGACAGCTAAAGAGTATTTGATAATCATGTCATGGAAATGAGCACTTATGTGGAATACAGTACTTACAAAGTTGATTATTGCTCCAAGCACAAATGGACTCATTTCAAGGACAGTAGTATCAAATAGATGTGTTGTACAGTCAGATGCCATTATCAACAGTTATCCTTTCTATCCACTGTATTTGTATGGAAGAGGCAGTTAAAAGGAAGAGTCCCTTGTCTCAAGCAGAGACTTGAAAAAAGCCATCAGTTCGACTTATTCTCCTCCATATTCGCTCGACGGGCAGGTGTATGTCAGTGCTGTTTGTACGTGCTGCTCTGCCTGCCGCTGTAGTTGCTTGTGGAACCCAACAGAAAAAAAAAAACGAAAATAGCAGCAAGCTACTGTTTGAGTGATGTCAAACCAATATTCTTTCGGATAACCCAGAAAGCAATAGAAATTAATAAATAAATAAAAATCTCAACTCAAAACTTTTTTTCAAAAGACTCAACATAAAAGGAAGAGGACACAAAGTGAGCAAGGAGATGTCAAGCCATTCCAAGGAGAGCTTTTGTTCCATCGCACAGGGGAACAAGTGGCAAAGAGAAAAACAGAGCTGGAGGAGGGTGATGTAAGAGGTAGAGAGGAGTGTATCCAATCCAATCAGCTTGCGCTTTACCGGTCAAGAACAAATGCAAAAACAGAGGTAAGGAAATCACAAACACACATCGACAGGTGAGGATGTGCACAGACACTCGAGAGACGCCAAGACAGAAATGGGGCTGGATGGACATAAAGTATCGTCATGCCTGGACTGATCAAAGATCAACGGTGCGGTGATCGGTGCTCAACAGCACCCCCAGTGGGCAGGAGTGAATGTTGCATGCAACTGGCGCTCTCCTCAGTGACTCTGCACTGTCTGTGTAGCTCTGCTGGCCAGCAGTGACAAAAAGAAGTGTGAAGTGGTTGTTCCAAAGCCCCCACAGCCCAGATGTGGGGGTACAGCCAACAAGTTGCACTAGTAGAAACAGAAAATGTGTTAAGAGAAGTCTACTCCCACCGCCATGGCTCTCATAAAGCCCTCTGGATCAAACTTCACAGAAGCCGATTTATTGATTTATAAAGGTGGTCGTACTGATAATTAATGAACACGTGATCTTTCTGATGACGACCTCAGATCAACCATTAATCCCTTAAACCCAGCTACGTTTTCAAGGTTCTTCACCATGAATGTATTAAGTATCAATACACAACATCATTGTTAATCTTTGTGTGCTGTGCAAACCCAAAGGATATACATTTCATTCCCACCCCAGACCTTTAGCTACTACTGGATATTTGATTAGGTAAGCTGTGTGTATTTTCTTTCTCCACAGCTTGAGCTATGATATCACTTGCGTTATTTTTAGCCGTCTGGTTTCAATAATTCAGTTGTGTTCTTGCTATCTGTAAAATAAAATAATCAGCACAGAACTGATATACAGGAATAAATGGGTGGGCATGTGAGTACTTTGTTGACTACTGATAGGGTTTATTCTTTGAAGACTAAACCCCAAATTTCTTCAATCCCAATCTGAATGCAGTTCCTATGAGAGCCTTGGCGGTCTTAGAGGAGAACTGACATTTTTTGTGTCTCTGTCACGTGGAAGAAAGTGCACTTGCTGTTGACAAAGGAAAAGCAAATATGAACCAAAGTGAAAGGGAAATAAAGAAACTCCCAAAATTGTCAATCCACGTCGGCTTAATTTGCTTGACAGTGTTGGGTACACTCATACAAATTTGGCACCAGAGCTAAGTCAGAAAATAAGGTAATTCTAAAATGAAAACTTCGTAAAACACTCAGTCTAATAAAGTGAGTCAATCTTAAGTCTCAACAAAACAAACTGTTCATAGTGTAAATGTCACTGCATAAGGTCAAAAGTCATGTTGTTACATTGAGGTTAACAAAATCAAGCTCAAATGCAAAAAACCCCGAAACCCCATGTTTTAGGAAGAATTCAACAACACATGAGTTAAGTCAGTTCATAAGTAGCTCATCATTTCTGAGCCAGCTTTGAACCCTGATTATGTCTGAGAAAAACACAGTCATAGTTCAAAGGTGATGATGTGGAAGACATCGGAGAAAATAAAGTTTTCAAGCTCCACTTGAAAGGAAAAAGCACACAACCTCATTAGAATTCACTTTAGAAAAGGCATAAAATCATTGAACTGCTTTGCTTTTAAATCCCTTTGTTAGCCAACCCACAAAGAGAACAGGAGGGAAGACTGAATAATGGGCTACATACTGGCTTGCAAGGTCTTCTGTGATATGTCATTGGTGAAGGCTCCGATGCCTTTGTTAGAGATGGCTGCCAGGGAGAAGTGGTACTCTGTGTTTGGGCGGAGACCTTCCACAACATAGGAAGATGTGGGTGCAAATGATTTCTTCATCTGTTGACGGAGAGTAAAGTTATTGACAAGCCGGATTTAAAATGGCTGTGCAGAAATGTAACGTGGGATCATTAAGAGACGGTGCACACAGGCACTGAGATTTCTAATGAAACTCTGAAATTCTTGCCTGGGTGCCCAAAGTGCGGTCCATGTAGCGGAGTTCATAATTTACGATTCCTTCTTTCTCATAGGCAGGTTCCCAGGTCAGTTCAATGCTGGTGTCAGACACAGCACCAACCTGGAATTTGGATGGCTGACCTGGAACTGAAGAACACGGCAGAGGACATTGTTGCAGGACATTAGCAAAGATGTAGAAATTAATATTATACACATGGGAGGGGTACTGTCCAATTACCACTGAAACAAAGCCGATGAGTATGTCAGTGGAGTTATTTTTCCTGTTCAGTGATTTCTTAATAAAAGAGCATATTTGCTATACACCCACTAAAATGATGAGCATAATAAGATTTGGCATAAAATGACCAAGGATTAGAGGGAATTAAAGTGAGAGGAATAGATTAAAGTGAAGTACAAAAGTTTGCGCCCCAGTGACAAGCAAGGTTCAATTGTGCTCTACTTATGATTTTTTTTCAGACTGCCATGATCAAACAGACTTTTGTCATGGTTTGCAGAGGCCGCAGATGTGTGGGTGAACCTTGCACAGCAGGGGAGAAAACTTGTCTCTTTGGCAGCAGGCACAGTCTGTTTAAAGTTTCAGAACAGCTGAAGATGTTCTTCATTGGTTGTCAAAGACGTCTCCTTGAGCACAAGGCTGAATAACAGGTGCAGCATCCACCGGATTTCTCTACTACTTACTTAACAACTTGCTTTCAATGAATGTGAAATCCAATGAAATTGACTAGAAATATTTCAAAGCTTTTAACACCAGTAACCAAGTAGACAAAAATCAGTTTTCATCTCCTTACCTCCTTGCAGTACTTTGACATGGATGGGCTCTGAGAAGGGTCCGTCTCCTACGGAAGTGAATGCTAGGACTTTGATGGTGTATGTCTCTTGAGGCACCAGACTCTGGATAGTGGTGATGATGCTGTCCTGGACATTGTGGATCTGCCAGAGGCTCATGGCCTGGGAGTCGTCCATGGTGTAATAAACGCGGTAGCCCTTGATCTGCCCATTGGGCTCCTCGGGCTCTTCCCAGCGCACCATCATGGTGTTTTGTGATATGATCTGGGCCTGGATGTTTCGTGGTGGACTGGCAGGGGCCTGCTCACCAGTCCTGGTTTCTACTGGCTCGCTGGGGGGACCCTGGCCGATTGTGTTGACGGCCGAGACGCGAATTTCATACTCTGTGTTTGGGTAGAGGCCGCCAATGCTGTAACGCGTAGTGGTGATGTCATCCACCGTCTCATATTTGCTGTCAGGGGACTTGGCTCTATACTGGATGATATAGTAAGTCACTGGGTCTGGGTTGCCTGAGTCCCAGGTGATGGTCACGCTGGTGGCAGTGGTTTCAGTAACCACAGGAGTACCTGGAGGCTTGGGGAGAGCTGTTATGGTGACAAAACAGGAAGAAGAGATAAGTCATTTATTATGGTAGTTACTGAGTGAAGAAGTTTGTAGCATAAAAGGAAAACCTGGAAATTCCTTCACATTGCCCCAAGAACATCATCGCTATACACACTATGACTGCAGTTTTCTGTACATTTAAGACTTAGCTGAAAGTTAATCCTCGTCATAAATCCTTCTTCACAAGCACAGTTATCTCTTACATTTGACAGTGATCTGCGCCACAGCTTCAATGATGCCAAGGCTGCTCATGGCCACGCAGGTGTAGTTGGCTGACTCACGAACGCTGCTCAGTTCGAGAACGTTCCTGCCCACTGGCATCTCATCCTCCGGCGTTAAGTCCTCTGAGTTCAACATCCACTTGACGTAAGGCATGGGCGACCCCACTGCCACACATGTTATGTTCACACTGCCACCGGGCATAATTTCCTGACTCGTTGGTGGAATGGAGAAGCGAGGAGGGACCCGCCGGACTGGGAGAAGGCATGAGGAAGGGGAGAGGATGACAAGAGGGCAAGGGAGTCAAAAAAAAAGAGAAAAAGAGAGGTAACAAGAGAGGCCGATGAAAATGGACCCTTCTCAAGGAAATACTTAACACAAAAGGTTCAACATGTTAAATGTGAACTGAAACACAATATAAAAGAAGTAGACTTTTCAAAACATAAAAATATACAAATAATGAGAAGGAACTAAACTAACAGAACTGCTTCAACAACAATGTAGATTAACAATAAAGCAACGATTCATAGCAACAAGGTTCCATTGACCAATATTTGACCCATCACAGCACAATTAAAGACACAAAAATCTATTACGAGTTTCTCATCTTTGGAACTGAACTACTCACATATGTACAACTATGACATAACCTGATCACCAAGTATGGGGTGTGTAGTAAAGGCCATGTGATAATGCTATCACATAAGGCCAACATGGCAACCTGGAACTTCCTGTCCTCTCGGGCACTCATGCCAAACAGGAAGTAGGCCATTACAGGCTTCTCCCACAGCACAGGAAGTGTAGGGTTACTGGGCTCTTGACCATCTCTACAAGGTCTCTAAACACCGTCTGAGTTTGCACTTGACACCTGTCTCTTCTACCTAGATATCTTAGCAGATAAGATGAGAAACTTTAATCAGATTTTTGTGGTTTAGGGTAGATCCACTGGACAAAGCCTTATTAAGATCTGACACGGTTCCATTGATAGATGCAGCTATCAGTTTCACAGACAGCATGCATAAATAGACCGAGGTAAATTAAGGAGTAAATGATAACAAAATCAGATATAAAAATTGAGATAAAATGCATAGAGGAATATAACTGAAGGGTCGCTAGCATGCCCAGACAAAAGACGATTGGAGAGGAAAGAAGAAATACAAGATAGAGGATAAAGCATCTGAGGAGAGGATAGAAAGAAAGGGAACAGAGGGAGCAAAGAGTGACAGGAAGAAAAAGAGAGGGGAAGGTTTGGAGGAGGGTGAAGGGGGGGTAACCCGCTTCAATGCAGTGTAAACTTTGTTTTTCTCCAGCAAATGTGACAAAATGTGATGGTGGCACATTGTCACATCGCAGTACCAGTTAACACAAAGTAAGTATTGAGGAACAAGGTGTGTGCCTAGAAATACATAGAAAAAGAGCTGTAGTAGTTGTAGCTAGAGAGTCTACTATCACAGAGTGTTGGAGTCAAGAAACAGAACTGGATCAACAGGGAGTAGAAATCCAGAGAACAAGAACGAGAGATAGATGGAAAAGTGGAAGAGAGGGGTAGATGTGTAAGGGCAGAATGGCGGCTAAGAGAGGGAGACAGGGAGGAGCTCGAAACTCATGAAAAGGAGCTGAGTGGAAGGAGGGCGATGATGAGTCTGAGACGCAGAGGAAGGGCGCGAAAGGTCCTGTGTACTTGCATGTGTGTATGTGTATATACATAGACATATATATATATATATATATATATGTGTGTATATATATATTCTGGTATAGGCATGAGTGTGCGTGTGTACAGTATGCAAGAGTTAGAGAGTGACAGAGTATGAGTTAGCAAAAACACTGTGTGTTCATGAGAGGCATCCCAGCAAGCACTTGACAAATAGTGTCATGCAAGAGGCCAAGTTCAGTAGGAAATGAGCACAAAACTTTCAAAGTGGTAAATAATGCAGGGTTTTCCTTGCCTATATAAGTCTAAAGTGAGCAACAGAACACACTGAGACGGGGAATTGCTTATATGGCTATTTGGTCAAACGCCAAACTTCCAATGAAATCGAAAATGAAAAAAAAAGTTTGACATGATGAGCCAGGGAAAACCCTCTAGTGGTACATTAAAGTAAATATTGAAACAGTTTTTTAATCTTATTTTGAACAAAAAAACTTCACCAGAAAGATACAGGCAACAGCTATGGGCTACAACAGATGTCTACAACTTCCATGTATTACTCTATTTTCAACACCGGTGCAAACCAAAGTATCTATTCCATGTCAAAATGTTTGTTGGGATGCGAAGAAGGCCAAAGAGAGAGAAGCAAAGTCGTGGAGATGTAGAAGTAAAAAAATGATGAACTAAATGGAAGAGCTGACTTAGAGACAGACAGATAGACAAGACGAGAAAGACAGGGACGAGAGACAAGACACGAGGCAGAACAAAACAGACTCAAGCCGCAAGACAGCAGACAAGAAGACAGACAGAGGGAGACAGGCAGACAGACAGTGACGGATGGGCACGCAGACATACTGTACAGTACGCAAAGGGGGAGGGAAGGGGGGTTTGGTTGTCGGAGAAAGGGAAGGAGGAGGAGGAGGGCATAAGTGGGGGATAGAATAAGGAGACTGTGATTCTAAATAAAAACAAAATAAAACAAACCAAAAGAAAAAAAAGAGAAAAAAAAGACCATGGCTCAAAGTGGGTTTGGAGGTCTCACACACTGGGGCTTAAAATCAAGAATCAACTACACCTTCCCTCCTCCCCGCCTTCAACATTGCACCTCAATGCAAATGTAACTTGGGAAGTCTTGGGGGTGGGCAGATGTGAGGTGTGTGTCGGGGGTGAGTGGGGACTGAGGGGGAGATTGGGGTGGTGGTGGGGGAGACCGAGAGGGGCGTTAAGGATAGGTAGCATTCCAAAATACACCGTGTCGATCCAAATGGGATTCATATGATCGTTGCATGGGACAATTTGACTCTTACCACCAAACTAAGGGCACAAATATCACCTACACACATTGAGGGGATTTTTTTTTTCCTGAGAACTGACATTTACTGACCTGAGCACCAAAATACTCACTAAAATGCACACACAGTATGTTCACAGTATGTCTGGAGGGGCCAAGCATGTTAGTTAATAAAAGCAAACTAGCACTATGTCCAACTGGTGAAAACACATCTACAGGCTTTTAACAGCCATGTCACATTTAGTCATCAAAAGCACAGCATTCTGCTTTATGTGTGAATGGTTTTATAAAACATTAATAGTCATCTACGGTGAGAGATTGAATCAAACATGGATGGAGACCATCTGTAGCCACTGTTGGGCTCTTGATTTACTCTCCTCTGTTCTGCTCTACATGCATTCTCTCAGTCCTGTTACTCACTGTCAATGTCAATTATGTTACTACCTTGGGCAAGACACGACCTGACCTTGAGGGCAAAAGTTCATCGCTGACCTTTGAGGAAATGGCATAAAAACGTACCAAGAAAAAAAATGAACAATAGCAGATCCAAAGAGTATTCTGTCCTATAAAAAAGGCCAAATTTCCATAATCACAATCAAAGTAAAATGCCTTCATTAAAAGAATCTGCTGTAAAAAATATCAAAGAATCATTACCTGCTCTGCCTTGACCTTAGTGTAAAAAAAGAAAACAACAATGGGACGTATGACCTTTCGGTTGAGATCATGCTTTGTCTCGCCATGACAATTATTGGATAGTTAGGAAGTCCAAATGGGAGATACTCTAAAAAAAAAACATGTTGAACTGGGAAAAAAAAGCAAGAAAAAGCCCATCATATAGGGAGAGGAAATATATTCTAATTGGTCGAAAAATGCCTAACGAAACAACAAAGGTGAAAGGGCAGCCCATTCCTCACACGGACATGCATGGGTGTGGCTATGGCATGAGTGACATATACAGGTGCGCCCCCATCCACTTGGGCAGACACCGGGAAACCAATACAATCCAAAAAAATGTCACCCAAGCCCATCCAAGCATGCCGTTCATTCCCAAATATAGCATTGTTCCAGACACACACACGCACAAAATCAAATGAAAGAAAAAAAACAAATGAAACTGAACAAATCCACAAAAAGAACTAAGTCCGAACAGCATAGACAGAACCAGAGTGCAGCTGTGTTCAACAAAGAGGTATGCATCAATACTATTAGATGTTTTTTTTTCAGCTATGATTTGTCTCTGCTTGAATTTTGCCTCCAATCCAAAAAGAGTGGTGAAAACTGAATAGGGCCAACGGGGGCTGTTTTTAGGGGGAGATGTCCAATCAAAGTGTGTCTGATGGTGCACTTCTCTCCCTGGGGCTCAGGTCAGCCAATGGACCGGGAGCTGTAGCGGCTGAGTGAATGAGGTTTCCCCACAGGAAGATGTCTGTTCACCTCTGAGTACCTAGGCTGCCAGGGCTATGTGGGAACTAACACCAGCTACCTGCCAAATGCTGGGAACTTTTGGCTGTAGCTGCCCGATATACAAATCACTATCAATACACAAAAACATACTTCCTTATAGGATTCATGTTACTGGGGCACTCTCTGATGAATGACTGGTAATCACACTACAAATTTGGAAACATGCGGCTGATGGAAGCCGGGGGAGGGTCTACCTGTTAACAGCATGCACAGTGTGTCTGACACGTACATAAATTTAGTCTTTGGTTACAACAGAAGATCATGAGCTCAAGGTCAGTTGATACTACAGCATTTTACTCTATATCTTAGAAGAGAGAAAATCTTAAAACCCAGTAGACACGTTGGGGAACAACATTAACTGTGTGTCTAAATGTCAGTTTCGCATGCAAATGAGTCACTGCACTGCATCATTAGCCAGACACAGGCCTGTATGAGATGACTCAATGTTCAGGTGGACGGATAAGCTGCGTGTGTGGCCCCTGTTCTATCCTACCTTTAAAATGTAGTGCCAGCGAAAGAAAGAAAAGAAAGAATCCCAATTGCATGGACAGGCTCCTCATTCACAGAGACCAGGAGCCCAGCCGGCCCATTTGGAATTGAGAGAAAATAAAACAAACATATACCTTTCATTTGGACTACTAACAACATGTAATCTTGTTTCAAGCCCCAATGTGGAGAGAAAGACAAGAAGCCTTACAGTGGACGAGGTGAAAAGCAGTCGAGAGAGAACGCCAGAGTACTGCACTAACTCTAATAGTGGGCGGTGTTGTGGAGGGATTTGTGCCAAAAAACAGAGGTCAGAAGGTGGACATTATCGGCCATTTTGGTGAGGCAGTTTTTGCTGCCCCAAAATGAAGGGGGAAGCCAAAATAATGTGCAGCCTTTAGTGTCACCTTGAAGCTGAGATTACACCCTCTTGCTGCCTGAGGACACAGGCGCAGTATGGAGATCCTTTAGTCACACTTGCTGGGTGAGGCCTACGGCATTAACATATAAGCCGCAGGGGTTGGCCTGTATTAACATACCTTGGCTGCGCCAATGCTAAACAGTCACTATCGGTGGCTCATCAAAATGGAAATTATTACCTAAAGGAAAGTGACAGGAATCATAGCAGGGGTATCTAATAATAGAAAGGAGTGGATTGAGGGGATTTCAGAGTGTATCACTTTTTCTATTGACTTACAGGTAGATGACAAGCAGCCAACAAATGAAACTGCGAGCATGTCCCCTCACTGTGGTGATCCCTTCAATGAATATTATCAGTCGGATTGAGAAAGGGAGCGCATATTTGCATTAGAGTGAGAGGTAATGAAAATTTTGTTTTGTCTGGAAGAACAAATGCATTTCTGATAGCGACATGGTGTTTTTTGAGGGGTGGCTATTAACTTCAGGACTCCTTGAGACAAACATCTAATAGAGATGGCAGGATTTTGCTTTGGCCAGTGAGAACATAAGGTGTAATCTAGCTTTCTTTCCCAACGTTACACACAAATGCATAGCAGGACATGCAAGCACATTCAAAATCAGGCAGATACCATTGTAGGAGGGCAAACATGCACATGCGTAGATCACAGCACAGTCTTTCTGCATCAGTGTTGATGGTATGACTTACAATTAGATATAAAGACCAGGTTTTAATCATTCTGTTTTGTTTTTTTTACAGTGGGATTGTGCCATGCTTTGTGGATACTATTATGCGGAGGGCAGCAATGACAGACTATTGACTGGCGGCTTTCACAGACTCAACTGTTGTAATTACTGATAGGAAGTCTTTTCATTGTCAATGGGTGCATTGGAATTGAGACCCTCATTGTGTCTGCGATAACAGCTAGATCAGAAGGGATGATTATATATATTTGTCTAATGACTTGCCTTGAGGAAAAACGATGTGCAGATAGCAAAGATAGCATGGAAACTGTGGCCAAAAATATACCAGCCATACTCAGCACCTTCTCAAAGCAAACGCTGGCTAACACTGAATACTTCTGAGGCGGGTTTGTCTGCTAATATTTTGGGGTATAGTGTTGCTCATATAAACTCTTGACAACCAACCAGGCTCAACAGTTATTCACAAATGGCAAGAAAAAAAACAACCAATTTAAATTCTGGTGTGTGTATGCGTGCCAGGTAAATGTCAAGATGCCCTTAGGCAAAAAACTGTATGTTTTGGACTCCAAGTAAGACAATGAGAAATTTGGTGCAGGGTGTTGCCGGGAAAAATTTACGTACTCCTATGGATGGATAAAGGATGCCAAAGCATGGAAATTGCTAATTTGTTTGCTGTTGGTGCAGCAGTCATCTTCAATATGACTTTGAGTTACTTTACAGAGATCAGTCTAATCCTCTGGAGATCAGCACACTTTGACAGCCACGCATACAAATACCCCCCCTCTCAGAGGAGACTGACAGGAAGAGTGCTATCTCTTCCACGCTGAATGAATGACATGCCTGGTCTACCCAGACCTGTTGAGCCACATGTAATACCCCTGACCGAAAAGCGTGGCTCCTTTCCAAAATATACGCATCCCGTGTATCCATAAGACTAGCGGAGCCGAAAAATGTGTAGGCAAGCTCGGTGCAGCGGGTGACATGAGATTCAATTTAGATCTGATCCAGTTGGATATGTCTTGGAAAACCTTGTGCTGATGCGAACGTTTAGGTGGAACATCTTCAGAGATGATGGGAAGCTGGTAAAGAGCCAAATGTGATATAAATCAGCACACACTGCCTGCATTGATTTCCAATTCATTTACCACTTTCTCCTCATTATTGTTGTAGGAGTGCAGTACGGATGCTTCAAAAATACATAAATTACTGTGTGTGTCGATGCGGTCCAGTTTGAGAATCTTCATTACTTTAGTCACATCAACCTGAAAATCAATTCTGTTTTACGAGTATGTGTGTGTGTGCGAGGGACCGGGAGTTTTTGAATAATAAATTATAATTTGATTGAGTGTCATGACTGCGCGGGAACACAAACAGCAGTCACTCAACAAAACCCAATCACATCTAGCTGCCGCCATTTGAAAATAAAAGTATCTTAGAGCACCCGCTAAGCAACAGCAAATGTGATGTCTAAGTCATTATATTGTTATTGATCCACACGACACTGTAAATGGCATCCCTTAATGGCTGCCTGAAATCACCATGGAACCCAATCAGGCCCAATCAGGTCTAATTTTTTCAGTAATGGGTCGCTATAAACAAGATGACAGGAACACTGGCTGTATACACACTTATTATTTCATTCGGCATTTGCATTTGCACTCCGAGAGTCAAGAAGCAGAGCAGCATCACTTTTGAAAAAGAAACACAAATCTCACAAACAAATGAACCACAAAAAGACCAACATTTTGGAACAGAAAAGTAATTTCAGGAACAGAACTGAAACCAAAGGAAAACACACGAACACAACACCATAATCACAACACAAAACAAAAAATGAAAATAAAGGAAAGCCAATAAAGGGTTGTATCAGGGAAAACACTTGTAGAGGAACCAAAGAAAGAGAAGGAAACAATTGAACAAAACACAGGGAATGCAGAAAGAAAAAATACCAACACGGCCAAAGGGATTCTGTACAGGCATGCAAGCGCAGTTACATTCTCCCATCATGCAACAGGTCCTGTTATTTACACGTGCTGGGTTTTCATGACAACACGTGCAAGAAAGCCTTTAAGTGCAGAAGCAATACCAAAGGATGCAAAACGAGAAAAGGCCCCACAATGCAAACATAAAAGTAAATTAACAAGACCCGAGCTAATCGGGTTTGCTTTCATCATTTCTTCCTTGGAAATAAAGAAACATTTCTTTCATAATCATTTAGCAGTTTGGATTAACTGATTAGTATTTCTTCAAATTAGTCATGAATCGAGCTCTGTAATAGGTAAATACAGCTAAAATTTTTCAACATGTTGAATTGTTTTTTTTTTCTTTTCAAATGTGGGTTAAAAAAAGTAAAAAAGAAAAAACACACCAACCTTCTCGAAGCTCTGAGGGATGTAAAGGGGTTGATGCAGAACACAATGACATGAGGAGAAGAGAAAAATAGGGGAAACACAGAGAGAGTAAAAAAAGCCACCTCAAGGTGTTTAGCTGCAGCTACATTTCCCTTTTCTTTAATCTTTTTTTTCCTCCTTTTCCCTTGTCCCTGCTATCACTGACACCCGTCTTGAAAGTACACTTGCCTGCCCCCCCGCCCCTCCCTCAAATAAACTTTGAACCAAAACAATCAGATTCACCCCAGTGGCCACACTGTCGCTTGGTCAGAAAAAAAAAATAGTGAGGCGCCACTGGAGTCAAATCAAGCGTACCATACTCATAATTCAAAATTTCACAAGCTCCTTATAGCCACAAGGAGAGGCTCCTGTGGTGGCCGTATTTGCTTTTTGTTAGAGAAGGAAACCAAATAAAGAGAAAATAAAGAAAAACTAATGAGAGATAGAAAATAAAAAAAGACACAGTTTGGGCTGAAATTAGCAGCTGCAGTTCAAGACGGTTACAGTAAACATTGTTAGAGGCCAATCAGTAGTTCTGTCATTATAGCTCCAGCTTGGGGAGTGGTCTCAATTTGCCCCGGTACAGTATGCCCCCAGATAAAATTTAGGATTGCCATTTTGTTCTGCGTATTATTTTTTTCTTTTTCTGGAAAATTGATCCCCACCACAGCTGCTAATCTCAAGTGCATTTTGCTTTGTGAACAAAACATAGTCAACATCAAGTATCAGAATTGATTGACAAAAGTTAACTGAAAACAGACAAAGGTTGACACCATCAAGGCATAACAAGTGTGTTACATAGTGTGAAAGTACCTGAGTAATTATGACCCTTGTGTAGTCTTTTAGAAGCATGCTGATGGAGCCAGTGTTCATGGAGATTGCATGAATTGTTGGAAATGATATCAGGGTATAGCTGTGTGTTTCTGACCAAAGGAACTACTAAACAGTCCGGTGCTGTGTCAACAAAATGTTCCCATTATAATTACTTAATGATGGCTGTGGAGCTCCTGGCTGTAATTTGCCATGAACCTTTTTATTTCTATCATGATATGCGTGAGCAAGGTGCACAGCGACTTGACATTAAGTGTCAGTGCATCACGGTGGAGACGGCACGAGCCTGCAGGATGAATGCTGGCAAGACACTAATCTTGATGAACCATTTTTTACCTTTTGCTCCTCGCAGCTGAATTTTTCTTCGCTACGCTGCTACTTCACAGGGTATGATAATAGCAATAATAATGAAAAAGCAGCTCCCTGACCCATTTTATAATGTCAGAGTGGTGAATTATTTATTGGGAACAAAGTTATTTGGTACACAGCAGAGGGAACAAACTGAGTAGATACCGAAGCATCTTTATTTAATATGCACAATATAAATAATGCATGTCGAAAATGCATCTGCTTCAATTTATCAAAGCTCCCTCAACAGGGACTCCATTGTCATTTAGCATTAGTGGTAGAGGGTAGGCTTTTGTCTTCATTGCCTGTTTCCTATGAAACTCAACGTTCCCTGTGACTGTTTGTTTTTCATATCTTCACTTTGCTGGAACATGCCAGCCAAAATTACTACTGACTGTAAAAGGCTTTTTAAAAGATAATACCCCAAAGCAGAAACAGGGGAATACTATGGATTTAGGCTCAGGAACACCATGAAGAAAAAGCAGAGACTATTTATAACCTATTCGATGGAGCATTGTTTTATGTAATACAGAGCAGCTGACTGTGTTAACAGTCCTCTTCTATTAATTCACCACAAGGAAATCCTTTTAACCCCCAAATCTGGAGAAGGCGAAGGGGGTTGAGATTTTGATTGGTGGGCTTTAATACCTTGCCACTCAATCAAAATCAAGACTTACCGTTGTGCTCCTGTACCTGGAAAAAACTAATCAAAAAGAAGTCCTTCCCGACTCTTTTTGGGTTCCATAACTTTGACGGAGGGGGAGACATTTTATCGGGCACACAATTACAGATAAAAGGCGTCTTACAACTGATAAAGTAAAGACATACGGCTTGTTGTGCTACACATTTCCTTCCGAGTGAGTAGGGGAGGGCATTCAAAGACAAAATGGAGCATAACATCATAACAGAGAAGAACATTAGTTGGTCAATTATAGTTTTACATTTGGAAGTTTCAGTGCATATGAAATTACATTTGTGGGCAGGCAATACTATCAATGCTAAAAGATTGATATTACTCGGGTAATACTATTTGGCAAAATACATTTTGTGCAAATACAGCTGGGCTAGAATGGAAGAAATTATCATTTGTTAAGCTCAACAGTAATGCCACTTAAAGCTGAGCTGCACTGTGCAGACATTTTAGTTAGAATGGGTGGATGTTTTTATTTTTTTTGGCCTGGCTCTGGGCCCGGGTTGCTCCCTACCTCGCACATAAAGGTTAGCAGGGGACGAGTAGCGCACGCCTTCCACATTAGACGCCACGCACTCGTACTTCCCCTGGTCGGTCTCCTCGCTGTTCTCGATCTGCAAGGCACCTGGGAAATGACAACATGCAACAAAGACAAGAAGGGAGGGGGAGGAGAGAGAAAGAGAGAGAGAGAGAGAAAGTGGGGAGGAAATGATTAGTTGATCTGTCAGTGACAGCGCATGAAGGAGTCAGACAATCTTCTTAATGGAGGGTATCTTGAATTTCTCAGGACCATTTTGTCAAGAACTGTTTCTCTCCGCAATGCTAATGCAGATTGCCAAGACAAAGTGGGTTCCTCTCCAGCCTCAGCCATCCACAGATAAAAAGAGGAGGAATTAAATAGATAAAAACGTGGACTGAATCAGTCACACTAAATTTGTTGGTTGCCGCGCTGGTGTATGCAACTCATCTCAGACATTAGATCTCTTGAAAAAAAGATGCGATATGGACAAAGTAATGATGTAAGTTTGATGAAAGATAGTGAATTTTGTGCTGAAGTGGTGCCGTAAAGTGAGTGAGATGAAGACGTCGTCCTTTGCAGAGAACTCTCCAAGGGAGAGTGTGTGTGTGCTGGGGGAGGAGGGGGGTCATGGGAAAACATCAAGACATATAGTTCAGGTCCAAATGAACACGAGTATGGTGCATAATGCAGCAGCTCAGCCGCTCTGCACTTAAACACTAATGACGGATGTAATTCTTACACTATATCTTGTGTGGGGAGAGAAAAATTTTATGTACATCCACATAAACTGGTTTTCTGGCTGGATTGGGTTGTTTAAATCACTAATATTCTCTTTTACTTGTTATTATTTTACAATGTGATATTCTCTATATTCTGTGTTAAATCTGCTTTTCATCCTCATTCCCTTCCTCATATTGTCAATTTTTAGGTATAAGGTTTCATACAAACCCCCTCAGGCTTCTGTGTTTCAAACAGACTGCATTTCTTATCTCCTTTTCAGATTTTATCTCTTGTATGTGGAAGTAAACTCAGCCTAAATGCGCTGCAATAACACCGGGTAAGGGGCGTGGGGGAACGGAGGAGGGAGGTGAAACAACGAGCGTCAGATCATTCCTCGTTAGAGCGCTGTTGACGGCACTTCCTGATGATATCATTAGGGCTTCTGGCTGGCTCAGCAGACAGATTGCAGCCCAGGGCTCCCTGACAAACACAGCACCATCACTCGTTAGCGTTTAGCCAGGAAGCATCAATACGCCAGCCGCTGCCCAGGATGCTTTGTAATATACCATAACCTACTCCATCACAACAGCAAGCGGAGGGAACACAATGTTGTACAAAGCTACTATTCTGGAACATTGGTCTAATAACGTTTTTCAGCTGTGCCACAAATGAGACCATCGATCCTGCTTAATTATAAAGATTAGTCACGCTTCCACCTTGGCCACGGCCTAATACTCTAAGAGCATTTTACACCTTGGAGTCAGTACAAAGATATCTACTCTTCAAAAAAAAAAAAAAAAAAAACAGACCTGAAGCTACAATCTATACTCTATTTTTTGCTCCTCTTCATTTCCCTCTACAGCTCAGATCATCCTCGTCCCCCAGAGGGAACTGTTCCTGGCACCCGGCTCGTGAACCAAATGAAAACGTCTACCTGCAGAGTGCAGGTGGTGGAGTCTTCGCTCCGCGTTTATGCGGGGATCTGATTTGGATGTGTTTGATGTGCGCTTGGAACAGCAAATGCCAGCCCGGTGGCAGGTGGGTTGGAATGTGCTCAGAAGCCGAGCGCCTCAACACCAGGGAGACCACAAAGTAAGGACTGTGTGAAGTTCAAATCCAGGTGGACGATTCCAGAGCGCTCTGCCAGCGGCTCCTCAGCCTCAGTCCTTGTGCTGAATTATAAAATCTTTGCAAGGCTGGAGCTGGCGCCATTTTCTCACTGATTCATAAAGAATAATGCTGAAGGGCTCGTGTTGGGACACAGCCCTGATTTTGTTACCAAAACAGTAAAATCAGAATAACGTATATTTCACATATTTTCATTCCATGTGTGCCACCGGTCCAAATGCTTCCAACAAATACAAGCGCCTTTATCTGAAAATAATATTTAGTAAATGTCATCTGAAGGTCAACAAAACACAATCAACAAGATGCGGGTGGGTGACAGATAATGAGCCAAACTAAATTAATTGAGAGCCAATTAAAAACCAACATCGGCTGCTGTGAATTGTACCTCCTGGCAAAAGACAGAGACAAGAGAGAGAAAGAAGGAGAGAGAGAACAACAGAGGAGTCTTTGAGGGCATAGAGGGAGTTTCGGATGTTCCTCGCCATCTTTGTTGGAGGCTCCTTGCTAGGTGGTATTATCTATTGTTTCTAGACCCCTACTGGCTTCATTACATATTCTAGCTATTATTTAGTGGAGCTGTGAAGAACACATAAAGACTCCTTCCGCTGGCAGAACACAGGGAGAGGGCGAACGAGTGAGGTTGGAAAAAATAAAAAGCGAGGAAGAAAAAGGCGAAGCAGGGAGGAGAGACAGGAGGGAGAGACAAAGAACAATGAGAGAGAAAGAGGAATGGAGATTTATTCTTATTCATATATCTCATTTCCCATTTCCTGTCTTAAATTTGTCTGTTCTCCAAATTGAAAACAAGAAAATAACATGCTTGACTCTCGCAGCAAACATTACTCTCAAGCTCGTGCAAATCTGGGTGAGTTGAGATGCATCTTAACAAGAATAAGATCTGATTAATTTAATTGCACATGCTGGTTAAAATGATTGTCATCAAATGTTTGACAGAGGAGGCCCAGTGAGAAGAGAAGGAGAGGTATGAGAGAGAGACCACAACTTCGTTTTATTTTGAGAAGCTTTCTGCTCTTCTCTCGACAGATTCGCACATGGTGGAGATGAAATATCCCGCTGGTGTTAGATGTGTTGTGCTGCACTGTGTGAGTTTATTTGGTCAAGTTCAGTCTCCTATATCACACATTTTCTTCTAGACCCCCTTTGTCTTAAAAAGTCAATTTAAAGGAATCCATCCTATTGATGTAATTAATGATGTCTGTAACCATATAACAGAATTATTCTTCTTCTCTGGTGAAGTTTAAAGGCTGATCATATTAGCATTTAAAGACAACAGACCTCTGAGGGCTTTTAACATACAAATCCAAATGAAACTCTTTGATTACCTATCTCCAGCAGCAGCACGCTCGTGCACGTGCGTGTGAGCTTTCACAAAACAAACTCAACCCTTTGAAAACCCTTGTCACCAGCATGTGTCTCGTTTCCTACCATTTCCTTTTGTCTTTGTAAAAAACTGACTGCACATTCTGTGTTTTGCATAATTGCGCTCTGTCTGCCCTGCCAGCCTGTGGCTCACCAGAGCGCGAGCGGCCATTGGCATTTTTTTTGCCTTTTATCAGGAAAAGAGGAAACACAAGGAACGAAATAAATGCTGAAAATTACCGTTGATGCGCATCATAAAAAAACACGCACCCGGTCTGTTCCCACAATGCACGTATACTGATAAAGACTTGACTAGCGACAAACAGCAATTTACGGTGTCGCTCACAAAATGGCCGTACTGTGCGTATGAAGTGAGTCCTCTATGGGGCCTAATGGCATGTCTTCCCTGTCTCCAGCTATGAAGTCTCACATCTCACATCACAAACTCACAAACACAGCAATTGCAAAAACCACCACAGACCTGTTCACTAATAGTTTACTACTCTGCTTGCCAAGAGAAGCATAAAGAATAACAAGCATGGCTCGTTTTTTTTCCTTCAGTCTAACTGTGTCGACTATTTAAGACAGAAAAAAATGTACTTTACAGCAGGAACAAAAACGACCTCTGCAGGTTTGGCAGGACAAAATATAATCAAACATTGTTTCATACGGTAGCAATTGTTGGGGTTCTTTCGTTACAAAAAATTACTAGTACATTTCATTTACATTGCAAATATTTAACTTCAACTGCGACTTCATTATCTTTCATATTATCAACATATTTACTGCTATTGTCATTATTATGCTGCATTATCTCCCACATTGCACTATTTACATTTGCTGCTGTACTGGAATGTCACCTTATCCACTAAGCCACTTTAGATTTCACTTTGTACTTTGTATCAGTTGTATATGCTGTGTTTTTAACACTTTACTTCAACAGTTGTATATCTTTTATAGTTATTTACTTTAGATTTTAATCTATTTGTATGCATGTGCTGCTGCAACACCCAAATTTCCCCTATAGGGGATCAATAATGAATTATCTTATCTTATCTTAAGAATGATCCACTATTACTGAGCAAATACTACTTTATTTGCCACTCGGTGTTGTTCAAGGACACTTAAAAAAGGAACATGAATGTTGAAGGACGTTACAGTGTGTGAGCTGCTGTGGGACTGAACCTAAGATCTGATCCAGGAACAGGCCACACTGACCTTTCATAAACCCCAGGAAGCACCGCCCCTTCTGAGTAATAATTCATGTTTTTCTGGGTCAGAGGAGAAAAGAGTGGTGTCATTTTTTTTTCTTTGTGTCTGTATCCCGTGATGTATGCTGCACCATTAGGATCCAAAAGAAGAAAAAAAACAGTGGGTACAGTTCAGGCAAATAAAGTCCCAGATAATAATGACATCACTTCCATGTGGACCAATTAGTCTCCATCTCAGTGACCCTTCCTTCGCACCAACACTCACATCCTCCAATCTCCACTGCCACACACTTCTTGCTGTCTTGCGACGTGTTCACTGCCTTCATCCATTCGATAAAGAGGGCTGTAGTGGGCAGCGGGTCTGGGACATTTGTCCCAGCCGTGACAGCTGCCCTGGTTAACAGCACTGCATGCCGTGGGCTGATCTGATGGGGAGCGTCGAGGTGCCAAGGTGCGATAACAAAGAAGACTGTCTGGGCAGAGTTCAACAAATACATGTTTTGAAGGCCAAACAGGAGCAGACATTCATACACCAAAGCTGTTTAGAGTGGGTCTTTTGTGCCAGTAGTCTTCAGTGTATTAACATTTTACAGTCTTCTTGTGAATTTTTTTTTTAGGTTTTAGTCTCTTGAAGGCAGGAATATCCAACTATCTATTCAATGGGTTCACTATGTTTAAACTCTTTTCTGTGGCCGTAGATAGGAAATACCAGATCAGAAAAATAATATCTTTTTTCACTTTCAGTCTACTTTCAGGTTGTTGCGGCAAAAAAACATATGGAGCTTGAAATATATGTGAAAAAAGAAAGAAAGGGAAGAGAGCCATATTTACAAGAGGTGCAATGCACAATAGATAGACAAAGAGAGAGAAAGTAGAAAGAAGTCTCAGAGAGGGGTGGGAGGAAGAGTTGAAGCGGCAGACAAGCACAGAAAAACAGAAGGACAGATGAGGGGATAAAAGAAAAGCAAGGAGGGGCCGGCACGGATGATTAATTTCAGAAAGTGCCTGAAGCCGTGATCTGCCCACCCCTGTCGCTGCTTTGTAGCAGCTTTGCCATGTGTACCCCCCCAGTCCCATTTGTGTAATTCAATTAGTGTGCTCCAGCGGGCCTTGATTGATTTGTTTAGGCGATCAACAAAATGGCTGGCCAAGTCTCAGTCTTTCTTCCCCTCCCTCTTGCTCCTTCTGCAGCCCACTCGGGCCTGCCGGTGGCACGCTGTTCTTTTCATCATTTTATCTCTCGTTTTCAGTTCATGTCTCTTATTAGTCTCTCATTTCTCATCTCCTCTTGTCTCTATCTTCTCATCCCAGCATTCTCTACTGTGCAATTAAAACCCCAAATTAGCACCTTACTGTATAAATGGATACGCTTAAAATAATAACCTTTCCAGAACATGAATTTAAGTGTGGTTAATGATTCAGAAGGAATAGTTATAATATTTAAAATGTACTTCTACTAATACATTACTAAAGATGATTTATTGCATGTTTAGAGATGCACTCTTCTATTGAAATGTTGTCCAGCCAAATGTGTCCTGACAAAAAGAACGACATTGAAAACATCAAGCAAAGTTTCACCCTATGTTAATATTTTCACTCATCATTGTAGAAACATTTTAAGCCAACTTCACTGCCTGGTATATTTCCAAGTTTTGAAACAGCAGCTTCAGCAGGGATCCATACAACAAGTCGGCCCTACCTCTTGCGACTGTAGGGTGATTATGTGTGGAAAGTTATGCATTTTAGCTGCGAACCTGCAGTTTTAATAATCACACAATAGAGAAGAAAGCCAGCGTGGACACACAGCAGCCAAGTTTTCTCTCTCTGTCTCCCTTTCCTTCTGTCTGTATCCTGGCTGTCACTTGGGCACACTCCGCCACCACCCCAAGGTCATTACACCGTGATCGCACCAGCATGGGGCCCCACGTGTGATGCCATTGTTGTCAGTGCCCATCTGGTGGCTTGTAACGCTCCCATGAAATCAGTAATGAAGCAGGTATGGAGTCCAGCTACCTTTTCTATCTATTGCTTACCTCTAGGCCAGCACCTGGGTGGCTCTGTATGGAAGCTAAAATTAATGCAAGTTTTACATTTTGGGAATTGGCCGTCGCACGCGAAGCTGTGACGCTGCTTCCCGTGACGCACGTTGTGATTTTCGTAAACCATTTGTTTCAACCAAACATGATTTTTAAAAAGTTGTCCTAGGGCTTGTGCTAAAAGTCTTTGAATGGAGTGCTGCAGCTAGCATTTTAACGAAAACAAGAAAATGTGATCATCATGAATTTTACCTCCATATCTGTGGCACATCAGACGTTCATAAAACTCTAAATGACCACACCGCTTTGTACCTGTCTCATCTCCTTATATTCCATCCCACAATCTCTGATCTCATAAACACAGATGCCCAGAGTTAAAAAGAAGTCATCAGGCTGCAGGACCTTCTCATATCATGCCCCCCTTCCTCTGGAATAGCCTCCCTGCTGACATCAGACAGTCTGACTGTGTTTAGATCCAAACTTAAAACTCTTCTCTTATTCTCTCACTACTTCAGGCCTAGTACCTGTTACTATTATCCATCTGGTGGGTTGGTGTCAGTCTCAATTCATCTATTAAGTCTTGTACGTCCTCGTTAGTGGAGTAAAGAGAATACTGCAAACTCTCTGAAAACCACTGCTTCTCTAACCTGCTGTTTCTTTGTTGTCCCGCAGGCACACCAGAATCTAAATTGCGAGCCTCTCTTTCTCTCTCTCTTCTCCTCATTTTCTCTTGCTCGTCCTCTCTTTTCGCTCAGCTTTCTCTGTGCTGGACAGTCGGCCGCCCTGGGACCGCTGCTCTCCTGGTTGACGGTGCTTCATTCCAGATGTCTTGTATCTTCATCCTCCAGGAGATTCAGCCTATCCTCCTGTCTCTCTCACTCACCCACGTGCGCATGTTGTCCTTGTCTCGCTCTCCCTCTGTGTTTGTTGGCTTTCTCCTATCTGTGTCAATGATGGGCCTGAGCTCTTTTCCTTCTTTTCCTTTTCCAAGTCCAGGGTTGTATGCTGCTGCAGATTGTAAAGTGCCCTTGAGGCAAATTTGTGACTTGTGATATTGGGCTGTATAAATAAATTGACTTGACTTAACACAGGGTGACGTAAAATGACTCAGCAGTGGTACAAGCGCTGTCCTAAAGACGTGGTTTTGAGAGGCTCCATTTTCTGGAGAGGAAGGATGTGAAAGTCTGTTGATGCACCTATGTGAAAAAAACATTTGTGTCCTCCTCAGACACCTTGATCTCAATTACATTTGCATCTCTCTCCAGATCCTGTGACATTCATTTTCTCTCGACATATGCTTCCGACTGCCAGTCGGTATCGGCATGTGGTAATGTGGTGGGGAGAAATCGCCTTTTGCAGGCCGCTTATCTCATTACGCAAATGCGGAGTTCATAAGTCATGGCTGCTTTTGTTCACCACAATATGATTTATGAGACCTCATTCAAACAAAGCGGAGCAGGGCGGGCAGGGTTTGGCTATGTTGGTCACGAGTAAGGCCTTTAAAGTAAAGGTTATGAATTTAGTCTAAAACCTCAGGTGTTCATGGACATATATTATTAGCATTTGACAATATGCTGCTGTTTCGAGAGTCGTGTCATGTGTGTCTCGTGTGAAACGGTTGTAAAATGAATCACCTCTTTTGCTGTACCAAAGTGTAAAGATAGAAATTAGAGCATTTATCCCATCCCCGTGAACATGGGGGACAAACATGGCAAACTGAGATATCCACTTACCTGCTCAGCCTGTGAAACAAAAGCATTTCTCAACAAACACACTTAATCACAATACATCAAAATGAGAGAGGTCGTTTCGGCAACAAAGCCTGGTGGATAATTATAAGTGAAAGTTAACAGGTTCTGGGAAATGAAAAAAAAAATGAGAAGAATTATCTGACAAAGCTATCATATAACTCATTATACTGTGTCATTCCCTTCCCACCTTGATGTCCTCCTGTTCATCCTCTGACATTAAAAGAGCTGGTTTTGGTGTGAGGGCAGATGTTGCCATTGACCAATACGATGAGGAGGACATCAAAGAAAAGGAGGAGGAAGAACTGGAGTAGCTTTGATTGTGTTGAACAGTGCTCAATAGCTTGGCCATATCAAAAAGAAGGTCACCACTGCCCATCCCCCAACTTCCCATCACCCGACCCCCCAGCCCCACAACCAAATGACTTAAAGTCAGAGGCATAAAGCAAACAAACCGCCTCGTAATAACCCTCACCCTCCCTCCCCTCCGCTTTCAACCCTCCCACATCCTGTATCAAAACCAGCCAGCAACACGATTTGAATTGCTCAGTAGTTTCCTGACACTGATGATGTTGAGGAGATAGTAGGACGCCACAAACACAGAACGCCCACAGAGGTGAAAGAATAGCACATCAATGATGACATGGGGGCATGGGAGTGATAAACACACACAGTATGATCACAAACAGCGTGTATAAGAGCACAAAGAACCCAAACACAGATGACATATTAATGTTAGTGGATATAGAGAAGTTGTCGTTTTGTTTTTTTTTTAAGAGAAAAAGCCCACGTGATTAAGTCAGCTGGGTGGAGTTAGGAGCGGTTATGTCTGGTTTAGTGTTTCTTTTTTTTCCTTTTCATCGTGTTGGTTAAACATCTTACCTCGAATCGGGGTACCCTCTGGAGGAGACACAAAAACGAAGACACAACATCAGTTTAGTTCAGCGTTAATGTTAGTAATAGTTAGGAGTTATTTGGGTTGGAAGGTGGATCACTGGAACTAGATTATCAAACCATTAGGTAATCTCTTACAGGGCTTTCAGAAATGTTTTTTCTCACGGAAAAAAAATGCCTCTCATTGCTGGTATCACAACGGAACGGGGAGCATTAAAGGACAGGCACACTCCATCGTCATCATTCGTTTTCTCTTACACAATGCTTTCTTGGTAGAAGAAGCTTGAGGTCCTGGCGTGGGATTTATCACGGCCTCAACTCAGAGCGATGAGGCGACGCAAGTGTGACCTCAAGTTGACATGGAAATCCAGCAGTAAAACCCTTTTCCCAGCTGAACTCGAATAAGAAGTCAGGAAAACAAGTCAGGTGCGCCACTATTCTATACCTACATTAGTATGGAACAAACCTGCTGAGGGAGGAATGGAGCCCCCACTGAACAAGAATTTCTGGCTGTACCTTCAGGCAACTGCAAGTTAAATCAAACAGACTGAAGTTCTTATTTATCCTACAAGTTGTAAACCTGCTTAACTGTGACAGATAGACTCTTCACCTCAAGCTCCTCCTCGGTCATTTAATCTCCTGGCTCTTTCCATTGTTTCATTTCAGTTGTATGTTTCTGTATTCTTTGTTTATTGTGAGTCTGTATTGTGTTACATGCTTGACTGCAAGCCAAATGTCCCATTAGGGACAATAAAATATTGAGCTTATCCAGTCGGTGGCCGGTGGGCTTTTAAATGTAGCCTGAGTTGTTGCTGTGATGTAAAATGCATCCCTTATAGGCAGAGCTGTGGGTGTGGGTATGGGAACCAGCTTAACTTCAACTCCCTCCCTGTAAAGCATTAAACTGTCCTTCTGCTCTGGGCTTTTTTTCCTCCCTCCAATGTTTTCTCAACTTTTTTTTTCATAACTCCTTTTTTCTTTTCTTTCTGTGCTGTTCCTCCATTTGTTCCATTTTTGTGAGTCTCAGTCTTTCTCACAGTTGCTCCCTCTTGCCTTTCTCTTAAGCCGTTTTCTCATATGAACTCCGGACAATGTCCAGAGTTACCCTTTCACATATGTAGCACACAACAGGAGATTGTCTGTGTGCTGTCCTCAGACCTTCCCTATTCAGCACAGACGGCCTGCGGGCACAGAGCTGAGGGTCAAGGCTATGCACTCCCGTTTGAGCCGAACACTACAGCCCTGGCCCTTGTGTGTGCATGAATGCATTCATGCAAGTTGCTTACAGCAAAATATTCCAGTCCTCCTAATAACTGGCTGAAGCAACAACACAACAATACCTTGCATCCACATGTCCATTTTTTTGCTGGAGGCTGCATCGCTGTGGCAGTAGGCTAAGCAAGGCGGCCCTTCTCCAGAGCAACATTTTCTATCTCCTCCTGTGGGGGGTCCCGAGGCCTTCCCAAAACCAGATGACATATATAATCTATTGAGCTTGTTCTGAGTCTACCCTGGGGTCTCCTACCAGTTGGAAATACCCAGAAAACCTCTGAAGGAGGGCACCCAGGAGGCATGTTCATCAGATGCCCAAACAATCCCAACTGGCTCTTTGATTTGATGGAGTAGCAGCTACTACCTTTGCCTGTCTCTAAGCGTAAACTCAACCACTTTACAAAGGAAACTCATTTGGTCACTTGAATTGTAATTAACAATCAGTCATTAACCAAAACTCATGTCCATAGGTGAATGTAGATGGACTGGCAAATGGAGAGCCTCTCTCTTAACTCAGCTCCCTCTTCACCACAATGTTCCAGTAGAGCTCCCATATTACTGCTAATCTCCTTGTTGATCTCCTCAACAATATCTCTCTCTATTAAATCAAGACAACCGGGAGTTTAAGATGTCAAGAAGCAACATTTTCCATATTCTATACAGTATACTGAATATACAAGAGCGTGGGTGGCTATATGGCTTGGATTCAATTTTCAATACCTTCTGGTCGGATGGTTGTTGCAGAGGCGTCCTTTGTGATACCAGCAGGTAGGAGGCAGTCACTGAGTTTGAAGTTCTGCCTGGTTTGCAATGCACCTATTCACTTCCTGTCTTTAGAGCTGCCATACACTGTGCTGCACTGTGCTTATGTATAAATCTTAAAATACGTCAATAACAAAAGCACAGGTATACATATTATATGGTGTGTTTATATTCTTCAAGTGTGTATTTACTGTCCATAACCATACTGTAATTAATAATGTTACAATGTAACTTTGATGAAAGTGGGGAGTGTCAGATGAGATTATCTTTCAGACACATTTAAAAGAAATTGCCATTTATTCTTGACAATTTCTCACTTGTAAGGTGTTTTTATTTCACAAACCAAGCCTTCAGGATCCATGAACAGTGCGCTATATGCATACTGTAGATTTGCCACAGTGATAGTTTATCAGTCATTGAAAAACCAGGCAAAACAACAGGGACATCTTAATCATTTCTGCAATGATTTTAGAGACCACATAATCATAGGTAATCACAAGACAAAGGACAATAGGGGTCTGGGAAGGTTACGTTGTTATAGAGTTAGAGTTTGATTAGAGGCTGCAGCAGTTGTTGGTTTATTTTGCTTTAGCTGTGATGAAATTTTAGTCAGGGGTTAAGGGGTTACTAGTTAAAGGTTAGGCGAGGTTAAGGTCAAAGTTAGGTTAAGGTTAGGATAAGGTTAAGGTTAATAAAGCAGGTTTGTAAAAGGGCAGGCCATCACACGTGGACCTCATAAAGTACTGAGTGACAAAAGAAAAACAGAAGAACAAAACAAGGAGGATGAGGGATAACAGATGGAGGGTGTTCAGTTCAAAGCATTAGTTACACAAAAAATATAAATATGAAAAGAAAATGGGTGACCTAGGTCACTGGAACATCTAATTTTTGAATAATAAAGCAGCATGAACAGATAAAAAAATACAACTTAACTCGGGATCTGATCAGGCAGGCTTGGTCTGTAGTGACCAACCTCTATTCAATTACAATGGCAAATCCACCTGTATTATGGGCACACAACCTAATGGCCATAAGCTCCCCTTCTAAGCTCTGGACAGCCAGAGGTTGATCAGCTTACAGTGACAATGACCTAAATATACCTCAACAGACCGCTGACCTCCTCGCATTATCAAATGCAGCATTATTTGCTCCACAGAACACCCCATCTGTTTTGTTAAACAACCCTCTGAATATATTGAAAATATTATTGAAGGATGTAGTTTGGCCAGAGGCAATCTGGCCAGAGATGCTGCCCATCTGCGTGTGAGGCGGATGGGGTTGCGTGATTGGCTGAGTGTCAAAGTCTGACCACCCTCCGGAGGGCATCTGGCTGACCTTCTCAACACCACAGACACCCGTCTGGGATCCTGGTAGCGTCGCAGCAGGTCTCAGGGAAAACCTGGCTGTTGTTACCACATCTGCAGAGGTCCTAGACACTCCCTGCAGAGCAGCTTTGATGCCAACAAATGTGAGCGTTTTCTTGCACTTTTCAGATTAAGCGCAATCGAACTCAGCACGATTCTCACTGGAATGTGCACACTGAATATTTGTGTGTGTAAGGGATCCATCCAATGCCAGGTCATGATTTGAAACCTTTATCTTAAAAAGGACCTTAATCTTTATTGGAACATACACTTCTCCCAATCCTCTCAGTGTCTCCTTGGCCTCTGGTTAATCTGTTCTGGCTGACAAGGCAGCGAGGGCCTGGGGTCTGCAGCCACAGGGACTTGGGGAGAAATGTCAGGCTCCCTCCACACCTCCAGAGGAGCTCCTCAGGGGACCCTGATGCAAATATCACTGCCCTGCCAGCACAGCATGCTCTGGCACATAAGGAACTAGTCAGTCAGCTACTCAGCTGTCTAGCAAACACGAACTGGAGGCTCTATCTTTCAGTATATAAAATCAAAATATGTTTTGTTTGAGGTGGGAATAATTTAGATCAGGATGTGAATTTCAACATCACAAGGAGTGAAGGTCATATAAGGGGGCGGGGGGGACTCATTTGCAGGAGCTAGAGGGTGAGCCCACTTTCCATGTTCCCCTTTCTCCATCCACATCCCAGAAGTCTCTTTCTCACAGCCATCGATAGGAGAGGACCCATCAGCGTCAGAGTTACCCCCTGAGGCTTGAGAGTGTGTCTGAAGTAAAAGAGCTAACAAGTAGCCACAGAAATTCAGCAATCTGATCAACAGAATAAATTCAAAACGTACCCATTCAGCGGCTGCCAGGAGAATTATTACCAGTGCTCTGTTTTTAAGATTTTTGGAAGTGCATTTATGTGTGAAAAAAACTCATACTTAATACTAAAATCTGGAGCCCCAAGATGGCTACTCGACATACTGAGGACCTGAGAAGATGGCAGCCGAGGGGGCTTGAGCTCGCAGGCCTTTTTCTCATCAGCATAAATCCTGCCTGGCTGCTGAATGAGCTTTCCAGAAAAAAAAAGGCTACAGAAAAAAGGCAAGCCCCAAAGCTAACATTACCTTATGAGAGCCTCGGTATTGAAACAAGGGAAAGTAATTTCCTTTGCTGCCCTCCTACATACACATATAGTTTGAACTGTAAGTAAAACACACTCGGCTTAAAGTGGCTGGGTATATTTTTGCAAGTGGTTCAAGAAGTCAGGAGCGCAGAATACGGCCAAATGTAACTATCACTTGAGCCCTCGCCCTCTCACACCGGCAATAGAGCTTTAGTGAGAGATGGAAGCCGGTGGGGGCGTTGGCCAATTTGGTCAGAGGAGAAAATGCTCTTCTGAGAAAGTATCTGGTCAAGACCAGAGGGTCGACCCAGTCCAAGTTTGGGATCGCAGGGTTCAAACATAGGGCCTACAGCGCTCTTGTAGAGGCCTTCACCTGGAAAGACTCATTCACCTCCCATCACTACTTGTGGCACTTTCCACAGGTATTTCTGGGCAGTGCATCAGTTGTTGTTAAAACTGAGGTTCAACCGTTTGCATCTGAGAGTGAAAAAAAACAGCCAGTGATTTGTATTGCTGGGGCAAAGTGGATTCCATATATCTCACCAAGACGACAAACAGTACTCTGGGCTATGACTGCACAGGAGTAATTGTCTTGGAATCAAACAGAGTCCAATTATTTCCTCAAAGCCTGCCGTCTTGCGACACAGCAGAGAGAAAGAACTACGTGACAGGAGGCATCAGCAGCGTCAAATCTGGATAATACAGTCAGGGAAAAGTGCGTAAGGCAACAGCTACTTCCAAGGTAACCTTGCACAAGGTATGTAAGGCTCCAAATAGCCCAGTAAAGTTGCTAAGATATTGTAGAAAATGGTCGAACTCTGCAGTTCCTAAGTCTTACGATGCATATTAACATGAAACAGGATGTTGCCTCAAAAGACTAGCTCAGCAAGTCTTTCCCATATAAATAAAAACTGTGCTGCTTAAAGGTGGACCGAGATACCTAAACACCCTGTCCACAACTCATGCTGCTGCTTGTCCTTGATTTGCCTTTCTGCTGTAAGTTCCAGTTTGTGTGTGTGTGTGTGTGTGTCTAAGAGAGAGAGAGAGAGGATAAAGTTGGCATAAGAAGGAGTGTGGGCGAAACAAAAGTAAAAATTCAGGATAAATAGAAACAGAACATGGGTAACAAGTGGCAAAAGAGGACGAGGGCGAGGGGAGAGCAGGGGACACATGCATTTTGGAAAGTAGTTGAAATATGCCATCTGCTTCAAGGAGAGTGGGTGGGCTTGCTGGGCTTTACAAGACACTTACCAAAGGTTTCTGAAAATGACAAAGCAAGGAAAGTAAATAGAAAAAAAGGGGGAAGAACAACATAGTTCATTTAGGTTGAGGTTGAAAGTCACTGCCACGCAAGAAATACACGTAAGGAACTGCAGTTTAGTTGGGTCTTGTGTCCCACCTCAGTATTTTAGTTTTCATTATTATGAGATACAGTGGAAGGAGCAGTGAATTTTCAAGTCACACATTTAACCTCGTGTTTAACATATATTCTATTTGCAATTTAGAAATCTAATTAGAAACATTTTTTCCACTCATCTAATTAAGTCATTGTGGTGTCAATTGTAAAATATAAAATTCTGTCTTATTTCTTAGTTGCATGTTATTGTTTGGTTTATTTCTTTTTTTCTTTTTTGTCAGTTTTAACTTGTGTTATGGGTCGCAGCCGAATGAAACGTGTTGAAGACTCTGCAATGTGCAGCGAGACACATCTGAGTTTCAGACACAAATACAGACAAAACACAGAGAGAGAGAGAGACAAGAAAACAGCAGTCTGCTTCAGTTAGACAGGTCACATGAAGACATGAAACAGGTAAAGACAGATGACACAGAGGTTAGACAGCAGACAGGAAACTCAATTTCTTTGTCCATCATCCACGGGAGCGCGAAACTCACAGAGCAATGTTGACAAAGTTAAAAGATTAGAGCTGAGATGACCCTTCATTTGATTCTGTACAACCTCAGGAGTAGACAGGCTTACCAGCTTCCAAATGCACCTGAGAAACATACACCAAAGTCTCTAATGTTTCTTGAATTAATCGTGACTATCTCTAACAGCCTTCTTTTTTTTTTCCTTTCCAACATAGTGAAGCTTTGATATCATTATTACATTTGTGGAAACACAAAATATTAATCTACACTGCAAAATAAACTGATGACCAAACGGACAAAATAATTTAATAAAAGCTTTACTTTATAGCGTCACAGTCTGTTTTCTGAATGATCTTCCATTATTCTTTGTTGTGGCATTAGATTAAACTTGGTAACAGTATTGTCTGGAAAGTTTTAAATCATCATGACAACTACATCATAAACATTGCAGTGAATCTAGACAGTTAAATGAACCAAGAACCAAGAATCATGCTAGAGAGAGAAAGTTTTGCTTTAAAAATTTAAAAATCAAGCATCTACTGTCTATTATCAACTGGAGCACAAAAATAAGTTAAACAAGAAATGTATTTGAAATTAAGAGCATCACCGGGAGCGGTGGAGTCGCTGTATTTGACAAGGCATAAATAATTAGATGACAAATACATTATTTTCAGTGTACAGCTCATGAGGGCCACAAGTGGGGCAGGAACTCAATGGCAACAGACTATTTATTTAGTGCCGTCTACGCTGATTTACATTTGCAGCAACAAATCAAATAGGAGTCATTGGATTTTTTCGAATGGTGGCAAATCATCGACCTAAAATATCTACCCCTTATTGCCCGGGGCCACTCCAGGGCCTACACTTAATTAGCTATATAATTAGACTTTGCTTTAGTGGGCCTCTCAGTGGGGTTTAATCAATGGGAACAAGACAACATATCCACCACCGAGTTGTGTCGGTAGAATGTGGACCTCGCTCTCATTGTCTACTATGACACACTTCTGGGATGTTGTGAAGAATTTGGCCTCATTCAGTAATGTTACACTCTTAAATGACTTGACCATTAGACTATTGCTGGCTTCTTCTCTTGTAATGTAGGAAACTTAGCTCGCCCTCATGATTTGACGTTGAAATGCTTTAATCATAGCAAACACCCAATTTCAGTTGGATCAACACACATTTGTTTTGCTTTAAACGCAATATATTGTGTTATACCTGCTCTCTAGATAATTTTTTACATCTTTAATATTAGACAAGATTGCACACTCCTAAATGGGTTGAATGAGTCTCTACTGCTCAGATCAGGTGGATAAATCCATGTTGCCCTGTCGTCAAAATTGTTTTCATTATTACAGTGTTTCCACCTGAAAGCGATATGTTGTTTCAGTGAGTATTACAGTAATTGATGCAACAATCATGTTAATCACCGGCAAAAATGTCCTGGAAAATCAAATAAGTGCGAGTCAAGTTAATAAGGCAGCAACTGGTCGGGCTTTTCTTACCTGAGCGCAACTGTTTGATCCGCCCATTACTTGCACTGGGGTCAATGGGCAGGAAGTCTTTGTACCAGGTGATTTCTGGGTCAGGGTTGCCACTGGCGGCACAGAGCATGGTGGCTGTTCGAGTGCGCTCCACCACTTTGAGCTGAGGGCCCATGTCAATGTTAGGGAATCCTGGAGGGAGTAGGTCCTCTGTGAAAAGAACAGGGAAAGAGGAGGTGTGAGTCCTCTGAATTGCAGGAAGGTTCCCACTGAAAGTAGTTCCTTGTAAACCTTATGCATATATTTCCATTATCAACAGAAGAGCTATAACACAAGAACAATTCACTAAAAGAAGACAAGATAAATCATTACACTGCAGTGATTGAGTCTCTTTGACACCTGTTTGCAGTTGCAGCCATAACATTTTGGAACAGAAATTTGCTACATGAATCAAGATCTCACCAAGATCTGGACTTTTTTCACACACTTGTTGGATTGAAGAAAATTTTTGGAACTGCATTTTTCGCTGCCACATGTAGAACATTTTAGACATTTTAGAACAATTGCTTACTGTGTACTGAGTAATTTTTTATTTTTTGTGCCCATCATAAATTATTTTTCAAATTAAATGTGTGATCTAAAAACATACTTAAGTGTACTTAGACATATTGGGATAGTGTTACCATAAACCTTGAAATCATACAATTCCCAAACCCCCTCAAACGTGAAACTGACCACAAAGTCAAACGATGCATTTGTATTCAACATTTTCCTTCATCTCAGAAGCCTTTTTCCACCGAGACATCAGGAGGGTGAGATCATAGTCAGCCATGTACAGCAGCCAGATAATAAACCAACTGAGGATATAAGGCTTGAATAAACATGTAAACTGTATTTCATTAAGAATCTGGCTCTCCCACAGGGCTGTGTTGAGGCACTGAAGAAAATGAGCTACCATCCTAATGGTTAGAGAAACCATCATGTAGCCAGATATTCACAGACTGCATTCCTATATCATCTGAATTAGTTTATCCATTAACGACCATGTGCCTTATTTAAATACTGTCAGTGAGGATACCGTCTCCCTGCATGTACTGCATTCGGAGTATGACGTGTGGTAAATAAATGGCTTTGAATGCAAACAGAAGATCAGAGCGGGAGACAATGATGGGAGCGAAAACTAACACCAGGAGAAAAGCCCGGTAATCCCGGCAATTTCTCCATCTAGTTTCCCCGTGTTCGTGAAATAAATGACACTCGAGTCAATTTGAGGTTACACAGAGCTCTGCAAAACCACTACTTGGCTGAGACACAATCTAACCCCCAGTGATCTGGGAATGAATACCAATTGAGAGATGTAATCGGTCAGATTTCACTCTGGCCTTAAAGGCGCAAGAGTTGTGTATAAGGGTATGATTTAAAGCCCTTTGACTGTCATTACCTCAACAGTAATTCAAGAACCATCACACTTTTGCAGATATCCTGGTATCCTTGCAGCTAATGCTCACACATGATTGAGCAATTATTTCACTGTTAAGAGACGACAGTGTAGTGTACTCTATGGTCATTGTTCTCCTAATGCAGACTCCCTGCTCTCTCGGGGCAATTAGTCCCATGGGTCAAATCGCTTGACCGCTACCCCGACCGGAGCCAGAGCAGTGACTCATTCTTAGATGATGAGAGCCGAGGGGGAAGCACCCTGAGCTGTAATATGCATCAGAAGCCCAAGGCCGCACTGCAACTCGGAGAAGATTGACTGACTGGCCAGAGGCACGGCAGAGGTCACTGTTCATCTGGAGAGCAAATGACCTCATGTCCACTCTGCAGACATCATGGTGGTGTGGTGGGCACCCGGGGAGCGCTAAATTAAGGGAAATTAGGACAGTAAGTTGAGTCGCACTTTTGGAGTCACAGACTCTAAAAGCAGGGTCAGTCTATCTGCCTTTAAGGGACAGCGACAAGGGACATTTTCCACTTTGTACAAATCAAGTCTGTGAGCAATGAAATCATGACAAACTAAAGTATTTTTGAGCAGTGTTATCTCATTTTAAGTCATGCAAGTTGAAATGTTAAATGAGAGCAAGTATTTCGGTATGATAAAAGTCATGATGTGATGAACATCCTCGAATTAGCACTTTAAAAAAAAATCTTTTATTCTTTGGTCACCAAGATAAATTCGAAAAAAAAACAAAGCTTGTGTGTTGTTCTGTTGTACCTACATTATGCATTAAGATTGTATGGAGGAAAAGGGGCATTGAGTTCATATTTATTCATATTTTGAAAAATTGAATCTTGGAAAATAAAAGACCAGGAAAGAAGAAGCAGACGGTCTCAAAACGAAGTCCAGACAGGTTACCTCTAACGAAGGCTGACATCAGCTCGGCACCATGAATATTTCAATGCTAGGTTCAAAGAAGTACAGGCATTTACACTGTTTTAGGCTCCGTGCTGTATCCTCTCCATCGATTATTAATGATCACCCCTGTATAATCTCTTTATACCAAGTCCCCCTGAAGCTTAGAAAAGCAACGGCAAAGCTGCACTTCACTCTAGAAACTTCAGAACAAGACAGATGTTCTCACAAACTCCCTCTTCTGTGTGTCATCAATGATCTATGTATAAGATGCCTGGAAAGGTACTGCACTCTCGTACCCCTGCAGCTAGTTCTGTCTGATGGAGAAGCATATCTGCAAAGGGAAGGTCTGACCTGCACTCTGGGTGTTACATCTGAGGTATTTGATGCCGTGTCTGCCTCTGTGGCATGCAAACAGCAGACGAAGGCCTACACAGGCTACGGTAATGAAGCTGAGAACATACACAGAGTAAGTGGATTTGAGACTAATGAAACACGGCAAGTGACAGAGGGAGTCTGCCTGAAGGAGCAAGGGAGGTTAGAAAAAGGTGGGCGAACAAACAAACCCACCAAAACTGAAGTAAACAAGAAGCAGGGGTGGCGGATTCATGGAGAGATTATGCTATTGTTACAGCTGCTCTGACCTGTTACAGCTCCGGCAGCCTTTCCTCAATAGATGTACGCCGGTTACTTACTTCCCCAGGAAAAGAGTCTGATACCATCTTTCCCCCTGAAGCTTACAGGCTCTGTCGATAAAGGCGGCCATGCAAAAATAAATAGATCACTCAGTGAGGGAGTGTTACTTCAGGGTTAGTCAGCCTGACGGTGAGGGGAGACGGCAGCCAATGACACTAGCTGATAGTAGAATTCCCAAAGGGCCAGTTCCCCATAATGGCGTAGCAATTGCATTTCTCCGATGTGCGCTGGGGGTTCTCCGTGATGACAAATATTCACAGGACAAACAGAATCAACACGAGCGCATTATCGGTCAATGACAACGTCTGTGCCTATTTTGCCGGGAGCAGCCTCTGCCACTTAGGCCAACACTCGTCATCCTACAGAGATACCAGACACATGCTCCAGTTACACCCTGCGCCGTGCCAAGGAGTTTCAAACCAACACATCCCCTTTTTTTTTGTTTCATCTCGCAGACACATTCATTCACATTTAATGTTCCTTGTCAAGGTGTAAAAGCTAAAATACGAGCAAATAAAAAAGAAAGACACTGTAATCTGGTGATCATCTTACCAAATTGAACAATATAAAAACAAGCACTCATTCGATTACAAAAGAAAAACAAAATCTCTGACTGCTCCACAGGCACATTTGTTGTTGGGTGACCAGCATGTAACCCATCTCCTTTGTTGGAGCACCTTGTTTTTGAAAGTGCCAGAAAAGCCTTTTTGATGCATCCAATTGATTGGGAAATTGGTTGGCGCTGGTATGCTTGTTGTACTTCCTGATGATTGGCATCTGGGCAGCTCAGCTTGGTCCTGTCCACTGCTGTACTGGAGAGCACTTAGCAGCAGTGACTAAAAGGTCGCAAAGACACCGCTCAAATCATTCTGTCGTTCAGAAGATGAAAAAATATTTGTCTGTAAAATGGTTGTCACCTTTTCAACAAAGACGAACTGTATATTTGTTTCATACATTGGAAACTATTCAACCCGATTTGGACAGGTTTAAAAGACTTGCTCAATGCATCTGTTAATTTGAGAAGGCTTTCAAGTCATGTGAGAGGGAGAACAGTAACCTAGAGTTAATGTGGTGGCAAATGGTACATGTCCACTCCACGCAACAGCTGGCGTGATCAGCATGACTCCAAATTTAAGCCTTCTACAGGGGCTCTAGTTGACCTTATCTCGATTTTGATTTTTGCCATTCTCTTTGGCTTTTTGGAGTTGGCTTGAGTGCCATCATTATCCATAATTGTCTTTAATTTCGCTTTGCCATTTAATATCATTACACAAGTGACAGGTGCAAAGCCTTTAATCAGCCTCTGGTTAGTTCAGCCACTGGCCGGCTGTTAATCTGCAGACTCATGCCTGCTGTTGTGTTCTGCATTCCATCCTGATAAGTGTGGCCCTTTTAAGAGGTCCGTCCTTTAGACTCATTTACTCCTGACTAATCCCATTTCCAGTGATTCGCTGCTATCAAACCATCGCTTTTTAGCAAATTTAAGTCTGGTATAATCATAATTGGAGGAAATTCTTACAGCTCCATACAAAGGACTTTGTGATTACATTTGCAATTTGGTGGGCACTTTCACTTTTTCAAAGCAGCATGAAAATACAGTACACTGATGACGGAGTGGTCCTACTAACTCCTACTACACACCATGCCATCTCTGGCAGTGTGCCACCAGAAAAAAAACACCCTCTAAAGAATTTTCTGTTTCTGATGAATTTCAAGAGCTGCTACGTTTTCAACATTGGTACACTACCATTACTTTCAGTTTATCAAGGAAAAAGAATCTAAGAAAAGCTATATAATTGTACTATAACATCACACAGTTGTTAATTTAAGCAAGTGATTTTCATTATGCGATACAGTATTGCCCACCACTGGATTTGTAATGAGCTCCAATGAATTTGAGCTTCTGTGCTTTGATCACCCGCTCGCTGTGAAACTGCATTACCTTCTTTTATAAAGCCTCCTTGTGCTGCTGTGGTTATTTTGGTGAAAGTCCAGCAAAAAGTAGAGCAGAGTAAATAGAGTAGTGGATTACTCTACACAGACAGTAATATTTCAAAGCTCCTTATTACATTCAAATGAAAGTAAATATTACTTTTGAAGTAACATGTCCAACACTGTATAATACAACATGATTACTAAATATTCACCATATGTGGTAATGTAATACTGTGTTACCAAAAGTACTTTAAAGAACCATGAATACAACCATTGTTCTACTCGATGAACACTTGACCCTGGTACCTGGCGATTCCAGTGTCTTTCTCCACCCATTTACCTACACCTAGAGAGGAAAAATGATGACTTTCATGTTGCAGGTTTAACTCAAATATTTTCCTCAATTACTCACACAGTATCATACATGGCATGTGGCGTCAAAGTTGCTTGTTCTGAGCCATCAA
Organism: Centropyge bicolor; assembly: GCA_037975185.1. Classification (NCBI taxonomy): domain Eukaryota; kingdom Metazoa; phylum Chordata; class Actinopteri; family Pomacanthidae; genus Centropyge; species Centropyge bicolor. The sequence goes on from JBBMOC010000008.1 coordinate 9,118,921, forward strand.
ATATCTCACAGAGCGGAGAGAGCTACAGCAAGAGAGAGATGGAGAGAGGCAAAACTCGACTGGCTGGGACTGCAGCAAATGCCGTGGGGTGCTCCGCCGTCCCCCGCACCTATTACTCATATTATTATTTTCACTTACTGAAATGATTTAATTTCATCAGCAGCATAATCAGGTTAACTGATTACCCAGCGCCACAGCATAGAGACACAGGCTTTAAGCAGGTCTGTGCATTAATACCACAGAGGGACTGCTGGGAGAGAGAGAGAGACAGAGCGAGAGCAAGGGAAAGGAAGAGCAAGACAGAGAGAGAGAGAGAGAGACGGAGGGAAACAGAGGTAAAAATTAGAGGCTGTAGAGTGAGAGAGGATGATAAATGATAGTAGAAGAGGATGAAGAACACTGTTGCTCTCTTTCACACAAACAAATGCACTTTGAATAAATAGATGTTTAAGTAATGGGCAGACGCAGCTGCTCGGACTCTAGACAATGCAGTTTCATTTGCTCTGCACCTACAACGCAGCCAGGAAGCTGTGGAACAGGCAGACCAGAGACAAGAGAAGAGTGGGTGTATGAAGAAGGTTTTTCTGTTGTACAACTGAGGTACAACTGTATTTCTGGAAGTCTGTTTTCAATAATGCATGTGTGCACGAATGGTCTAATGCTGTGTCCGATATGTTTACTGGAACTGGACGTGAATATATTTCCAAACATGTAAATGCACTAACCAGATGATGATTGAAGCCTCAATTGAAGGTCAGCACACAGCATCGTAGTTCCCACAACTGTCACCATAATGGCTGAACCTACACAAATGTGGACCACATACATGACAAAAAAAACCTTTCTAAGCTTGATTACTAAGAACCAAGTCAAGGATTTCTGACTCATGCCATGAATTTGTCTTTTTTTATTTATATATTGTTTTATAAATCTTTTTTTTTCTGCGCTTGTTTGCATCGTGAAGTAAAGCATCAAAAAGCGACCAACTGTTGAAAAGAATATGTGAAACCAGGTGTAAGCTACAAGAGTTTCACTTAGCAGCTTCCTCTTCTGCCGATGACAGTTAGTAATTTGCGACGATGGTATACAGCCAAACGTATATCTCCCAACCAAAGCAAATGGAAGCTTAAGAAAAATCTGTTCTTTCCATATCTTCGATGCATCTTCCCGTGACATTCCCTCTATTCAGTGAGCAATGGGATTCCTGTTGTATTGCTAGAGAAATACACAAAGGAAGACAGGGGAACCGTGACTCAGAAATATACCAGGGACAAAGAAGAATAGCAACACAGGGGAAATCTAATCACAGTGTCTCTGGCCCCAGCACCGATAGCCCTCTCCGGATAGCCATCTCAGCTGAATAATGGTTATTATACAGCCAGCACTCAACCTCTACCCCCCTGCTCTCTTCCCGGAAAGATGCCTGATGTCCCATTGGTATTCTCCACACCTTGCACATCTAGCCACCAAGGGCAACATTTACATCAAAATCTCCAAAATACAACCTGAGAGAAATAGTCTGAAAGACCGGATGAGAGAAAGGAAGAGGGCCGGAGGAAAAAAGAGAGAGAGAGAGAGAGAGGTTGGGAAGAAGTTGCAGCATTGCTTATTGCACTGCAAAATGAGTTTGCGGGGTCAGCTTTCAGACCATATTATGACTCCAAACCATCTATTTATGCTTTCTATTCTTGTCGTGTTTTATATGCATTTAGAGTTTACTTTAGAATTTAAGGTACCTGATGGTTGACTGTCTACCTTGTAGGTCCCTGAGGCTGGGAAACAATAATAATAATTATATAAAAAAGGACAGTTTTAGACCATTTTTGCACTTACTTTCTGTGTGTTTACTTTATATGTGTGCTGCTTATGAAGAGAGCACAAACGCCCTGTAAGGACAAGGTCACAGGTTTATTCCACAGCAGCTGGCTGTTCCATTAAATTGCCCTTGAGTCCTGCTGTTGGCCCCTACGTTTTAAATGGCTCAATGGCTAAATGGTGAAAATGTAAATACGTTAGAATGGCAAGAACTTTAGTCCGACAACCAGACTGACTGCGGCTCGGAAACGCTTCCCGCACCATGTTCACTCCAGCACACAGTCCATATTAGGCCAGATTCATAAAGCTATCATCACCACTGAGCTAAACAGCAAGTCGACAGCTTGTTTGCCAAAGAAAGAGCGTGACAGCAGCCAAGAGGAGAAGGGAGGGAAGGCTTGGAGAACGAATGGCAGCTACCACCACAGGTAGCGGCTCCGACCACAGCTTTGTCAAATGTGAAAGCCAAAAGAATCAAAGAAGAGACGAATTGAAGGCGAATACCAGGAAGCAAAGCAAGTAATGAAAAACCTGCAGACAGATAACACAAGGCAGGAAACAATTTTTTACCTCAGGCTGAGCAGGGTAATAGTGTACAGGCATTAGGGCATCATTTCCTGTCCATTATAGGCAAAGAAGTGAACAAAGGTGCCCGTATAACATCAGACGCTGTTATGGTTTGAGGACATAAGGCTTTGAAAGTATGTCTGCTTACTTATAAATGAAATGGCACACTAGAATCTCTAGAATAAAGATAATTTTTAGGAGTTTTTTTTCTTGTTTGTGTATTTAGTGTTTAGCTACTTATTAACAAATACTAAAGAAGGTAATTATTACATTCTGAAATTATGTTTTATGATCATATTTTCAGGATCCAGTCTCTATAAGCTCACACACCACCATTTCTGAGAGTGATTATTATGGGATGTATGGGAGTAGAGATGTGTCCTTTTTGTGCTACTGTCAAAGCACGGATCACCGTAACTTCCTCATAATTTCTTTAATCAGGAATCAAAACGTGGATTATATCAATTTATTACTTTGATTAAAACTCGTGAGCAGGAGGAAGCCACGCCGACTAAAAGCTGTTTCCCTGATGGTGGTGAGCCACCGTGATAGACACAGCACAGACAAGAGAGGAGTAATTGTCTAGGACAGCTCCAAAGATCCCCTGCCTGCGAGGAGAAGAGGTGGAGGGAAAAAAAAACAACATAAAAGGGAAAAAAAAATTCTGTTTATCAGTCTCTATCAGTGGTAGTCTCTCTCTCTCTTTCTCTCTCTCTCTCTCTTTCTCTCTCGTCAGGCTCCTGAGGCATCTGGGGTAAGACAGGCGAACTCCAGGGGAGACAGGAGATGAGGCCCGGGCCATTAAAGGAAGTGCCTCACCACAGAGAAACGTCAACCAGTCAGGTCTGGTTTAGTGGTGGGTGGCTTTGAGCGTGTGTGTGTGTGTGTTTCTGTAAGTGTATGTGCATGTGTTTGGGAGGGTGGGACTGTGTGTCGAGGCACAGTGGGCACCTTGAACCTGATGTCAGTTTACCACACAGTGTGGTAAAATATGGACTTCTTTTCTTTAATTGTTGGAGAGGTGAGAGTTGTAAAGAATAATCATCAATACAATCTCACCGAATCATAAAACCAGCTCAGCTTTATTCAACTAAAATACAGCCTACAACCAAGAAAGGCTGGAACGTGCTGTGAGTAAATGTATGTAAGCCCTTTTCAACCACCCTCACACTTGATATTTCATGAAAAGTAAGTGTTAATAATGAAAGTACTGTGACTGAGCCAATGCCTGGATGCATAAAAGAAATAACCATGCTTTTAAAGATATTTTTTCCTCATGGGATTTTTCTGCGTGTGTAGGGAAAAAATGAGAGCAAACATGAGACGTGAGATGCAAAAACCTCTCAACTTAGTTCATACAACTTAAGTGGCTTGGATCCTGTCAGATGATGTAACTAGGTAGCGTAATTTTTTCTCATATCTAATTAATGATGACACTGATGAGAAAGTGTACCGGTGGGGTGTATGTGCTTTGACAGCTCATCGAGGTGCGGCATACTCCAGAAGTTCGGCAATGAATTTGGAGTCATGAGCAGTCTTTCAACTGCAAAATAAGTTTAAGAATTCACGACTTAATAAGCAACAACTGAGGATGCTCCTCTTACCTTGTGTCAATACTACAACTCATCATCATCTTCAGGTAGAAACAGCCAAACCTGATCTATCAAGGACGTTTTTGTCTTATGTGACAAAAGTCATGATGGATTTTTTTTTCTCCATATGGGAGACCTAATCACAATCAAAATGCTTTAATCACTGCTTTAACAGGGAATGAACAGACTTTATCTGTGGGTAACTTTGGGCCCTAACAACAAGAGATTGAAACGGCTGAGCTGCTGCATTGTGCAATTTTCTGCCAGAGCAGTTAATCTAACCCAAACAAATACCAAAACCTCAAAACAAAGATTGACAGTAATTGCAAAAGGATTTGGATGGGCCTGGGGTGTGAGGTCATTGCCTTGGTGGGCCTTTATCTTTGTGTAATTAAGCCCCTAATGACAGGTTTGGAGGCACCCTTGGTGAGATGACGACAATTATGACTATGTGGTGGCTGGACATGAGCAGAGGGCCAGTCAGAAGACTGCCCAGTAATTACCTCATGTCACCTGGAGATGTGTGGATGACAAGAAGACATGGCAACAAGTGCCACAGAGGATGTGGGCATTCACCAGGGCCAAAACAGTTGGAGTGTTGGATAAATAAGTCACTTAAAAAAGATGACAAGATCGAGAGGTCGTGGGCAGGACGCTGTTAAGCTGGGTAACAAGCAGGGCTGTTGGGGATGAAAAGTGTACACCAGAAGACGTCACCTGCAATTTCACCATCATTTCCTGCTGTAAAGCAGCATCTGACAGAGAAATTGGTAAGTGGTCAAACTTTCTCCTCTGTCAATAACAGGAACATGCAAAGAAATGAAAATAAATGGAAAAAAACACACACACACAAACAGCACATTGTGTACCCAATGAAAAAACAGTTTCCCCTTCAGCCGCAACAACCCAATGACATCCCCATTCACACAGACACGTGAGGCTTAAACTGAACTCCATGCATTTCAATGAAGTGATGTGACAGAAAATGTGGGTGTATGGGTTTGTGGGCAGATGGGAAAGACAGAGGCTAGAGCAACACATGTTGGATGTCGCATTGCCCTTTAAGGGCCAAGGACCACAATGTTCTTTAAATATGAACAGCTGCTGTTAAATCCAGTAGGATCTGGGCTGCACTCCAGAACACAAGCTTTGTAATCATGAAGAAGTCCTGGATAGCATCTTCCAACTGGCCTCTCTCTCACTGCCATTTCCTTCACACTCTTGTTCTCCACTTGTCCCTCTGATAACTACACCTTAAATCTCACTAGAACTGCAATGTGCTAACAATATTCATATAATAATGTCTTCGGTTTAAGAAGATCTGAGCATTTTTTTTATTGATTGTTCATTGTGTTGTACAACTTGTTTGAGACTTATTACACTGATCTAATCAATCTTAGCTCAGTTGCATCCTCCCATCATATAGAAAATATTGATATTCACCATCCAGCTTTTACCACAAGAGGCGTCGGCACGCCACTGTTGAAGCATGCAGGACTTAAAGTCTTATCAAATCTGCCAATCCTGCAGGACCCACAGTACGACCTCTGTGTTGTACGACTTCAGTCACCTGGGCTGGCGGCTCATATGTATGATGCCGGTGGTCCAGGCCATATCCCCTCGCTGTTCTTTATGCATGAGTTGGGCCACTCCAAAGGTCATCACTCATGCCGTTTCCACAGGAACCACCTTTTTCTCCCAACCCCCATTCCCTGCTTAGGTGTGAAGCAAAATGGACGATCCTACTATAGTCTGGATTGGTGATTTGATTTCCGCCATCATTACTGAATCTGAAGGCTTTTTTGTATTCCACACGCTCATTTTACACTTAAAAATATGTAGTGCTCCAAAATGTAATTTTTAAGTATTGGCATTTTTTATTTTTGCTTTGTTGCCAGGTCTGAGGCCACCATAAGCAAATTAATCCCATGTCCATGTTACAGCAGAATTGCAGAGAACTGATTTATGTTTTCTTTTAACCAACTAAATCATATAGGGCTAAAATACTTGCCTCAATCAAACAATGAAGGACACAAAGTAGGTAGGAACAAGATGCAGGAAATTTAACTATTCGTTTCAATCAAAGTCAAATTATGTATAGATTAGATTTCTTAATCTATTTGTTAATATTATTATATTATTACAGGTATACATTTTATCTTATAGTCATAGTCATTTGTTGAGCAAATTGAAGGTAGCTACAACTGTTTTCTAGAGAAAAAAGAAGAAATAACATCAGACAACAAACAACAACAATCAGCTTTTCTTTAAGGAACAGGTTAAGAAAATGACATGATGATATGAGAGAAAACATAAGGTTTTCTCCTGCCACAGGTTGAATGGCCAGGACATTCAAACCAGCGAGTGCTTATCATTGTAAAAGCATCTCAGAGACACTGATCTTTCAATTTGGTCTCCCGGTCAACGTCGTAGCGACAAAGGTTCCATTTATCTAAACTTTCCAGCCCGTAATAAACCAATCAGCCAGACCCTAACCCCTCTTCTGCTTGCTCCATCTTCTTGCCTCTTCATCTCTTCCTTTTTCCCCTCCTTTTGACTCTACAGCAGCGTGTTATATTGGCTGTGGCCAGGTGTCTAGGGTGGCCAGGGTCGCTCTACTTGAGCAGGAATTATATGAAATTGATGGTGAAAGTTCAGGAGCCAGCCACCCCTGGTTAGAGGCAAGCTCCTTCCACTTATACCGTTCCATCAGCGCCACCTCTTTTCTTCTCTCTCCCTCTTTCTCCTTTATCTTCCTTGCCGCCACTCAGCTTGTGTCCCCCTTCTTCATCCTCCAATCACACATGATTACTGCATTACAGGTTCCAAGGATCAAAGGATTCAAAGGCCATAAACTCTCATCTGAGTGAATTTCCTCTGGAGGGAACTTTTTCTACAAGAGAGGAGGACGGGCTGGGGAAGATAGAAGGCTGGCGATCGTCTTGCAGCCATACAAATGCCAATATGGAGGTATGAAGTGGGGAAGGGGGGGAGGAAAAGGTGAAAGGTGGCCAGAGAGATATCTTCCAAGAGCGGAAAGGAAGCGCTGGAGTCATCGAAGGATGGAAAGGGGAATATTTCTGAAGAACAAAAACACAAAGCTTCTTAAGCCTCCAATGAGATATCAGGGGCATGAGGGCCATCCACATGGTCAATATCCACCTATTGATATTCTGTTTGTGCCAGGCCTGCCCTCTGCTATACGCCAATAACACCAATAACAGCTGAGGAATCCCAACACAGCCAGGAGCCGGACCTCATAAGCGCCATCACGGAACAAAACAAGAAATTAGCTGCAGACATAATCCTCCTCAGACGTATAGAGCCAACCATGAAAATAAAGAGTTGCTGTTATGATCATGCACACAAGAAAAAGAATGTGCTTGCGCTGACTAGCTGATAACGGGTGCCTCATGCAAAAATGGGTTCACTGAGAGCAGGTAACCTTCGCTGCTGGGTGTAGATCTTAACAGCACTAAACAAATGTATTATTTACTGGTGGAGGCGAAGAGTGCTGCTTGGGAATGAGAATTGACTTGTTTGTCAGGGACAAGCCAGAGATAAGCAGTTGGCAAAAACAACAGTGAGTACATGGCATTGGCTCAGCGTGGACTAAATCACATGAGTCACGTCAGGGTCTCTTGCTCTGTAAAGAAACTTTCTCTTCACTGTTCATTTCAGGCATTTCTGTGCGTGTCAATTTTGTGGACACTTTCATCCAATTGGCATACAAGCATGAGGGATTTTTAAGAAGGCTGTCCTGGCTCGTGGACAAAAAAACAGAAACTTTGGAAGGTATATCAGGAGAACACATGCAGGCAAGATGCAAGCAAAAGTTTTCAGTAAATCTCAAAAGACTTTGAATGTTTTTTTGCATTAAAGTGTGCAGCTTGTCTCCGTCGCTGTCCGAGTCTTGTAACCCTGGGCCCCCTCATTGATCGGACTCACAAGAATAACAACAGTAGATTAAGATATAGGAATTTTATTGCTTCATCTTCATCCAGTTCTTTGTTCCAGGATTTCAAATACATCCTCTCTTTCTTCATCTACCTCTTTGTGTTCCCACACTTTTTTTTCTATTATCTTTTTTGCTCTCTATATAGGTGTATGAGACTAGTGGGGAGGGCAAAGGTCGCCTAAGAGGCAGGTGGAAAGGAAGAGGAAGAACAGCCAGATCTGTTGCTGATACTGCCAAGCTTATTCTTCACTGTCTCATTACAGGGCGGCCACTGCCTGCCTGCCTGCTGGCTCTTTCCCTCTCTCTCTCTTACTTTGTCTCCCTCTTTCTCTCTCTCGCATATGCACACACATACACACACAGAGACTTAAACAGACCACTCTGTCACACATTGGCTGTCAAACATGCATGCTTGCACACATGTCAGGAAACTCTCTCTCTCTCTCTCTCTCTCTCTCTCACACACACACACACACACACACACACACACACACACACACACACACACACACACACACACACACACCTGCTTATGTTTCACTATGTGCCTAATCAATTTTTCATCCAGTCGGCTTTATGGCCTGGACTCACCTCTTCCCCTAAACTCCACACAATCAACACCAAAGCAGCACAACATTAGCATTAGAAAGAGAAAATGCAGAGGAAAAACTGACCACAAAATAATAATAAAAAAAAACTTAACCCCCCACCCCCACCCCCAGGAACAGTTACAGAGAGTTCTGTGTGCTTTTCGTTCTCTTTAACAATCATATCTTTGTGAGGAAATGTAAAATGTAGTTTTAAGAGGTTACAAAAACCAGAGGGGTCACAAATGAACCCAAAGGGAGTATTTCACAAACCTAAATATGTATTTGTGCTGGTGCTTGTTAGATACGTACAGGGAATACTGATGAAATGAACAGCAAGGAAGAGAAACGTTCTCTATTTTTCTCTCATCATCTCTCTTTTCTCAAACTGTCTCTTCCTCTCTGTCTTAGCCCGAGTTCAGGCTTTTAAAACTCGCACCAAGTTTGAGATCGGATTGCATCACTCGCACAAGGAGAAATCTCACTTTTTCTTTACACTGATTGCAAACACACGCACCCTAAAAGCTGTGAAGATCAGAACCGTTCATAACAAAACTATAACGTAATGTGAGCATAAACTTATTCAATCCCCGTCTTGCCCTTTCCTTCCCCTTCCTCCCTCCATCTTCACCTTAGCAAAGCAAAGTTTAATACAATGTTCTCAGTACAATAAAAAAAACATTTGCTGTATTTCATATATGTCTGTATCACACACACGCACGCACACACACACACACACACACACACACACACACACACACACACACACACACACACACATCACCCTTTCCTTGCTGCCATCCACTACAAAAGGTTGCACTTTTTCTCTCACACACAACCCATTGAAATACACAGAAAAAAGACTGATTGAGAGAACAACTGTGCAAGAGGGAGATAGAGAGGAGACAGCTTGAAACTAAATGGCAGAGATATTGTGTGAGACAGAAAAATGGTAGATGGAGAACAGAAAGCAAAGGTGAAGGCAGGAAATGGAATGTCTTGAGGCTTGGCCTGGAGCCACCATTGGTTGAAAGGTTGATTGGTCTCCGTCTCCAGTTCTCCTTCCCTCGCTTTTTTTCCTCCATCTCATCATCGCACCGTTTCACAACCCTCCTCCCATAACAACGATACCTAGAATTCACTGGGCTTGATCTGCTCACCGACTGCATGTATCAGGATCCCATTAAAATTCACCAGTACCTGCTCCTTTCACAAGAGCGCGGCCAATTAGCAGACAGGCTGATCAAACGGTAGGAGTGCTACGCCCCCCCCCCCCCCCGGGTAATCGTGGGTGCACTCCCGAACCTGACCGGTAATGACCTGAGCTCTGTGTCAGATGGGTGGAGTTTTCAGTCTATTTAAAAACAGCAAATGAAACGGCGCATGCAGCGTGAACTAACCTGAATCCATGTGCAGCAGGAAAACACAAATGCCACTTGTGCAAATGACATAATGAACAATGAAAACTGGCACTTCCTGTTAACATGGTTTGACATGAGTACAAATGGAAATGGTTGTGTATTCTCTTTGCCAACAGTTGAGATCAACATGTCAGCTGTCCATCATCTGAAAAAAAATGGTGGAATGTAAGCAAGTACATTTACTTGATTACTATATTCAAGAACACTTCACTCCACTATTTTATGCACCTTTATACTTCTGCTCCACAACATCTAAGAGACAAATACATTGTACTCCATTATATTTGTCTGGCTGCTTTAATTACTTTTCAGAATACAATTTTTCATCCCCTTCCTGTCTAGTGAAAGCCATACATGTGGTTCTCACAGGACAACAACACTACAAACATATGATGATCTTATAGAATACAATGCATTGCTATAAATTAAACTTCCCACCAGTATATAAAGCCTTAAACACTTATAACAGTAAAATACAACATGCACATTAAAGTAGCTGTAACAATCATAAAAACCCATCAGAGCTGTTTTGCTTTATCTTAAATAAATGCAGGACTTTTACTTGTAACAGCATCATTACATGTAGCCATTGCTACTTTTATTCAAGGATTTAAATGCTTCTTTCACCACTGTTAGGAGTGGCTGGAGGTGAAACTAAAGATAAAAACAAAACAAAACAGATAATAACTCAATCAGTGCAGTGGATAAAAACCAGGCCTGCAACTTGGCACACACAGAGAGCAAGAAGAAGCAAGATGATTTGAAAGAGTAAGAGGGTGATGAGAGACAGAGGAGGGTGAGTTTGATTGGTTCCACCTGGTTGGGAGTGGCAAAAGAAAATAAGCAGGATGTGAGCGTGACTGTGTGTGTGTGTGTGCACATTCAGGTGCACGTTTGCAAATGAAGGTCATGACTAGGTCTGGTGTGTTGCACTCATATCAGGCCAGACAAGTGGACTGTGTGTATCAGAGGCGGCGAGTCCCTGGCTCAGATCATACTTCAGTGTTTTTTACAGGAAGTAAGCTCCACGGCTTGACCACTGAGGTTTAACTCAACCAACATGATCATTTCAGCCTCGACAGTATCTCTGCTGAACTGTGATCTGGATGGTGGGTTTTTCCCAACACACAGACAGACACACCATATTTACAACTTCTTCCAACGTTTAAAAAAAAAAACTGAACATCAGACCACATCTCATCAATCACAGTTTTTGCTCCTTGGGATGCCTCGAGGGAGAATCTATTTGCAACAGTAATCACAGGGCTAAAGACTGCAGCCGTCTCTGAAAACAAGCACACAAAGCAGGATAACTCCCCATGATCTCCTCACAACAGCATGAGCTGACAGTATCCCAGTGGCAACCTTGCCTTCTTTTTGACACTCTAAAACACTTGCCTGAAAGAAAAAAAAAAAAAAAAGCAGGCAAATCCTAAAAACAGAAATAAACACCCAAGACCAAACTGCGAGTTGTATCACATCTCAAGAGTATGCTTCATACACTTGTCGGCCCCTCTCCAAGGACTCCCAGAGGACTGTGTGCAAGTCTTAGTGGAGCCAGATGGCCCCCATCTTAGGTATTCAGCTGAGGCAGTGGTGCAACAGCCAAGGAGGTGTCACAGTCGCTGCTAAACGCACCCTGCCTTTACCACCAGCACACACCCATGCACACACACACACACACACACACACAGACGAGACAGGAGAGAAGGTGGGGTTGTGTCATTGTCACAGTACAGTAAAAAAAGGACTATGAAAATTGGATTTTAGGTTAGTCTATCTGTCATGCATTTTGTCTGTCTAAAAATAAATGACTCAGAATATCTATATCCTTCCATGAATACGTTTTTATACATGTAAGTTAGTGTATGTACAGTGTGTGTTGGGAGTTATGTGCTGGTATGTGTGTGTGTGTGTGTGTGTGTGTGTGTGTGTGTGTGTGTGTGTGTGTGTGTGTGTGTGTGTGTGTGTGTGTGTGTGTGCTGAACACTGCGTTGTTGTTAATTTCCTTCAAACACCAACCAGAGCCCACATGCTGTCACGGTAAATGACTGAAAAAGCTTCTGTACTGGACGATTACTGCACGTTATATATTTATATGCATGTGCTCGTCTGTGTGGACGTCTGCTGCTTTTGAGTGAAGAATGTTTCTCGTTCCCACTCGAAGCATTCATGAAGCGTTCCGCAAGTTTTGTGATCGTTTGTCAGCCAGTGCGTGTCCATGCAAACATTCCACTGATGTACGAGCCACGCATGTTTGTTTAAATGTATGTTATTCTGTTTGTCTGTGGGAGCGCGTGTGTGCATGCAGCTGTGATTTCTTGCTTATGTGTGCCACGGCTTTCCGGCCAAGTCACCCACGGTGGCGACCCATTTTCTGCCTCTCCCGATCCCACACCACAACCCCTCTGTTTACTGTGGATGTGTCCCTTGTGCCTTGTCCCATATCCCATAATCCTTTGCCCCTGTTCCAAGAACCCATGTTCGCCCATTGTCCTCCTCACCTGTTCTACATTGCCAATAGTCCGCAACCCCCCCCCCCCCGTTGTCTCCCTTCATCTTTGGCCAACTTTTCTCCATTTTCTCCCTATTTGTTCCTCTGGTTTTGCTCCACTTCCACCTCTACTCGCAGTCTCTCCCTACATTCACCCGCATTCTTTTCATTCATTACGCATTCTTTTTCCTCAATCCATTTTTACTTCACCCTGAACGTCCCTCTCCACCCTCACATTCCTGTGTTTTCTGTGAATTACATTACATCTCTCCTCTTTCATATTCTGCATTTTTCTGCAGCTCCACCTCTGTCTTTTCAGAGGTGGAAGAAGTACTCAGATCTCGTACTTAGTAGTGAAAGTAGCAACAGCATAGAAATACTCTGTTATTCTGTTTAAATTATTATTTTTTTATTGTAGTAAAAACACAAATGTATTAGCGACAAAATATACTTGAAGTGCCCATTATACAAAATGGCATATTTCAGAATAATGTATATTATTGAATTAGTATTAATAATGCATTAATGCATTCATGACCTGCTGGGTAGCTTTTGAATTTCCCCTTGGTGATCAATTAATTATTTTGTAATATTTAACTAAATCTGCAAAGTAGCTAGTAACTAAAATTGTCATATAAATGTGGTGGACTAAAAAGTTCAATATTTACCTTATACTACCTTAAAATGTAGTGGTGTAGAAGTATCAGAAAAAGGAAATACTCAAAGTACAAATTTCACCAAAGTACAGGACTTGAGTAAACGTACTTAGTTACTCTCCACCACTGAATCTCTTGTCCCTCCTAACAGTGAAGGGTTAATGGAGGGGGGCTCGACCTCATTAAATATGGAAAACAGAGAGAACGCAGCGCTCTCCTCCTCTGCCGCCTCATCTTGCACCTTCACCCCCCCTCATCATCACGCTCTCATCCCTCCTTCGGCGCCGGGTCTTGCCTGGGCAGGAGAGCCTTCCTCTAGAGGAAACCTCCTTGAGTGGAATTGCAATAACTTTTCATTTTCCTCCTGCTCCTGTGGACCGCTCTGGATTTGCCCTGTGCTCTTTCACGCAGACGCACAATCTGATGTGCACATGCCTGGGCGTGTAGTCTAAAATTTGGTGTGCTTGTTCCTTGTTCTTCAATTTCTTGTTTTCAATCAGTCCCCCTGTTTCTTTGTTTTCTGGACTTGATTTTCATAGCACTCCAGAAATGAACTAGGTTCGGACTATAAATAACAGATGCTGCCTTTAAAAAAGTAACATAATGTAATATCATTTAGACATAAAATGAATGATGCAGGCTATAAATTTGGTTCCTATCCTGTCCAGCAATGCTATATAAATGCTACACACAAGGTCCTACTAAGCATAGTGGATTCCAATGTCCAGGAAATGGCAGGACCTGTAAATGGAGCTGAGAAGCCATTGATGCAACAGTCCTTAAGTACAGCACCAAACTGCTACCAGCTCACTTACTGTACATCATCCAGGTGACAGCATGAGCACAACCGTCACAAGCAGCACCACATTTCAAAATGTGTATCAAGTTTTCAAGGGCACCCGAGGCACTCACAACCCCCTAGCACCCAAAAACATGCTTCCAGCATGGGGGGGGGGGGGGGTTGTTGCTAACAATAACTAACCCAGGATGCTGGGCCAGGCTTCCAATCCCTGGTCCAGCAACCCCCCTCGTGCACCCACACACACAAACACACACACTGCCCACCCCACCTCGCTGCCTGTGGATCTGACAGCCAGGAAGGCCTAGCTCATGTGCTGCCAGCCAGCCAGCAATAGCTCAGCTTCATCCAGCCCTGGAAACATGGCAGATGGCGGCAGGAGAACAGAAGAGAAGACACTGTGTGTGTGTGTGTGTGTGTGTGAGGCAGACAGAGACAGGTAGAATGAGAGAAGAAAGCGGGAGCGTGTGGCCACATGCTTGCTTGCCTGTTACCGTCCTCCGTGACCTCTAAGCTACAGCCAAACAAATGGTGTAATATTTTTTCGCAGATACCTATAGGAGCCGATCGATCCGGGTCCACAAAGTTCAACTACCACTGATTTCAACCACGCGTCTCCTACTATTTTGTTATTGCACACCTGTTTATGTGCAAGAGCATGACACATCTGTGGGCCGCTGTGCCCTGAATGTGTGTAGGTGACCAATCAATGTCTTCATTCAGGGATCCTATGGGTTTTCATTGCGGGCAAATAGAGGTTCAGCTCTGACATGAATGGACAGTTGATTAGTTCCATCAGGTCGACGGCTCTTTGATAAACAGCCTTCACACTGTCCATCTGCTGTATGTGAACATTAGTATATTTCAAGCTTTAAGAGAAAAGCTTTAAGAAACAATCCTCCACATTTTCACTTGTATTAATTTGGCTTCTCTTGTGATGATTCATGTAACACTACTGATTTAGCTTATATAACACTCAGCAACTGAAAGATTTTGCAGCACAAAGGAAGATATTCTTTGCATGTTTTTAATCACCTAATAATCACATCTAATAAAATCAGATATCCTCTTAAGTAAAATCTTGTATGCAATTTGGGTTAAAAGGATGAAATGAATCTAAAACATTTGTAATGAATCAAAAACAACCCAGACAAAAACGCCTCACCAGATAAATAATAGAGCAACTACCTACAGGAATTCCAAGCAAGAAGACTTCAAGTACAGCTCTCACTCACTGTCAAGTGCAGCACAAAAACTCCAAGGCAAGATGTCATCATAAAAAACCTGAGGAGCTCACAGATGTCCACTTTAATGATTTATTTTATAGTTATCCCTCAGCATGCTGCTTCACAATGCAGGACTCACCTCGGATGATGGACAGCTTGGCATTGACAGTGATCTCGCCCTCGGTGTTCTCAGCAACGCATTCGTAGATGTTCTCGTCACGCGGCGCTCGGAGAGGCTGGATTCTGAGTACGGCGCCGGCGCCCTCGTCAAACTCGATGGTCTGTGGGATTCGGGAGGAAATCGTAAGATCGGGTTAGACAGATGTGCAGCAGCACCAGTTTTGAACTCAAGCACATCTGAGGATTACCATGGAGCGCCAGAGCAAAACATTTTCCTGGAGATAGAAAGGTGAGCATCAGCGTTCTTGTGGCTTCATGTGTAACTTAGAAACCTAAACGTGACTTGGTGACAGACTTCAAGATAGCCTTGGTTGGAAAGGTGTCAGGATTTTCTTTGATAGCGTTGGTCCTCACTTAAACAGAATTATAAGGTAACACACTCTCTCTATCGCTACACATACACACACTTCCAGCCCCATATCTTTGTGTGTGATGTGTTTGTTTTCCCGTGTTTTCATCTCGTTGTTTTTATCTGTAATTATGCCCTTTGTTCTCTGTTAAGCCCTTTGTTTTGAACCCTGTTGAAAGCGCTTCTTAAAAACAAAATCCGACTACACTCAGAAGGCAACATGTGCTGAGAATACTGAGTGGAAGACCGCTAATAAAAAAAAAGAATCATAAAAGATCCACAAAATTATTATACAGAAGAAGAGCCATATAAACAGCACCCTTTATGCTTGAAGATATTCTCTATCACACCATCATCAGAAATGATGAAGGCTCCTCGCAGTAACTACATAATGTCTTTTCTATTCATTCTGTAATATGGCAAAAAGCGTTCCCTTTGTCAAAGCTGTTTGTGCACATATGCATGTATGATTCAAGAATAACAAAAACAGGACAAAGGGCAGTGCTATCTACAGGATAGGAGGAATCAAAATAATGACTTAACTGCCGATTTCCTAATTCAGACCTTGGACTAAATGGCCATCAGCATCCTGATGTTTTCAATGCTGAGAAGAATACAGTATGTCTTACATTGCACCGGCTTGCCAGGTTCCTACCACTCAGTCATAATCCATTTCAATAGTGTCCCCATTACAAACAGTCAAACTAGTTTAACAGCAATTTTTTACACATGTGCATATTTTAAAATGGGATGCAGGTGGTCGTCACTCGTTCTGACATGCAGACTTCTGAAAAGCCACAGGTTTGATCCCAGGTTTGATCACCATGAACGCCATGAATCCTGGAGAAAGAAGCAGGAACTCGAGACTTAGGTAAATGATTAGAATTTAAAAGGCGGTTATTCTGAACCAATGGTTTGAATGTAGTTGGTCATTCCCAGTCATTTTCCAAGATAACCTCTTTTAGGATGAAGTGGAAGACGGTCAGCCTGCCCTGCACTTCCTATATCTATCTCTCCTCGGAGAAGCTTACTCCATCTCAAGCAAGGCTTCAGTGCTGGTATCTCTGAGCAAAGCATGACTTTGAGATATAAGTACAAGTCTTCAGCAGCCCTGCTGCTCCACTGCTGCACATCTCAGGGCTGAGCTGCTAATTAGGCTAAAAACACTGCAGAGCACGGCATCATGATCGATATCAAAGCAGCTGTCTACAGGGTAAAACAGAAAAAAAAAAATCATAACTACTTCAAAACCTCTTAAGAATTTTTTTTTTTATTTCATGCTAAACGGAGGAAGGGAAGCGTCCGTTCTGGCGGGCTCTTTCACGCCCTTGGCTTTGTTTCCCACTTAGCATGCAGAAGACGAGAACGTACAAACACAGCTTGTCTTTTTATTTTGTCCTCCGTTGAGATGCCGCATCTCCCTCTGTGGTTGTCTTCATGCTGCAGCGTGTGTGCATGTCTATCTCCGTGCACTGCCACCGTTGTTAACGAAAGCAAATTTTTAATTAAGAGACACTGAGCATCAATCAAGACTTTTAGAGATGCCATCTGGGACGCCTGCCGAGAACTGAACAACAAACATCATGAATAACGCACACACCGACACATTCACACAGACGGGGCTGTATGCAAGAAAAAAAAAAATCACAAAAAAAAAAAAAAAACGGAGACAAGAATGTGACAACGGCAGAGTCAGTCAAGTGCAAAGAGGAGCGAGTGGGAGGAATGGGAGAACTGTGAATTGGTTTACTGGGCAACTGTAGCTAATGCTGGACCTGCACATTGCTCAGAGGTTAGAGAAGCCAGACCGTGAAAAGACTGGTAGTTGTCGTCCAGGACTATTTGTGAAGAAAGCGAACAAAAACACCCTTTTCAAAAAGACAGTGCGGGGACCCAACAGCAACAGAAGACTGCGCTTATTATGTGAAAGTGGAGCTGGGCTGTGTTGAAAAAAGTTAGAAAAAAAAAGAGTGAGACTAACATCGGTTGAGCTTTATTTTTCAAATGCTCAGGATCTTAAAATGGTCTGCACGACTGAACAGAAGACATCACAATATATAAGATGACTGCAGGATTGTACTTTAATTTACTGTGCAGTCAAAAATATTAGCAGTCAATTTTCAATCCAGTTTATGAAACACCAAAATCTTTCAGTCTGAGCAAATTTTCTCAAGTAATTTTCAGACTTTGTCATTTCACAAAATAAACTTTTAAATGAACAAATGCATTTTTTTTAGGCAACTCTTTCAAACCCTGTCTAACAAGTGTGAGATGTTAGTTTTCTCTACATCACAAAGTCGCCCTCCTCACCTGCAGAGTGCAGCACTGACTCACCTCTATACGCTGGGAGTTGACCTTCTTGCCCTTCTTGTTCCAGCTGACCCTCGGCTTGGGGTCGCCCGTCGCCTGGCACACGAAGGAGACCACGCCCCCTGAGACACCGATCTGGTCGACGGGAACTTTTGTGAACCGTGGTGGTGCTGGGGAGCGAGGACAGAGACAGAGAGAGAGAGATAGAGAGCGAGACATTAGAGCAAGCCATAAGACAAATGCCCACCCTCGCCCCTTCTTGCAAACCCCCTCCTGTATCTTATTCTCTGCATCACACACCCACACACACTGTTCTGCAGCAGAGAGAAATCTTGGATAAGTAAGGGAGACGGCCAGCTTGAGTTTTGGAGAGACACAAAATTAGTTGGACAGACAGGCATGAGAGAGAGGCAGTCAAACCGACAGATCGCTCACCATCTATCCACAGTGGCACATCCACATCAAAGCAAGTGACAAACAGTTAGGACACTTGGGATTGGGCCAGTGAACCTGTTGCTTTTTTGTGACAGGCCGGGTCGCTTTAATCACCGGGGCCGTGTCGTCATTCTGAATCACCCCCTGCAGTAAACACATGGGTTGAATTAAAGTACTGTTCCTCATCTGGCACCCCGGTTTCAGTGCTGTGTAGATCATGGCGCTGTGAATTTATATGATGATGGTGTGCCAAGATGCTGATGATTAGTAGTCAAAAAATTTTACTCCACAGGGAAATGCGGATACTACCAGTACAGTAGCAAACCCTCATAAGATGAAGCAGTAAAATATTTTTTCATCAATTTGACTGTGTTCAAAAGTGAGACTCATTTTCCTGTTTAATGTAGTAGAGCATTGACAAAGCCACAATCAGTGGCTCAATTCTCACTTGGACCACACACACTAAAATTTTATGCGCTCACACAGCGGAGACCCTTTGATTAAACTGTCTATCAAAAGTTAGTAAATTTGGTGCTGGGCTTTTTTTTTTTTTGCTCACGCTTTGCTTGCAGTAGGTTCAAGACAACAAGGCCGACAGAAAGAGAGAAAGAGAGAGAGAGAAAAAACAGAGTCCTGGGGAACTCGTTAATTCTGAATCATACAGATATGTGGGGATGATCAAACGGCCAGCGCATAACGTCAAATTAATAATTAAGGGACTATGGGCCGACACCAGTCTCCAGGCACTGCTAAACACATATGAAGGAGAGCTCCTGCATTCATTATCGGGTAAAGAGAGAGAGAGAGAGAGAGAGAGAGAGAGAGAGAGAGAGAGAGGGGCAAAAAGAAGCAGTGTAGGACAAGAAAGAGGAAAAGAAGAAGGGTGAGTGTACCGCTTCAGGAAAGCAGAGGCAACGCATGCAAAGTTAATCTCACCGCCTCCAACTAACAACCCAAATATTTCTGATGCAAATGTTACACCAAGATACACAAACTGGCTTAACTAGTGTTTGGTGGCTAGTTAATCTCAAAAGCAGGTTATACACTTTCACCCCAACCAGCTGGGTTTCTTCCAGCAGAACGGGCTCTCCAAAGGATGAGCAGTTACACACATCACAACAAAAAACCAAAGTGTGTTACTCTCCTGCTTACAAGTGTGAGCTGGTGCAAGACACACTTAACCTTGATTTTACAAGCTCAGATGTCTGTGAATGCAAGATTATCGCTGAAAGCAAGCATGCACTATGTGCTCATTAAGCCGTCCATGGTCAAATGAAGATAAAAAAAAATGCTTTCAACTAAAAACTATTGCTGCTGTAATATCATGCTTCCCCTTTTCAGGCTGTAGTCAGCAGCCACAGTTGCTCACCTGCAGATGAGATCTTGATTTTTGTCTCTTTTTTTTTTCCTCAGGTAATTTGGGGCATATGTAGCTCAAGGGGTGGTGCATTACACTAACTACACTGCCAGGATTAAAGGTGTAATTCCCACTGTGCACACAAGACTTGTGAATGAAAGTGCTAATTTCATGGCGTATGTGAATAAAACTGTCACTCAGTATATGAAATAAACATCACTCTGAGTGTCGGACATTGACAGACAACACGCTGAGCTTAATAAATCAGCCAAAGGGCAGGGATGAAACTCTTCCACTTTTATAAGAAGTATTAAAGGGCTGTGTTGCTGGCAATCATTTTAATGTTGGAAATATTGATTCCTGGCCTTCTGATGGTCAAATGAAAGTGTATTGATTGTTGCATCCTTCAAAAAAAAAATGTCTTAGCCCTCTTTAAATCTCACTCTACCGCTGTCAGAAATAACCCCTGGTGAAGTCACATCTCTCAAGTCAGTCTGCTTCTATTAAAGTACAGAGATCAAAGTGAAACCAGAGTCAAATTCCGTGTATGTGTACGCATACAAAGCTGACAAAACAAAGCTGATTCTGATTCTGATGAAGCTGCCTGATTGTGCAATATTGTGCAAATGTAATTTTCATGTATTAATCCCTTTTTAGTGAACAGATTATGTAATGTAACTTAAAATCAACTTAAGTCTAAAGTCAAAGCTATCATTGTTGCAAAGCACATACAATGTATTGAGATATTGTGATAACCTTGATTTCCAAAAAGGGAAGTTGGTATCATGGAGGCAATGGCCCAAATGAAATATAGAAACATTACAGATAGTAACGTTATTCTGATGCTTGTCATTTATTTTCCATCACTCAGTGTGACACGGTTTCAGCCTTCAGTCTCATGTATGTCATTTTGGCCGATGCCCAGGATGCTGCTCGCAACCTACGGACTGTGAGCATGAGCAACAGGAAGCTGACTGCAGTTCATGTAATGGCCACAAGGGTTTTCCGAAAGTTAACAAATACAACCTTCAAATAACACTATACATGTAAAAAAATTCCCACAAAATCAAAGACAGACAAAAATCTGCTGTACATTTCATAGTTAAATAAATGAAGGTTGAGGGATCATATGAGCACAGCAGCTCTTCTCTAACTTCAAGGAGGAGGCTTACTTTTTTTTGTCTGCTGCACACAATGACCCCTTTTGGCATTTTACACTCTCCATTTCCATTCAGAAACTACACAACACAGCTTTACACAACACAGCTCTTCTGCATTTGACCTCCCCTTACAAAGTGCCCTCTGTCGAGACAGAAGAGGGATTTACACAGAGTAGGCCTGTGGCAGTGGTTCTGCTGAAGGCCAGCTCTCTTTGATTAGTTTTCCCCTGAACCGTTCGACATTTCCACCCAGTCGTCTCCTGCCTGTCCTTCTCCGTTGCTTCACAGGATGAGAGAGAGACGTACAATGAATGTGTCGGGCTGCGTGTCAGTCTGAGTTTAACTCCTGACAGACGCAGGATTTTCTCATAATGTACTGTATACGGTTTTCAGTGTTACCTCAGGAAGGTTTAAATAAAGAAGGGAGCTGAGAGGGAGAAAAAAAAAGTGTTGAAATGAAAAGGAATGACACAGCAGGGGTTGACAGGAAGGGGGGCGCGGGAGGAGGTGGCGAGGTCAGCTGTGGAGAGCTGGGAGAGGAGAGGAGAGGAGGTGACAGGAGGTCCAGGGACGAGAAGACAAGATGTGAAGAGGGAGGGCAGGACAGAAAGTGCTGAATATTTCACTGAAAAAAATAAAAAACTTTCCTCCATTGTTCTTATTATTTGTAGTTTTTGCTTTTTCATGAACAAATGCCTGATAAAACATGACTTTTTTATTATTATTATCATCATTATTACTTTATGTTTAATGGCATGTCAAGTTTAAACAATACTAACTCTTTCCTATAGCATAGAGGAGTCCCACCTTTACCTGAAAACTTACTTCATTCATTCTGCCTGAATGCATTTTGAAAACTTACAGCTGTAAACTGAGAGCCTCCGCTGACTGTTGTGTGTAATGCACTGTCCCATTGAAGTATATACACTAGGGATGAGCGAGTACACCACTACCTGTATCTGTTCAACCATCTACATTATCTGTATCTGTACTCGGAGTGGGCGGGGCCTAAACCGGCCTTCATAAAGCTTTATCCGTACCGGATACTCGTCCGGCTCATCCCTAATACTACTGATCACATACAGTGTGAGCAACGACTAACCAAAGCAACATTCAATAACCATGCAGGGAAAATTAAGAGAGTCTAAGTTGATTTTCATAATGACATTCTAAGTTCCTCTGAAAATGGAGAAAACAAGAAAATATAATAAAGTGAGATGTAGTCGAGAGGCTCTAACACGGCCATCGACCAAGTTTTAAGGCAGTGCTTCCAGCTGGACAAAAGAAGAGGCAATGCTAGAAACCAGGAAGCTAATCTGCTAAAGGACAGTAGGCTAACAGGTTGTGTGTGAGTGAAAATAACTCTCTCACACAGGTGACAGTGGCCTACACGATGCACATTCAGCCCATATTGGACACACTTCTGTGCAACTGCTGTCTTAGTTTTCATCTCTTTTCACACACCCATATCTCTAAAAGTGAAGTTCCATTACCGCAAGACACAGAGTTACATATAATTATATCACACACCAAACAAAGTTTCGACAGGTTTCAGTTTCAGCTCTCTCTCACGCTTGCCCACTTCTGTCTGTTTCTGCTCTGTCTTCAGACTCTTCAGGTTGCGGGTTTAACACTGTTTATACACCATCAGCATTATTTCACTTCCCATCAACCCAGGTTGGGTAAAGGCTAGAGACTGTGGCTGTGGGCCGGCGAATGTCTACTATAATGCAATTACTACAGGTATGCAGTGTGTGATTGTGTGAACTCTGATGAGCGTAATTAACCTTTTTTTCAATTTTCCTCGGCTGTGTGCCTCTGGGCTCGTGCTGCCAGTTACCGTTGACTTTGAGCCTCTCTTTTTTTTTCCAGAACTTGAACCTTGCCACATAGCCAGTAATTGCAGGGTAGAGAAGGTTGAGTGGTGTCGGGGCTTAAACTGCTTTTGAAATTCCCAATAATGAGCATGGACCACACTATCAATAGATAAGCTTGTTCACAATGCTTCATGCGTTAAACGGGTTTAGTATCTACATCGTGGACAGAAGTTGGCACGTACTGGAATCAAACGTGATGATCTCCTTTCTGTCTCTTTAATGTTATACATCAGTCCCTGGTAAAATCATCTAAAGATAACCTGACCATGGAAAAGATGAAGGTATTCTTTTTATTCCAGTCCGCCTGTGTGTAGTTCTGGTGTTCTCAACATTTGGTGTGGTAAATCCACTTTGTGACATACAATCACGTTCCTGTAAAATAAATATCAAACTGTGTAAAACGTAGTGTTCAAGCTGGCAGAAGCTGGAAACCTCGTTGTTTTGTTTACAGTAATTATGCTCCCGCCTTCATGTTTTTTGCAATACTGCTTTCTGGGTATTAATTAACATGAAACATTTAGCACCTTCAACCAGGCATCTTCAGGTCTACTGGGTAAAAGTGGCATTTCTGCACTTTTTTTTATAGTAAGTCAAATTTAATGTGGAAAAAAATTAAATATATTTCCATTTTTCAGGAGTATAAAATATACTTTTGAGTGTCCTCTACTTCTGTGTGTGTATATGTGTGTTACCCAGAGCGCAGAGCTTTGATTCCCACTGGTGGCACCTATTCTAAAAACGCACTTCATTTGCTGAAAGGTATATAAAAGTCCGAACCAAACGGCGTGCGTTATGCTACCAGAGATGACATTGAAAGGACATTGCACCCGCAGTGGCCATTTGTCCCTTCCACCAAAGTCTCTCTCTATTCCCAAAGCTTCCCTCAGACAGGCCGGGGTACAGCACTGCCCAGATAAGCACACAAGACCCGTCTTTATCTCCCTGGCAGGGGGACACGGCCTGAGCTAAAATAACCAGCAACGGGGGCCCGGCTATCTTCACAAGGTCCCGAGAATAGAACAGATCCAGGCAAACACGAGTGACTAGCGGGATGAAAAAAAACCATACACCTCACACTGTGCACACAGACGCTTGTTTAGCCAATACGGCAACCACCTGCAACTGGCCGTTCCCTGTGTTGGGTCTGATAAGACAGGATACACCAGCACGGCGACTATAAAGTGGTGGAGAGTGGGAGGTGGGTATGCGAATATGAGACGGCTCCATTTACAGTACTTTACTGTTGTCGTTGGGTGGGGGGGCTGTGAGAGGAGTGAGGGGGACTGGCTTTTTATGACTAATACAGTAATTGATGGAGAAAAGCTTCCTGGGTCATAAATAGGAGCCATTATCTGCTGAATTAGCAAAGTGGGAGACAAAATGACGCATGGCCATTCAGTGATTTGCAGAAAAAGGCAGAGAATTGGGAAAAGGGCACTTGTTATCCATCTTGCTACAAATAGGTATCTTTCACAGCACACACAGACCTTTTTGGTACTATTAGTGCTACTACTACAAGCAAAGCAGTTCCGCTTTCTCCCGCCACTCACGCGGCCGTCTGGGGAGAGGCTGCAATCAGGGTGAGGATGCAGATGAGAACGACATCACTTTAAACTTATCCCACTCACTGCCACTTTATCTCAACAGACGCGCTGCCGTTTAAAAGGACTAACAGATATTGTCATGTCTTTTTTTGGTGCGTACTGACGGCGATGTGAACGACTGCATGCTACTGATTTAAAGAAGGTGATTTACTGAATCTAATCCTGCCTGAGATTAAACTTAATTTTCATATTAAGCAAACAGCAGACACATGACACACACACACACACACACAGGCGCCATGAAGACTGGTTGGGAAAAACAACACAAGTGGAGCAGTTTGTTCTTAACAGTATATTTTCAATGTTGTCTAATTGGAACTTTGGACATTTTCTACTTATTCAAATATGATTTACTTTGTGGCAACATGTCGCCACTGTTCAGCACTAATAAACTAACTCAGATGGACTAACAGTGAGATGTTGCTGACGTTGAGCTACGGCCATGTGGACCTCTGAGGTGTAGAGATTTACCAGCTTCAGTATCCACCTAACAGCTCTCCAGAAGACTCAGCAGGACGCCACGCTGTCAGAGCTGCCTGGACCTGACTTAAACCCCTACAAGGCTTTATCAGCACACACACATGCGCACACACACAGTGACACACACACAAAGCTATATTGATGGAGGGATGGACGGACACACAGATTCAGCCAAATGTGCATTCAAGTGGACGCATTAAACAGCAAACACACAAACAAACATACAAACAGACATGTATTCTCTCTCTCTCGCTCGCTCACACAGACCACACAGCCTCCCGGCCCGAACAACCGAGCCCCATCAATCAGGACCGATTCTCACAGGCTGACTAGGCGAGCGGCATCACTGTGGAAACCAAGCCTTTTACTCGAAAAACCCCGTCTTGTCTGGAGGTTTTCACACACCAACAAAGACCAGCAGACTGCCGCAAAATACCCAAACCAGGCAAGAAAAAGGGAGAAAGGAGAGAAAGATCGTTGGTCAGTCTGTTGCCAGTTTTTGATGGGAAAATTGTCTGCATGACGGACAATTCAGTGGCATCAACATAAGCCAAGGACGAAGATCATATTGACAAAAAAAATGTAGTATACAACATTTCCATGAAATAGTAACAGCTAAACGTAGCAGCGGCTGTAAAAAACTGTGGCATCTGTTATAAACTACAAATCTGTATTAGAGAACTGAAGGACAAGCACTTTCACTCCCTCTTCATGTGTTCAACAGTACTGAACTCATAATAGAGATGCTGAAGGGGGAAACCATGTAATACTGTGATTGTGCTGCTGAGGTGTGAATGTTGGAAACTGTCTGAACGTGTGCTTAAAATAAGAATGGCAGGACGAAAAAAAAATTGCATTTGAACTAATCTCAGCTGTAGCCATATTCCACAGGGCAAGTTTGGGTCAGGCTCCGCTCCTACATAACCCTTACCTTAGCTGTACAAGCTTGCGGGTTAATGAAACAGTTCCTTTTCCAATTAAAATATAAGGAAGAAAGGCTAATTGGGATTTGCTCTCGGGGCAGCTGGGGTGCCAAGCAGTTGTCAACGTAATGATTCACAAAGCCAGTTTGTGCTGCCTGGATTGTACAGCCACTTCACACTGAGGAAAATTGTCCATCTTCTAACCTAAAAAAAATCATGTTCTCCTTCCAACAATTTGACAAAAAGGGAGGATAATCTTACATGTTTGAATCCAATACAACTTTGTGAAGAACTTTCGTGGAACAAGTGGCATTATTTTGGAAAAGAAAAGCCTAAATCAAAAGCATCGTCTCATCTTTCAAGACAATTCTCAAAGCAATTGATTTCCACTGCCAAGTAATGAAATCATGTCACTTCATTAGGAAAAGCGTTGACTTGTTTGAAGAGATTTCAAGCCTCGGCAGCACAAGTGTGGAGTAAAGACGCTGTGTTTTTGTGCAAACCCTTCCCCGTTGCATCATGCGCTGCACCATCCATGTCGACTGCACTCCAAACAAACTCGCAGGGCTCAGGCTTTGCAGTCCGTGAGGGACTTGTGGCAGGATGTGGGAGCCGAGAATGAAATAAGTTCTGGAGTGTTGGTACCCAGAGGTGAAAAACTTTGCCTGACCACACTGCTGTCACAGCTAGGCTGCATTTCTAAAAAGAATGGCATACTCGTAATACCCGCAAATTGGTCCCAATGAAACCATTGTTGAAGGCTAAAGAAAAAAGCGAGAGACACTAAGTATCCTTCTGCCCACTGGAAAAAAATAGGCCGAATTCCTCGGAGAGAAAAGGGGGAAAATTAATCTTAAGTGTGTGTCTGATTTCAAAATTGCCACAGAGCACACAAAGAGGAGGTGAAATGGGAACAATTTTGTGTCATTTAGAGACTCACTTGAGGAAATTGACACTTGTTGGCTCATTAAATGAAGAGGACACCTCCAATTGCCAAAGGTGTTATAGGTCTGATCAAAACAAAGGACAAAGAGAATAAAGAAAATGGAGACGAAACAATCTTCTGTCTCTCCATTGAAAATAAAGCATTCGCTGAAAAACACTCACAGCTCTATTCTCGATATTCACAGCCAAGTAAAGGCTTAAAGAAGGAAAAACCTCCACCTGTGCAGTCTGAGAAAGAAGGTTTGAAATATTATCAGACCAACAGGCATCGAGGAAAATCTTTCTTTGGGGGGGGGCGCATGGATTCAAAAACCTTTGAAGATCTAAACTCGCTCATCAAAAGAGGGAATTTTAAAAGCCATCTTGTGGTGTGTTGAAGAAAGAAAAAAAAGCAGGATAGCAATTTTCACCCATCGTGGTAAAATAAAGTTTAAGATAAGAAAATAATACAAAGAAACTTCAATCGCTTATATTGTTCTGTCAGACTGAGTACATAACGTCACTCATAATGGCTGGAGCATGCTGCTAAAAAGAGATGGAGAAAGAGTGATGAAGGCTTAAAAGAAGAGCTATAAGCATCAAGCTGCGGCTGCGAGCTTGGAGGTGAGAGATTCCATCCATTGTTCGGACCAATACTCTGCTTTTAGAGGCACATTTCAATAAAATAGACTGGATCTTTCCTGATAATATTACCTCGATATTTGATCTGTCTGAACCGATCTGACAGTGGATGGACACGTGTGCTGTACTGAGCTGCTCTGCTGATTGAAAGTTTGCTCTTTCAACTATTTAAATCGGTTCAGTGAAGCTACAGAGGAGGTTTCTCGTCAACGCTCTTCAGCCGTCTTGTGTGGTAGGTGTCCAGCAAGCAAGCACTTTGAGCTCAAATGTGAAACATGCAACAAGTGGCAACCATTTTTTGGTTTTTGGCTTTTGTTGTGTTGCCAGCGAGGACAATTTTGATGGCAAAACCAGGGGATTGAAGTCTTTCCAAACACACTTACGAAGAAGGAAATATGGTTTCTTGCACCACTAAATCAAATTGTTTCCCTCTATCTTTAACTAAATGAACGACTCTGAGTACTGAATCTATAACAGCCAACAGACTGCAGACATGAGGCAGAGGTTCATGTGTGTAACTCAATTAAAAATTAACTTGTTTTCTTCTCATTTGGGAGAAAAAACATGAGTAGGGTGAAGCATGGGGCCAGCAGCAGGGTGCACATAAAATTGAATTTGACTGAA
Organism: Centropyge bicolor; assembly: GCA_037975185.1. Taxonomy (NCBI): domain Eukaryota; kingdom Metazoa; phylum Chordata; class Actinopteri; family Pomacanthidae; genus Centropyge; species Centropyge bicolor. The sequence continues at coordinate 9,146,901 of JBBMOC010000008.1, forward strand.
TTAAGTTGACAGTGTTGGCTGGAACATATTTTGACTGTGAAAGATAAGGAGTGAAGCAGGGAGAAGGAAAGACAGAGAGCAGCAGAGAGCAATGAGGAGACAGAAACGGAGAGACAGTGACGTGGGGAGCAAGAGGAAGAAAATAACGGCTTCACTAAGGGGCTTCGAATTTTCCAATTGGCAGCTTCAAAGGAATATAAATAATTGAACCCCTCACCCCGTCACTGTGAGTTCTGGCCAATTACTATTAGGAGTAGTTTGCCAAGAAATGCTACTGTTGAGGGCTCTCAAGGGCCAAAAGAAAGGAAGCGAGGAGGAGGTGAAAGGCCAAAAAAAATGCTGACAAATATCCCCGTCCAAAAACACACACTGAAATATAATCAAATATCACAAGAAAGGAATAAAAAAAAAATCTTCTCAGTGAGGAAAATGTAAACCAAAGCCCATTAAAACATCAGGTAATAATCAGGGAAATATATCTCTTTTCCACCATTAAAGAAACACTGCTTGCTGTTGCACCTTTATCAAGTCTCAAAGGACGACAACAGAGCACAACTGGAAAGAAAGAATTCTCCATCCCCATGTGGATTTTAAAAACCAGATTTGAATACCCAATGACAAAACTAAAGGACTTGTCATAATGGGAGCTAATAGTGTCAGAGCTGCTGGAGCCGAGGTTTATTCAGATTATTATCATGGGCCCCCCAAAGGTCTCAGTGTCTGGTGGTGTGTGTATGTGTGTGTGTGTGTGTGTGTGTGTGTGTGTGTGTGTGTGTGTAGCCATTTTTGTGCATAATCGGCGAACACCATGGCAACCCTGTCACCCCACAGCTCATAAATCAAAAAACTAATATTACAAGATGGTATTCATACGTCTAATAACTTCAGTAATTACCTACACTTTCAATATTCAGTGAGAAATTTTAATCAGCCTCCCTGACGATGTCAGAGACACAACCTTTTGATGGTTGAAGTAAAAAAATTAAAACACCTTTTGAACTGCAGCGTTTGATTTGCTTCTTTTAACCAGGACTGTCTCACATACTGGTTTATATATTTCACACTTTCACTGATGTTGGGCCTTTGTTTTGATGGGTTTTTTTTCCCTTTTAATCACGACTAAGAAGCACCCTGGGTTGCAATTTTGCATAAATTCTATTAATAGTTGACTTAATTTCCACTTTCAGAACAATTTGTATTTTGCCAGTTAATGTCCAACGACAGAAAATAACTTTGATAATGTTTTTGTTAGTATGCACACACACATGGTTGCACAGCTTGCTGGTTTAGTCTTTCTCTTTATTGCTGCTGGCAAAGTATTATTATTATTGTATTTGTCACTGTGTGTTTATCATTGTAAGTATGAGACGATGAAGTTGGGAAGACTAAATATTTGTTTTACCGTTTATCTCATTTCTGTTGACTCGGCTCATATTTAGCCATTTTTTTTATTATCATATGTGGCCTCAGGAAGACAGCAGTTCAAGCAAAAAGGTCACAACAAATAGTTAAACAATATACAAATAACACATGTTAATACAACTACTATTTTTCTCAAAGTGAATGCACAACACTGCCATCTAGTTTTAAAGCTGTACTACAACAAATATACATACTTGATCAATATGTTACAGTCACCTATGACAAAGCTCAGGTGACACTCCAAACATTCATAACACAGTCTTTACACAAACACACACACAAACACGCACATATATGTGTGTGCTCCTGCATCCAAATTGTCATGCAAGCATGCAGACAAATATGGGCACACACAAACAGCGAGCCATGCATTATTACTGTTGGGGTAGTGGGATTTATTGAGCCATCTTTCTTTCTCTTTTGATTAAAAATGTCTCCTTCTCACGGTGATTTATGAGTGTAAATGGAAAGGGATAGAGGGCAGAGAGGGAGCGACAGAGAGAGGGAGGGATGTGAGAGGAAGGCATGACATCATGCTTTCAGCTGGGTCTTTTTTTTTTTTTTTTTTTTTTACAAAAGGGTGGCATCCACTCTGTGTGTGTGTGTGTGTGTGTGTGTGTGTATGTGTGTGAGAAAGAAAAAGCTTTGCTACAAGGTGGGGGTTGGTGCCCCCCCTCCTCAGTCCACCAGGTGGGAGTGATTATAATTGGACAACTGCACCACTGGGGTGTGTGTACATGTGTGTTTGTATGTGGGTGTGAAAGAAAATCTGAGCGAGAGCGTAAGAAGGTAGTCTGTGAGTGTGTGCATATATTTCCAGACATAATGGCGGGGCGACACTGTGTGGCCCCAAAAAAAGATAAGAAAGAAGGAGAGTGGGTGTGATATTTGTGTGTGAGTGTGTTTGTATGTGGCCAGGAGGGTGGAGGACAAGAAAAAAAGTGTGAACATGAGCGAGAGACAATAAGAAAGAGTGAGAGAGCTTGACAAAAACAGCGATCATATCCACAGGCAGAGCAGACAAAGACTGGCAGATACTGACAGATGGGGAGAGAGCCCTGCTGTTAGTGTATTTGTGTGTGTGTGTGTGTGTAAGAGAGAGCGAGCGAGCGAGGGGGGGGGGGAGCTAATCTCCATCAAAGATGAAGCAGAGTGCGCTGAATGTTATTCAAACCGGGGTGAGCAAACCAAGGCTGTGAGTAAGTTCAAGTGAAGGAGAAAAGCTGAGGCGAACATCCACACTGATATGGTTTCATTTTAAAAGGGAGTTTTAAAAGCAAAACGATCTCCAATCAGGCGTTTATCACTGAAATAATCAGAATTAATCTCCATCCAGTCTAACACTCCTGAAAACACATCACATGATCAGCATGCTCATCAATAGTCTTGAGATCAATTACAGAATTTAGCACAATTGTTAGCATAGGCAACAAGGTCTATGGGTTAGGTATTCATTATCCATGTTGAACTGACTGCTGGTAGTCAAAGATTATAGATATATCTAGGCTCATATAAGGGTAATTTCTTCTGAAAAAAGAGTCACATGATGACAGATATGTTATGACTGATAAGACCCAATCAAGAAATAACCATGGGTTTCAAAAGTCTCTGTTTCCACATGACTACAACAAAGTCCTTGAGTTTTCAAATTAAATCAGGGACAGCAACGTTTCCACCGTTTTAGGTGTTCCAAAAAGCCAGAGTAGTTTGGCCGCTGGGGGTTAAGTAGAAAAGTCACCTTAAGATGCAAAATGCGAAGAGGAGGAGCGTTTGCACCTCTGCTTCACTTTCATTGCGAAAACCCGTGTGTGGCCTTGCCATCAGTGAGACAAAAAAAGGCAAGAAGGAAGAGAACAAAGACATCTGTTTGACATCTGCGTTCGAGCGCAATTTCAGATGTTTTCAGCCAGCTGAGCTTAAAGACACTCGAATTACGCTCCCAGACACTCAAACCGCCATGCAATCAAGAGTAGACAGCTCTGTTGCAACATGAGAAAAATCAGGTCCTCCTCATGTTATCGTGAACCACAGACAACACACTCGCTGAACGTCAGAAACCGAGAAGAGTGAGAGGACCGACAGAGGGAATAAGGCGAAAAATGCAATTTATCTTGCAAATTGCCTGAGATAGACAGAAACTGTCTCGACTTCCTCAAAAATTTCTGCTGTGACACTCAGACTGTTGAATAGTATTCCTGAAATGTCACACTGGCTGAATCTGTTGAGATTCTGAGACGCATTTTTATTCTCCTGCACACAGTGTTGATGGATTCGGTCTCTTTGTTTAGACCTTCCTCGCTTCATCATATTTTTGCAGACTTCATCGAGTTCTGCAGTTTGTTTACACCTGAATATAGCTAATACATGGTGGATGTGTTCACGTTGCTTTGGTACAAACTTTAGGAGCTATTTCAAGAAACTGCAGGGTTAATATTAGATCCAATCAAAATGAGACGATGTCATAGCTCTGCCTTTTTTTCTATTTTAACACAAATACAACACACAGACAAAATCACTGAGGCAAAATTTGCACACACATCATTTACACGGTTATGAACACACATGCATGTAATCAAGCATAAACTTGTCACTGACACACACACACACACACACACAATGATCTACAAACGTACACACATTCACCACCTCATACATATATGATTCTTTTACACACTCATGCAAACACGCACAGGATTTACAAACAATGAAACCCAAGGGGGAGCCTTCCCACCTCGCCATCACTCTTGTTCTATTTCTCCGCAGAGCCTCCTCTTTGTTTCGTCTCCTTAATGCTGCTCTAAGCCCATCTTAACGGGGAAATGGTGCAGAACAAATCCTAAGCAGGAGTTGACGGGTGGGATAAGACACTGCTGACGTTCCTCCCTTGCTAACATGGGAAGCTATGGAGGACAATTTCTGCAAGCAAGCCTGATGCTGAGATTATGAATATTTCTAGATATTCGTGATTTCACATTGCCTGGCTTTCTGATCGGTATCACCAAAAATCCTGAATTCTAAAAAGTCAAATATTCAGCCCGTTTAACAGCAACACGTCCTTGTCTCTTTGAGCAAAAATGAGTAAGGCCCTACCTGCTCACTCATCTTAAGTAGAATACAAATAGAGATGCAAGGATGGCACTTACTCCTACGAGTCAAACCTAGCTCTTGACATTGTAGTGAAATTCTTTTTTTTTCTTTGGCTGTGGCAGAAGTGGAGACTATAAACAACAGGCCGTTTGGAGATGAAGGCAACATTTCCAAGATAAGATATGAACAAGTTGGGAGAGAAACACATGCCTTTACACGCTCGCCAGAAGCAACGTGAAAAGTAGCAAAAAGCAACTCTCTATGAAAGGAAGGAAATGTTCACTGAAGCTTTGTTAACTCGCCATCCTCCACCTTTTGACTATACTCCCTGTTTGTAGCCGGAGCAACAGATACGAATGAAGAATCTCTACAGGGCACAACATAGGAAAGCTGAGGAGTTATCAGTGGCAGCATGGCTCTGGTCTTGATACTTACATAAGGCGTGGGAGCCGGTGAGCAGCAGTGATAGCAGCAGAGTGGCGACAGGCAGCAGGAGTGGCAAGGAGAGGCGAGGGGCACCGCCGGTGGCCATCTTGGCTCCAGAAGGGGAAGGGGGGGGGCAGGGAGGGGTGGGGTGGGACTGATCTTCGACCTGGCCGGAGAGCCGAGGCCCCGACTGCGCAGGGAAGGTTGGGGTCTTCACGCAGGACGGATTGGCACTCTGCAAAAAGCCAGAAAGAAAGATGGGAGAGATTAGACATTTTTGTTGTGTAATTTGTGGTCGCAGGTTTGCAGATCCACAACCAAAGTTGGAAATATTCACATCTGCGATCCAACCACACAATATATTTTCTACAATTAAAACAACATAAAAACCTCACATAGACATAAGGACTATGACCATATAACAGCTTGATTGTAGCAGAACTGTGCCCAACAGAGGTGGGAGAAAAATAAATAAAATGGTGCTAAACTACTTTTGAGCATTTGACAGTATAGTTGCAGTCAGAGTGAAAAGGTGATGGTCCTGCTCACGTCGGCAGGACTTTTGATAAGCACGCTCAGCCAGGCTGCTGACACATAAATGGAAGTAAGGTAACAGCGTGTCGGTGACACTACTGGAAGCAAAGTGTCACATATCCCAAACCCCTGTAACCTCCCCATCTTGCAACCAGCGTCTTCTGACATCCCTTAATTAGCAGGGGAGTCACTGTTTTCTTTCTCTTTTTTTTCCCCTTCCTAATCGCCCGATCTTGTCGTTATTTGCTTATCTCATTGCCTTGTAATTACACAGGCACCCAATGATATTCCAGACACCGTCTCTTTGTTTTAGTCAAATTGCCATTAATCCCCCAAGCTACACACAGGGACTGGGGACGCCTCCTACCACACACACACACACACACACACACACACACACACACACACACACACACACACACACACACACAGACAATTTCTCTCATTGATATGTCTGGTGCAGCACAGAGCCACCACCAAGTCGTTATACATACTCTTTAATTAAGAAGATGTGAATAAAGAGACAAAGAAAGAGAGAAGTGAGAGAGATCCATGATGTGAATGTAATGAGTTTGTCAATTTCTTTTTTCTTAACATGTAAGTCGCTCAGTTGACACCTTCACCCAGAGCATCTTGCAGCAAAATGACGGAGCAGGTAAGCTTTCAAAAGGTGTATGTGTGTGTGTGTGTGTGGAGGGGGGGTGTTGCTCAAGGACACTTCAACAGAAAGCAGCATGCAACTTGGCAAACAAGCTGTAAACATGAAAACACAAAACTGTCCATTCTCAGAGGACCCACATCACAAGACAGCCCAGGTTCAAGACCCTGTGTCAGCAAGCATCTGCCCTGCTTTACTGTCCTTGTGCAAGACACTGAACTCCTCCCAGCTCCAGGGATGCTACAACTCAGCTGAGCCGACATGAGGGGTGAGGGCGACTCTTTAGAAGTGAGATTAATTACCTGCACACTGGGTGGTTAACAGGGCACTATACAGTGTAGCACAAACTGTGCACACAGCGTGCTGTTCACGGTGGATGCCCTGAAGCAACTTTTTGTCCGGGCAACCTAGAGGTTAAAGATAATATTCTGTCAACATTTTTGATCCATGAAACAGCCACTTTGGAACTGTCCCCGAGCACTTCATAAAACCCTACCTGCTAACTCAGTGCAAGTTGCTTTTGACAAGTGTCAGCGACTGAATAGCTGAATTGAACGCGCTTCAAAAATAGCATAACCGACTGACAGCTACAATCTCTATCATTCAGATGCAATCAGGATCAGAAGCACATCGGCTAAGACAAAGTGACAGATGACTTTAGGGCCAACTCTACCAATGGGATGGATGGATATATAAACTACCTCACTAACATGCTGGACTTACTTATACAAACTCTCTCTTTCACAATATCATGTTATTTGGAGTAGAAATTGGGAAAACACTGACTACCCCTCTATCACAGCCTGCTTACATCACCTTAATTCAATCAAATCTAAAAACGCATTCAAAATATGGCTGATCATATCAACCACGTCAAGCTGCTCAATTGTCAAAGGATTTGAAAGGTTAATATATGCCGCCGTTTTGCAGGGCTGCGTTTGTGACCGTGGCCTTGTGAGAGGCAGAAAACCGCAGCTAATTGCAGTGTAACCAGAGCACCTCAGACAGCAGGCGTATACAAGCACCCCACCCTTCACAGTCGGACCAGGCTCTTTGACTGGCTGCATGAAACAGACAGACACATGCAGCAGCAGGGACACTTAAAATAAAACCACAAACGCATTCGACGAAACCCATATATAACACAAACACACACATACTGTACAGTGTGAAGCTACTGGTCTATCAGTACACTTTTAATTTTTTTTGTTTATGTAGTACAAACAGAGAAATTTATCTGACACATGCACACTTACAAAAACACAAAAGGGAAAGATCAACAATAGGTCCTTTGTGGTGCCAGAAAGGAGTGGGTGTCTTTCAGAAGCTCAGCTCATCTTTCAACAAGATAATATACACACACACGACCGACATGCGTGTCCTCGCTTGTTTTTTCCTTTTCCTTTTTTCTTGGATGGGAGGGCAGGTGATGTCATTGGCGAGAAGTGAGGGAAATACAGAAACATGAATAGGGAGAATAGGCAAAGTATCATATTGCGTAAAGGGTTTCTGAATGACGCCCCTATTGTTCAGACTGTAAACAGTGGTTGAGGTGGATCTTGCCACGCTCGCAGGGAATTACTCTATCCACGCTCACAAGACGCCTAGGTTATGATTTATGGCCCTCCCCTTAGGGCATGGCTTTCTATCTCTACCTTTGGTTGCTACACAAACTTCACAACACAATTACAACAGCCATTGTTGTTGAGCGGCCTCTCTGAACATGACCTGAGGCTACGTGTGGGCTCCGGTGTAAACGTAGACAATGCTGCCTTCTTTTCTGAACTGTAAATAGAAGATAGATCATAGATAGAGATGTTTAGATAGGAAGTCACATACATGCCAACACATATTCATTATTAATCCCCGGGGGATTGGGGAAGCTACAAGAAACATTTTAACCTCAACAGCAAATGCAGCTCTAAACCTGGGATCTGGGTTGCCAGGTCCTCAGTTTTCCTGCAAGAGTAAGAGTTGCTGCAGGTTGAATTTTTTTTTTTTGCGTTTTTTTTGCAAATCATATGAATAATATCTATAAATAAAAATCCATATTTTGACTGAAATTATTTTTATAAAACCAAATCCCACCAGACTGACTCCATGTACACACGTCCACCTACACACACTCAGGCATGACTTTGTGAAATGTGTGTGCCATTTTATTCAGCTGTGCTTCTCATATGCAATGCATGTGTGTGCATGTGTGTGTGTGTGTGTGTGTGTGTGCGTGTGTAATACCAGATTTTACAAACTTATGCATGCTTTTCACACACTACCCTCTGCCAGCACAACTACAAGCAACTCTATGAAGCGATGAACGTTGGAGAAAATCCACTAAAATTTTTCCAACTTTCAGACACAAGGGTTGAGGCTTGATTCAGGTGCTCACCAGTACAAAGAGAGCAGATTGCACTCCCAGTTGGCAAAAGACAAGAACCAAAAACTACAGTGAGGAGATTTTGCTTCAGATGTACTGAGATCCGGTCAACAAACTTTACTTTCTGCTCCTTCAGGCCATCGTCCAAGAGGCAAACCGAGTCAACAGATTCTTCAGCTGGAAAATAGAGATCCATGTAGGCTTTTCCACAAACTCATCACTTTCTATCTGAGGCTGCTATAATAGTCACAAAAATCAGCACTGTGGTCGTGGACAACTGAAGGTGGTCAGGGGGTCATAGATTTTGTGACCATTGAAACCGACCGGCTGCTTCTCTCTCTGCGGCTGATTAAGGAATTCAGTCAATCCAGATGGAGCTTTGCTCACAGCAAAGACTTCAATCAATGCTGCTGAGAATATCTCCTGGACTTTACAGAGCAAATGAAACAATGTCTGCCTACAAACATGGAGAAGCTCCAGCCTCTTGGGGCCAGCATCTGTCATTTCTCCGAATGTACTCACGAGACCATCGGCAAGCTCGATCAAGAGTGGAGGGTGCCAGACACGCTTCAGCGGGAGAATACAGAAGAGTGCAAAACTGAACCATTCTCAATGCTTCTAGATTAAAGTGAAATGGATGCTGCTGGGCGTTGCTGAGCTTGGCTCGTTTGTTCTCACACTTTTGGCTTTGCCTTTTAGAAACGCAGCTGTGGAGCACACATTCTCCGAGATGAATTTGATCAAGAGCAAATTGCACAATCGAATCAAAGGCAGCCTTCTGGAGAACATCTTTCGCATTTGGGCCTTGATGTGGGGGCAAGGACTCTTCAAGTCATCCAGAGGGATTTGAAAAGATACTGGAAATTCACGGAGTTGTTTGTCTATTTTTCTGCTTTTGTAAGGTGGTCAAACAGGTAAGCTGAAATTATTTATATTCAGTTGATACATGTCCTAATTACACATACAGTATGCATTGTGAGTATATTATCAATATGTTGTGAATTAACAGGATAAGGTATCAGCTGAAGAAACACTAAATACATACATTTATATGTGTCATTTGTCTTAGAATGTGATTAAAATACAGTGAAACAGTATGATAAGGTGTTTCACTTGAAATAAGGTATTTGCATTAACTACAGAAAATGCATGTGAAATAAAAACAGTACATTCATGTTGTGGAGAAACAGAGGGAGAGAATAGGAAAGGACAAAGCATCTGCTTACTTTGTGCATCAGAGAATTGGTCCACACATTCACAGAGCTATTTTTTATTTATGATAATATACTGGATCTAATTACACAAGGCCATTTTAGGACCTAGGCAAAATGTCTGTTTAGGGAAAACTGGCTTTAATGCTGGCACACTCAACATTTATGGTGTTATGCTTTGAAGATATTACATTTGGAAATGATAGCAATGCAGTTGGACTTTCAAGGCAGTGTACATATGGTTTGGCAGGGGGATATTTTGAGTTCCGGTACTGGACTGGTTTTGTCACACAGACCTGGAAACGCTGGTCTGAAAAGAGATGCCAACAAGACGCTGATCTTCGCTCGAACGGAAGACGTCATATGAAAAGCACATTTTCCCACGCTATTAGCACCTCCATGGGAAAACGGGTCAACTCTTGCTAAAAGCATTCATCACTTTCCCTCCAGAAATGATCAGAGAGTATTTAGCATTCTGGCAATGCTAGCAGAGAGGCCAATCGATTGATAAACCCTCACCATTACCTCAACTGCTTCCACATTATAGGCTGCGATCGAGGGGAAACTGTTAATTCAAATGTGACTGGCCGACTGCAACAACTTACTTATTTCTTGGGGAAATCAGGCTAACTGGCAATAAGTAGTGATTGTTACATTTGCAGAAGATGAGCATCGGAAAGTAAAAGCACGGCCTAGCCTGTCCTCGAGTGGAATTAGGATATGATATATAATTATTATATATAACATTTAACATATAAGCAGCTTTAAGCAGTTTCAGAAGAAAAGCAATGAAATAAGAGCTGCTCTTTTTTTTTTTTGACAAAGTCTCTTGATTCATTATAGGTTATTCCCACTGATGGGCAATGACTATATTTTGAAACTAGAACTTTCTTTGCTCCCTTTGAAAGTGGTCATCACTCCAGCTATTAAACCAGTTGCCAGGCTTCTGTAATTACAGCCAAAATGGCGGCACAATTTCCACTGAGTGGTGGCAGTCACTGGCTATCAGGGACTCTCGCTTTGACATGGTCAAGCTTTAAATTCAGCTCGATTCCCCATGCAATATTGATACTAATGCATTTGATTACTGAGATTGTGAAAGGCAGCGAAGGGAAGGGGAGATGGGAATTTGCGCCATAAGCGTGAAATGAGAGGAGGGCCAGTAGATATAAAACTGTGCGCACATGCACACCTACACACCTGCCACAATGGGCTGGTAAAAATCGAAAATGAAGGAGCCAACCCTACAAAGTGAAGGAAGGTGCAAGTACACACACATGACTTTGTAAAGAAGAGAGCAGTGACTTCAAGATACCAAGTTATTTTCATCCACTCATACACACTATACTGTTAAGAAGAGCTTTTCCCACACACACACACACACACACTGTAAAGATGTGAAGTTGTACTCACAAGGAGAAAAAAACAACTACTTATCACCTGAGGGACCACATTAATAATCTCTTTTATGGGGTGAACAGTAAGCTCACTTCACACACACAGTTAAAGAGATTTCACTTTGGTTGGGCTTGATGATCAAAACTGAGTGTTTGATGTCTAGAACTTCTAAAAGACTAATATTTTCTGTGTTTGTCTGGTCCCAGAAAAAGTTGGACTTCGCACAGCAGTACGCTTTTCATGCAGTGCTTGGTTTCTGGAGAGTCTGGATCAACACTATTTTTTGTCTGGTCTATTTTTTTGGCTCCAGCTCTCTGACAGGCCCTGATTACACTGACTCCCTGCTGGAGCCTGGTAGGGATGTTGCTAATTCTCCAGAGATGGGCATCAGACCCTGGACCCTGTGAGGAGCTTTGAGGAGGTTGTGGCTGAGAAGAATATGTTCAAGAGTAAAGGTTTTCTTTTTTAGAAAATACAATTCAGACAAATTAACTCACACAAAAGTCTGACCAAGGTATTTTAATTACTCTAAAATACCACTAATGCCAATTATTTGAGAGCCATGTTGGCAATTTTGAACTCAAATCAAACAAGTTCATGATAACTTGATGAACTGCAAATGGGTAATATAGATATAGGAGAGCATTATGATCCTGACAAAAAGAAAAGTGAACATCCATCTCTGCTACATCTATGCTGCCACATTATATATAGCACAACTTACTCAGATGTCCACTGTTGACTGTTGATGACTATGTTGAGCATGTTTGTGATAAGTAATGCAAATTTGTTTCGGTTAATAAATGATCAGTAAAAATGGCAAACATGATGTGAGCTGCTACTGTTGGCCACATAGCACAGACTTCGACTGACTGACCTTTCCAAACTGTTGTCTACAAGCTGTGTAATAGCATGTCATTTTCTCTGTGCATGTTTCAGGCAAGCAGCACTTGCTCTTAAAGGAGAAAAATGAAATTTTCTTGGACAATAGTGTGAGGATTTGAAAATGTTTTGGTTAACATAACATCCACAGGAAAGCGACGAAATGACTCTATCATTGATTTTGATTAAACAGGAAAAAAAAGAATCATGCAGCATGTTAGGTGACCGTGAAAGTAAACCAGTCAGTCGTGCTCTTTTCTGTTGGACGATGATGGGAAAAAATACTAATTTTTGAGCGAATGCTGCCTTTTTCACAGCCTCTTCTACACTCTGCTATCTGCTGTTTATGTTCAGCCTTCAGCCGCTGTCTCCCCCTCTGCAGTCTTTCACCTCAGATGAAGTTTTTATGCGTCAGCCCCAGGTTACAGGCTTTTACCTCAACCAGTTTACTGCCTTTCATCGATACGTACCCTACAGAAAACCAACACTACAGCAATGTAAGATGCAGTAGATCAGCGTGTTTGTGTGTTATGACCAGGGTCATCTGTATCTGCTATGTATACATGTTTTTGTTCATGCTTGTCATGTGCATATATTTATTATATATGGTATGTATTTATACATGTATGAGACATTTATGTGTGCATAAATATGTAGATATTGTACTTGATATTTGCAGTAGTTCGTATTTGCATATGTGTATAGATGATTTTATATTCTTGTTTTTTTTTCAGATTTTATGTGTACATTTGGTATTTAAGTGCGTTATAATTCAGTGTGAACTCATTTACGTAGACCCATATCATCTATTTGCTTCTGTATCTGTGTGTGTTTGTTTTTGTAAGAAGCAGAAGTATACTCTACACACACACACACACACACACACACACACACACACACACACACACACACACACACACATAAAATACACACACCTCAACCTCGGCTATAAAACAAGTCTATAGCAACCATCTGTTTTTCACCACGCTGAAATCCTAACAGTATTGATTCCATGTGTCATTGGTAAGCCTCCCCCCCTCCCCTCACTCTCTCTCTCTCTCTCCCTCACTCGCTGCACCTTTTTTTAGCTTTCTGCATCCGAATATCGGCTTCATCTCAAGGCCAAATCTACCCTGAGAAAAAAAAAGGGAAAACCCAACCAGCTTTGTATTTGGTGAGAGACATATGGGCAGCATAAGAGAGAAAAAGTGTGTGGATGTGTGGATGTGAAGGAAGGTGTATTTGGCTTCTAAATATATCCCCCTGATCAAACTAGGTGTCCTTCAAATCCTCCATCTCTGTTTTCTTTTTCTCCATCGAACGCCCCCCTCCCCTCTCCCTCATTTCCTCTCCCTCCCCCCCCCCCCTCTAACTCATGCATACTAAACTATGCTTGCATTGCAGATGTTTGGTGGGGAATCACATGAATTTGCATGGAACTGCAGGACTATTATGTAAATGCCCCAGTGTGTATCTACCTCCCAGCTTCACTCTTTCATTGCCATCCGCTGCAGCCTGGGAGATACGTGTCACCAGAGGTATTTGAAACAAGGTGCACCCGTCATTAACCACCCCAGAGGAGAAGAAGAGCTTATGCAAAGAAAAACATATTAATACTTGCTGGAAGATTTTTGTCCACAGCATTGCCATTTTAACTGATTTGCTTTGACTTTAATGCAACAGTGGAATAAACTGTGCTCAACATTTTCATGCAACAGGTAGTGAGGTGTGCACAGATCAGATCACAAAGTGTTCTGATAACAAAACTATTTCTGTGAGCCTGCATGTCAAATATATTGCACACAGAAATCAGAACCACGGTACGTTGAGTAAACTTGAGAGCACATTATATGTAAACTATCATTTCTGTTCTAGCAACACACCAGCACCTTTTCTTGGCCTGAAGTGAAGGTTGTTTGCATAGGTAGTGAGAACTGCACCGCTGTGACCTCATTAAGAGATTGCAGAACGCCCTGCCCTGGCAACATCTCCTTGGAGTAGCTTTCCCATGAGCCTTTGCCCTCAACTGTTCCCAACCTCCCAGACCTAGAAATGGTGCTTGACACCTCAGTGTCGGCCATCTGCTGTCCCCCTGAGAGCACCATAACCTTTCTCTGGGATCTTATGAGTCTTCTGAGCTCCAGTTTGCTTGTAAGAGAGATTTATCTGCAAAGAACTTGCTTAAAAATCACATGAAGTTTTTTTTTTTTTTTTTAACTTAGAGGTTGCCAACTTTTCCTGTGAAATGAATACTAGCATGAAAGTATAGAAGTTTAAGGGTCACTCTTCAAGCTATGAGTCAGCCCAAGACCAAAATAGTTGTTTTTAAAGCTCAGAATCATGAGTGTGTGTCTGATCAATGTTCGGGCTGCCGTCATAGCTTTCAGGAAAAATGACTGTTGAGACTATTTTCAAAAAGGAACTGGAGGTTTACGAAAAGATTTGAGAGCAAAATTATTAGAAGCCCATTGAATCTTCAACCTTTTGTTTTTCTCCAGGTGTTGCCCTCAGTTCGATCGGCAGGAAATGGGTTTACTCTGAACATTATGAGGCGGCACTGTCCTTCCAATAAACACCCAGGGCTGTGAGGCTTTTAGCTGAAATCCACCTCGGTTGAGGTTGAGTGCACAGCAGCAAGCATCAGGGTCGTGCGGCGGGGGCGAATGGATTGGCAGCTGGGAGGCTTGGGCGGCAAGCTGACCTCCTAAATGCAGACTTTATTGCACAGCCATTTTGTTTACCACAGAGGGGTGACACACTATCTGTCTCCTGTGTAACCTCACCATACTGTGACGCCACAAGTTGGCAGACAAAATCCACACACACACACACATAGAGGAACACTTGTTTTTATATTCTGCCTCTCCTGGTCTGTCGCACTGGCTGCCAAGATCATAAAAGCCAAAGGTTACAGGTGGCACTGTCTGTGATTGCCACATAGAGTTTGGGAAGGGCCACTACATATAGGGGAGGCATTTAATTATAGGACACAGTACAGGTCACAGTTGGAAGCTGGAGAAGGGAGGTGAGACGGGGGTTGTGAGACAGTCCTTGACAATGAAGGGGCAGTTGGTCGGGGATGTGTGTATGTGTGCAAGAGAGACTGTGGTGGTTAGAAGAAGTGGGAAAAGGAGGGGTGACGCTAGTTTTTGGCCCTCTGCCAATAGTTAGACAAGCATCACACCAACTGGCCAGAGGCTTAAACGCCCTTTAAAATTTGCCACATGAGGGGGGGAAAGAAGTTTTTGAAGGGCGGCCGGGACAGTTTGGGAGGACCGCTCCATATTCATTCTGGAAATGGGATGTGGATGGGGGGGAATGAGATTATTCTAAGTGATGGAGGAGGAGGCGGAGGAGGAAAAGACTGGCAGACCAGGGTGTTTAGAAAATGTCTCCAAAACTCCTCTGTGTAATTGGCAGGGCTCACCGTGCAACATTTGCTGTGTGGTTTGAGAAGTTTCATTTCCAAAACGAGATACATACCATTTGAAAAACTGTGACACCTACACAACAAAATGAGCGCTGGCATGCAAATAAAAAATTCACAACCGAGTGAAACCAGCGCTATCTTCGGCCTCTCGCTTTAAAAAGTTAAAATCTAAAGCGTCTTTTATAGAGAAACCAAGTGTGAATCTTTTTCTGAAACAAAAGCACAATGTAACAAGAGAGCTCAGTGTATTACATACTCCTACATTCTCATTTTTAAGTCGGGTATGATTAAAGAAGTGTAGTAGTTGCACTATGAGTTCAATATGGCCGACAAAGAAGACCGCCATCAAGGGCATGTGACAGCTCAGAGTGTTTCCTTTTCTGCTCAACACAGTGAAGAATGAAGAAAAACACCATTGCAAATCCCAGAAATGAAATATTTTGCTGTGCAACTATAGGGTCTGGTCATACAGTGTTTGAGAGGTTAGAGTTAATGATGGATAACTTAAATGCTATGCTCCGAGAAGTACCATCATCGCTTTATATGTTTTTAAGAGTAAAAGTCTTTTCGATTTATTTTCTTAATTCATTGGGGGAAAAAAAGTAAGAGCCCTCAGTGAGCAGCATGCGATAAATTAGGCCCATTTTGTGTCTTTTCAAACTCAGGTTTCAAAATGTAATTCTCACCTGCTTTGCCAGCCATCATTCAGTTAAACATAATACGAGGCTGCAACCTTTGCTGAAGCGAGGCCGCTTTTTCAGGGCTCATATCTGAAGCTGCTTTTGTTGCGGCAGCCGCCTGATTAATCCTGGATGTCTTAAGAGTGGGAATAAGAAAGAGAGAGAGAGAGAGAGAGAGAGACATACAAACACGAGTATTCGCATACAAAGACACACAAACACACCAACACACACTTTAACATGTAGGGGCAAAGCCTACTGGCTCCGTTGATAACAAACCCTCTCTTCATCAAGGGTGGTCATCTTTTCCAGGCTCCTTTTTTCAGGGAATTAATTGAAAATGGAGTTAATCCTGGTAATTTGCTGCTAAAACTGGGCCAAAGCCCATCAGCCGGCTAAGTAGTATTTAGTAACCTCACTGTGGTAGCCAGAGTTTCTAAGATTACATTTTTTTCCACGCGTGATTAGTGAAGGTGTTTTTTAAATTTGCGCTTCTTTGTGCTATTACCCGATCATTGACTGAAGGACAGAGTAAACATGAAGATTATTGATCTCCGCCAGAGATTTACATTCCCACCGCCACCAAGCCGGCAGACTTGCTTCACATACTACAGGCATTCCCGTCGTTGCCACGTGGAATTGAGCTGTTGACACATAATATCTAATTCAGTATGTCTTCCTCACTAATTTTCAAAATGACATTCAATTTCTGCATTTTCACGACACTTGATTAAAGTGACTGCGTCTGATTATACGATTCAACGTACAAGAAAGAAGGTAAACATGCCACCATAGCAATTAGTGTTGTGCAACTCGGTGTGCAGAAGGCTGTGGTTAGAGCCTGTTTGGGCTGGAGGTGAGGGGAGTGTCTCTACCCCTGTCAATCACGCAGCATTGTAAAGAGCAGAGACAGATGGCGAGGTTGACCCACACTCTTGTCTTTCTGCCTGTCACAGTCCCACCACCGAAGCTAGCACCGAGAGCCTGGGAAAGACAACTGTTTTTTTTACAGCCTTTAAAAAGACCTGAGGAACAGACAGCAGCAAATGTGACACTTTGACTCGGGACTTTCTACTTTAAAAAACAAAGCCCCCGCTTTCCAATATGGTTCAGTACGGCACAGCAGACGATCAAAGAAAGAAAGAAAAAAACAAAATAACAAAACACAATTTTTTGCAAGCAAATTGATATGAGCAACACATTGCAGGGCAGAATCAACATTTAAGCACCTTAATAGAAATCACAATCGCAGTCTGACAGTGGTGAAGAAGAAGAAGCAGGTCACTGTGGACTGTCACATCATAACACCGTTGAATTCAAATATGATAATTTCAAATTAATTACGAACAGAAGTAGACCAAAAGAAGAACAACATCATTTTCAATAACTGTATTTTGGAAGCTCAGGACTGAGAAACGTCCAGCAAAAATCCCCTCAGTGTTTCCAGATAACCATCAGAGTATGAAAAGCCCTATGTCCAATGAGCTGCCTCATGTGACCTGTTGAGCATTCAGCCAGCGGTTGGCAGATGCTGTACGGTGGGGTGTCAGTGGGAGGTAATAATGTGACATGATCCATATTAATGTATTCCTCCACAATGAATTATAGAAACACAGAGCCAGCGTTGTGAACCGCCTTATTTCCTCCCACCCAGCAGAATAAAGAGTGTGTTTGTGCGGCGGACAGAAGGTTACTGTGGACGACGGACACGCATGTGGGCAAAAGCCAGGAGAAAGGCAGCGATGATGACACAATGGTGCTTCTGCAAAACCACACACACACACAGTACATAAGACGAGGCACATACAGTGACCACACATGCTTTTCTGTGTGTTCAATGCTTCTCTTGCTCACTCATTCATTTCAATGTTTCACTCCGATGCCACTCCACCATCACCATCCACCACAACGCCATGTCACTCTGTGTGCTGTTGCCTTGAGAATGAATTTCAGAGGGCCCAGTGTGGGGTGGGGGCTGGGGAGGGCGGAGGGGTGGCGAGGTCAAAGGTGAGAGGTCAGACAGCTGGTAAACCACTTTAAATCTTCTTTTTTCTTTCTTGCACCACAAATTCCTTCACAGTGGGACACCGCTAACTATAGTCATCCATCCCTGCCTAATTTAACTCTGCGCATGTGCATGTGAGGTTTTTGTTAGCCTCATACATGTCTCTATGACTCACAGCCATGCTATGGTATGCATATAAAATGCCATATTTTTATGAGACTGCAGAACAGAAGAGCA
The DNA here is from genome assembly GCA_037975185.1 of Centropyge bicolor. Taxonomy (NCBI): domain Eukaryota; kingdom Metazoa; phylum Chordata; class Actinopteri; family Pomacanthidae; genus Centropyge; species Centropyge bicolor. The sequence continues at coordinate 9,165,248 of JBBMOC010000008.1, forward strand.
AATTTATTCTGCATTATTCAAAACAGCAACACCCCAGTAGCGATGAGGCGGGTGGAGTGGGGGGGGTTCTGGGTTTGTTTGTTTTTCTGTCTGCAGTACCCACGCTGATTTTAAGTGGTGGTAGAGTGGGTGGGGGGGCTTTTAAGTCCTGCAACTAATGCATAAACAAGACCCCTTTCTCTCTGTCTCGCTGTCTTTCATTTTCTCTGTGTGCTTGTCCTTTTACCACTTTGCACACCCATGCTGTGTGTATTGTTGTGCTGTGTGCCACGCTGCATGGAGTGAGGGGGAGAGATGGAACGAGGGAAGGATGAAATGAGAGAGAGAGAGAGAAAGAGAGAGAGACTGCTATAACATAACACACACATACTGTACACATGCAATCATGCACACAAACAGGGTGAAAGGTGAAAAGAAAGATGAAGGGAGGCAAAAAGAGAGAGAGAAAGCACTTGTGTACATACATAATCACAAAGTGAGAGAGAAACACATGAGTGAGATGGGACGCCACACCCCTGCTCCTCCAAACACAATTACACACACAGAGAGACAACAGCTGAATACTCAGACAGAGAGGGACAGAAGAAAATCACGAGAGAGTTCGAGCTGCAGAATCGGTGCTTCGTGCAGTGGTTTGGGCATCGAGCACTTAGCTCAAGAGCACTTTGGCAGTGATGGTGAGTAGTACTGTAATTCCCGCTGCCCTTGAATCAGCAGCTCACTGCTCAAACAGACCCTTATGTCTCAGGTTTAAACCAGAAAACCTTTTAGTTTTGGGGGTTTACACGAGGCTGGCCAGAGACAACAGACAGAATCTTGGCGCACGACTCTGCATGGGGATGGAAGAAGCCCCCAAGATACACTAGAGATGGTTTACTATTGTAATCCAGTTATGGATTACCATGTTTACAATGTAATCCATAACCAGGCTCAAGGTTGGTCTCAGTTTCATGTCAACTCTCGAGGCAGATTTTCTATTGTTTTGGAATTGTCTAATTGGGTTTTGACTTGGACTTCTTCTTTTGGTTTTGGCCACTGATGTGGCCCATTACATTCTTCAAGGGGGAGCCTGCATTCTCCTCACGAATCTCCCTTTCAAGAGGTAAACACAAAACTGGGAACATTTAAATGAATCATCTTCATTATACTCAGGTACAATGAAATTTAGCATGACTTCTCTCTATGTAGTGAAAATTGAATGAAGGAGAAAAAGCAGCACCAGGAAACAGCAGTAATAGCAGCAACATTGAAAGTAAGTTGGAAATGAAATTTATAAATGTTCTGTTTTGTTTGATTAACTGTGGAAGACGCCAAGCCACAGCCGGTGTCCAAGAGAAGACGCAAAATTATTTCTTCCATTTTTTGTGCCCATCCAGTGGCCATTTTCCACGGCGTGTCTTTGCCAAAGAACCACCATGGTCAAGCATCTTCCTTTATAGCAACTTCATGCAGAAAGTGTTCATTGTTGATTCTGTCTCCTCCTGACTTTCTTCCTTTTACTTCTACTTAAATTTCTACGAATTCAGCCTGACTGGCTCACCTGGATTTGGAGGATGCAGAAATAAATGTGTTTGCAAGTTGAGCTACAGGAAGGCACATGTGCAAAATTTAAATTTACAGCATGCTTTTTGCTTCAGAAGTTAACACTGGTCAATTTCTGGGTCCTAGTTAAATCCTAGTTCAAGCACCAGATGACCAAGGATAAGACAGTGGCAGAAACAAAATCATGAGAATAAAAATCATTAAGTTTGTTGGAGTCATGTCTCGGTAATATTTTTGTTGTGTTTACTACTGTAGGCATCATTTTGTCCTGCATTTACCATTATTTACACCTGGACCCTTTTTTTCCTGCATCTGTTCATTCTATCAAAACATGCCTGTCATGAAATGTTACATAGCCAATAAGCCTGAACTTGTCTAATCCTCCTCTCATCCGATCAGGGTGAGGAACACACAGCGAAATGAAGGGTTCTGAAGTCCACGATGGAAGCTTTTGCAGCAAAGTGACAACTCGCCTCTAAAGGCTTATCGACAGCTCTAAGTCAGAACATCAGGGAGGTGGATACAAAAACGGAGCGGAGAAATATTATGGAAGGCAATTAGTTGTGGGAAAAGAGCGACAGAGTGAACAAAAATTGAGAAGAAGCATAGAAAGATGACTTCCATTGCCAGGCTGCCATACCACCAAGCTGCTCGTCTTCTTGGCGCCAGGCGAAGGGGGCTGGCTTTCATTCAACCAGGGTCCCATTTTTTTCCTTTGCTTTTTATGTTTCTTTTTGTTTTCGTTATTCACCATAAGAGTTGTGTACAACTCGTTCGCTTGCTCGCTTCGCATATTTGGATCACCCTCACTCGCCGTCTTTTATTGGATTGGAAAAGATGGCTGGTTTTTCCAAAGCCTTCGGGCCTTGAAATACATGCAGGCTGGAATCCAAAGCCCCTAATCACAGCTAAGGGAATAGGCTGACTGGAGAGTCACGATTCGTAGCGAGGGAGGAACGGAGGGAGAGAAGTGGGAAGGAGGTGAAAATGAAGATGGGGAGAGCAGGAGAAAGGAGGAAGTGATGATCGTAAGAAGCAACCCCTTTTCAGGCACTTGGCTAGACAGAGCAAGCCAATAAGCCATTACAACCAGTGACACTACAACTCCCAATTATACATAAATAGGGGCTGTCTGATGGAGTGTGTGCTGTGCGTATACTTCAGATTGAGTGTGTTTGTTTTCTCTGCGCATGTCTAAATGAGTGTGTTCATGTGTGTGACTTAATATCTGTGTGTGACAAGTCTACAGGAACAAATAGTGTGTGAGGCAAGTGTGTATTTGTAGGTACAGTAGATGTGTGTATGATATGTGACTCTGTGTGTGTGTGTGTATGTGTGTGTGTGTGTGTGTGTGTGTGTGTGTGTGTTTGTGGCCTGCCACTCCGGTACACCTCAAGCTGTTCGGCTGTCGTCAAGCTCGCTCAGCAAGAAGCAGGCCGCTCCATCTGGTCAGCCCACCCCTCCTCTGTCTTCTCTAGAGACTCGGAGTGTGTGAGTGCGTTTTGTCTGCGTGCGTGTGCTTGTGTGTAAGCATGCACGAGCCTGGCGTTTACCATCACGTGCGCTAATGCGAATAACCGCACATGTACAAATGTGTGTACATTCACTGGGTTACGCAATGCGCCTGAACCACCTATCCACTTATCCCTTGTACACACACACACACAGCAGCTTAACAGGTACTATAAAATTAATCAGTATTCTATTACCCTTTCATCCCTCATTTCAGCCCTGTGTTTGCTGGCATGACAGCAGAAAAGCCTCTGAGGTAAATTAGACACAATGACACAAAATCAACGGCTGGAGAGTCAACAAGACAAAGCCTAAAGCCCATGGGCCCACAGCATGCTTGTATAGGTTGAAAACTGCAGCTCAGTCCTGGCTCAGGAAAGTGTGAATCATGTGCCTAAGACAAATATATATAGAAATGTATTGTTTTCTAAAATGGCTTGAACAAAATAATTTGTCTTATCAGAGAAATAATGTAAACTAACATTATTGAGAGAGAGAGAAAGAGGATTAAAGTCAACTCGTGGTTTCATGTTGATTAACCAAATACAGCAAAAGAAAGCTTTAACCACGTTTTCTAGTTCTTCACACCCCTGACTGTAGTATGTATAGCTATGTATAGAGGTACGTTCAAGTCTGCAGCAGTCTCCCTCTGTCCTGGACTATGATCAAGGATTAAGAAAGAAAGAGAGCAAAAGCTAAGGAGGAAATAACAATAATAATAAAAAAAAAATCATGACCAAGATCACGTCTTCCTCCAAGATTATGATGATTACGTTTGTCATTGTTATTACACTATTATCTCCAGAGGGTGCAGAGACAAAACATATGAAAATGGGTGTTTCCATTGCTAGTTTCATCCTCCTAAATCTAATTTAGACTTTTAAAAGTGCAGTGCATGACTTTGTTAATGTGACAGCACTTGACATGTTCCTCCTCATTTTAGAGATGCTAAACAAACAAAAAAAAAAGTTCAGGAAGTTATTTCACACAAACAAATGAATTTCAGAATTTTGCTGCACAATGTCTCATTTGGCGAACGCTTCGTGCCCCAGATATCTAATCTGGGCATGGACGGAGTGTATGGCGACTGTGTGTGTGTTTGTCACTAACAAGGTCCCACGAGGATGCCTCAGTCACCTGGGCATTGCAGCGTGGCTCGTAGCCAGGTCGACTCGTGAATGAACCGAGAGCAACAACAGCAATGTACAGCATTTTCCACCAGAGCGACAGTGTGTGTAAGTGTGCGTGTGTGTGTGTGTCTGTGTGTGTGTATGTGTGCTTGCTACATAGTGGGGACCAAAACAAGTTTTTAATTAACAGAGATTTTGGGCTTCAAAGGGTTGTTTGAAGATTCAGACTTGGTTTTAGGGTTGGAGTTAGACATTTAGCTGTGATGGTTGAAGTTAGGGTAAGGGGCTAAGGAATTATAACAATCAGGGTCCTCTAAAGTGTAAAAGTACAAGTAAGTGTGTTTGTGTGTGTGTGTGTGTGATTGGCTACTTCAGAGCGGTAGTGCAGCTGGCTGCCATCTCCCTGCACCATGGAAATGTGAACCAGCTGCCCCCTCTTCCCTCATCATCCTCAGCAGATAACACACAGGCTATTGTGCCACCCAAGACACACACACACACACACACACACACACACACACACACTACATCTTTCTCTTTTTTATCACCTTATTATCCTCTCTCCATCACTCACTGCCATTTGTTTTCACCACTCTGTTTCTCTCCATGTTTGGATAGCTGCCAATCTTGGTCATTTACTATCTTCTAGCAATTTATCCTCAAAGTAATAATCAACCACATTTGCAAATGAATTAATCTGTGTTTTGCTACTCTCACACACTCAGTGCTCTTCTCTCGCCGTCTGGTGTCTCTTTCCTCTACATCTGGCTGTTCTGCTGCACAGGAAGTAATGCAATTTATATCTCTGGTTTGTTTTGGGAGTCGTTAATCTGATGACCTCTCATTTTGGCCAAAAGTGAAGAGACGCCTACCAGCACCTACAATCCTCAAAAAAAAAAAAATTAAAGGAATGTAACAGTACTGTCCACAGTGACATGAGGGAAAAAAATCTTGACATGAATAATGAAAAGAGTCTACCCATAATGTCAACAGATATTAACTTGCTCAAAATCGAACCAAACAAATGAGTTGGTGTAACTTTTTGAAGACTTGCCGGGGCTTTGAATCACAATGAGCAGAGGTAAAGACAACAAGAAGAAACTATAAAGGAATGTATTGATTGCTTCTGGACGTCGGCCCATCGCTGTAGTTTGACTGTATTTTAACAGGGCCCATAAGAAATGTTACTCAGCTCCGAATCAAACCAAAAAGTGTGTGAATATTTGCTGCAGCTTTGGACGTAAACAGCAGAGACGGTTTCCCACGAAGCAACTCGGAAAGCAACCAATCATGTGATATTTTAAATAAATGATATTTTATTCATAGTTTAATCAGGCACAGGCGGTAATGTGCTTGATTTTCTCCACAAACATGTTGTTTTGTTTGATGCGGTAATGCAGAGAGAACACCTCAGGCTTTTCTGTTTCATGTTTACACTCTTCTGTTTTCTCCCTATTTTTCTATAAATGTCGCCATTCAATCTCCTCTCCTGCTCTGCATGCCCTCCCTCAATTCCTTTGACAATCACTTGTTTTCTTTAGTTTTTCCAAACTTCCCCTGCTGCTTCCCATCCTCGTCCTCCTCTCCCCTTCCTCTCATCTTACCATCACTCATCTGCCTGCTTTTTTTTTTTTCTTGTTTGTTCTACTTCTTTCCCTCCGTCCACCTCCTGTCTGCCAGGGTTCCTCCGCTCTCTGCGAGCAGGGGAAGAAAATAGCAACATGGTGACTGGTCTTCACACGATAATGCGAACAGTTTCAGGGTCAGGGTACACACACTCGCAGTTGTATCTTTCGGGGCTGGGTAAGGACACACATCACAGGAACAAACACGCACGCACGCAGGCTGTGAACAATCGTGAAACAGACAGATCGGTGCTAAAACCAAACAGCGATTCCTCCTCCTCACCGTCATGAAAGGGAAGAGAGCTTGTTGTTTGGCCCCACCGAGTAATGAAGAGGCGGGAAGCTGGGTAGGGTGGTGGGTGAAGGGGTGGCGAGCGATCAAATGACACCCTGACATTTGAGTCCGAAACAAACGAATCGATCGTGATTAAATTATTCATCTGTCTGTTTACCATGAAAATGCAGGGGTTTGGGAGAGGGGGAGTTAGAGAGACGCTGTGAGAAGGCGCGCAGCTGTCGAAAGCTCTGATGCGAAGCCCCTATTCTACTCTTATAATAATGATCTGCTGTGCTGAGTAGAGTTTGCAGTATCTATTTTTAGATATTTCTTATCTGCTAAGGTTTCACAACAGCGCTCCTATAATAATCCTACAAGTGTGTTTCAATAATGAATCTGTGGGAACCTTTTTTCTAGTGGGCTGTTTTTATATCCTGGGGTATCCTTATTCCCCTCTGCTAATTTAAAATGTGTTTTCATTCTGTGATATTACAAAACAGTGAGAGATATTCGGGGGTCATAGAAAAGGCTGCGACAATTTTTTTGAATTAATTATGACTTTTTTTTTTCATTTAAATCGATTCATCTTGTGTCAAAATGTGAAAAGAATTGTTAAAGAAAGGAGTTTCCAGTGCCAAAGACAGCATCTTCAGCTTTCCTCAAATTTTGTCGGATTGCAGCTAGGTTTGTACTAAATGCAAGGGGTCAACTACAGACTCAACATACTTGTGAATGGAGCAGGTTTTGATTACACCTGCTGATACTGCAACACTAGACAGATCTATTATACATGATCAGGCCACATGGTGTCTTAATTATACTCCCCATAGTAACTGGTCAATCTTTCATTCACTTTGCGATAGAGTGACATCAGCTATGAATGGACGTTAATGTGGCTACTTTTTTCAGCAATTAATGAATTTTGCAATTTCTTTCAACCTGCTAATCAATTGACTAATCGCTGCAGCTCTAGAACTACAAGAAAGGACAGATGAGCAGCAGCAGTTCACATGTGAGAAGTTGGAACAAACTATGTTTATTTTTCCTTGTTAACTGACTTACATAAGAAACCAATTACCAAAAATTATACCAAAATTGTAATCATTTGATCTGGTAATCATCTAATCAATTAACTCAAAATTACATCACTGCTGTCAATTATTGATTACTATAATGTAAGTATATACTGAAAGACACAACATGTCTTCTATGAAATATCCACTCAATAAATTACAGACTATAAACACACAGACACACAGACATTGACAAAAAGGTGCATTATGCCTTGTACATTGGCAGCCCCTCCGATTTTTCCAGGAACTCAATATGGCTGCCGCCTCATTCCCTCCCAGCCTACTGCATTCCACAGATAGAATAGATGGCCCTGCTTAGGATGACATTTTAATGAGTGTGTGTGGGAGAGAGGCTCTGAGAGGGTGACGATAGAAGGGCGCACGCATGCACTGGCGCATGGATGCACACAAAGACTAATACACACGGACACAAAGAGCTACTGTGCACAAGTGTCACTCACATGCACACAAACACACACACACATACGGATCAACACAAAGACAAACACACATGAGTACAAAGTGCTATTATGCACACACACGCACACACTTAGCAGACACACACACACACACACACACACACACACACACACACACGCAGACACGCACACACAAACAGTCATCAAAGCCTCCTATCACGTAAAGCCAATCCTCGACACGGAGGAAAGGGCTTTATCCTCAACGACACCGCCCCCCCTCCCTCCCCCCCTCCCACCACCACCACCACATACCGATCATTTAATAATCACGGCAAACAACTCGCCAGTGCCTACAACCCGTATCCGGTATCTCTATAGTGACACACCAACAGTTAACCCGACGCTAAGCCAGAGCTGGAAAAAGAATGACTGCCATGTTTTGACACTTAAACACGTTGTCGTCTCCCCGGAAAGATTTCCACTCCTGCCAACAGGAAGCCAATGTGTACACACAGAAGATTGAATACTGAGACAGTTATTGTTTTGATGCTTACAGGAGCGCAGCCACTTTTCCACTCCACAGAGAGGTCAGAGGTCAAGGTCAGCTACAGAGCAGCCCCCACTGGAGCTTATAGGGATTCAACATATCACTTAAAAGGAGAGAGGAAGTTAGACAACAGTTTTCCCTGTCGCAAGTTTGACCTCCGGTTGTCCATTTGAGGGATCGCCATCAGCTAGACCACCAGAGAGATATGAGGAGTTTCATTAAGCTTTGGGTTTTCTTTTGCCAGTTTGTGAAACAAAACTGATTATCACAATCATTCTAGGAGCAAAAAATAGTCCTGTCTTCTTCTCTTTTATCAAGTCATTTAATGAAAAACTGCTAAAATATATATTCAGTCTAGTCACATAATAATGTAGTATATTTTTTTCTACTTCTATTACATTTCCTTCTTGTCCCTAAAGTTTTCTTCTGATATCCTTCATCACTTGGAGACTTTTATTACTGAACTTGCACAGTGTTAAACAAGCAAGAACATCATGTAACATGCTCTTTGAAATATATATAGATTAATAGATTCATGGTCACATAGAATAAAAACACAAAACAAGGAGATGTGTTGACACATCATTTCTTGAAGTGTATCCACAGATAGTTAACCTCAGCAGCAGCAGATTATATTAACCTTTTAGAGGAAGTGTTTGCATATGGTAGAAGGAGAGGGGGAGAGAGAGGAAGAGAGCTTGCACTGCAGTATAGCCGATGGGTTGAATTAATGAGATTGTAGGTATCTGCATGGCTGCACATTTTAACTGGGCTTTGGATGTGGACACAGAGAGAGAGAGGGAGAGAAAAGAGAAGAATGGGGAGTGGGGAGGTCAGGGCAAGCAAAGGGCTGAAACACACACACACACACACACACACACACACACACACACACACACACACACACACACACACACACGCTACTGCTGAAAGCCTCTCCTCCTCAACTCCCCAGTTATAACCTTCAATTAACCTTCCTCCTGAATACAGGAGTGTGTGAGTAGCCTGGGTGAGTGTGTGTGTGTGTGTGATTGTGCATATGTGATAGCATATTCTTGCTGACGTTTGTGTGTGTGTGCAAGTGTGCCTGTCCCCACTCGTTCGCTCTCATGCATCTGCTTTTACTCAGCTGAAAATCAATTTTAACTAACCCCACCCACCACCACCCCTTCTGATCAGTGCACATCTGAGTCTCATTGAAATTCACAGCACAGAAAACACACATTTCTTTATTAGTTTAGTGCTGCTGAGCTCTGGACATTCGGCTGAACAACTGGACACATGTTCAAACAGCATCTCACTAACATGTCCATTGAAAAGCATGTAAGATGTTTACATTCGATTTCTTGTTAAGTTCCAAGTCATGGTCACTCTGGGTGTTGAGATTCTCCCAAAGCTTCACAACATGAGCCAAATTTCCTTCACATTATCCACTTCAGTATTCTAGACTTTTTCCAGACCTGGATTTCGTGACTAAACTTGCTGATTTGGTTCGTTGCTGAGTGTGATGTCTGCTGACAGGTAGCACATCTATCACACTCTCTCTCATATATCTGCGGATTATTCTACACTACAGCTGATATCACAGCATGACTATCAACTAGTGACGGCCTCTGCATTTAGGTACCGCTCCATAAAGCCCAACTGGTTTGAATATCAACGTTTTAGACAACATTATTGATTGTTTAGAGTAACTCCACTTGAAGGATGGATGGAAAACAGATACTGTTGTTTGCTTACATGTTGTGCTGATGTTAATCTACTTTAAAAAAAAATACCAACCTGTGTTCTTACTGCCAACTAGTTTCAACAGAAGATCAAACCAATGCAGATGAACAGTAAAAGTCCGCATCAGACATTTTGAGGAGTGTGTGCTTTTCTGTGTTAGCTGAAGCAGGTGAGGAAGGGCCTGGGCCTCATTTTGGAACCCCTTCCCCTATCGGCTTACAGGATGAATATTAGATCCAGTCAGGCAGGATGAGGGAAGGAGGGGAAGGTGTTAGATGAACAGAGGAAAGTGTAAATGCATTTTTTTTTTTTAAATAAGACTATATTCTGCCTGTTGCTGCACTCTTAGCTTCCTCATCACCCAAGGCTGTGACTAAAAATAGCAAGTTCCAGCCTGTTAGTATATGTGTGTGTGTGTGTGTGTGTGTGTGTGTGTGTGTGCGTGCGCTTGGCGCAGCTGCTCAGAAGGAGGGTTGAATCGACGCTGATGAGGGCCATATAAACAGTGAACATCTGTGAGAGACTATTCATACTGTAAAAATATAGTAGCCCGTAGAGTGTGTGCATGTGTGTGTCCTCAGATTTGGAGAACCACACCCCACTCTCCAAGTCTCTCTCGCTCTCCCACTCTGTCCAGACCAAACCATGTTCGCCCATCCCCCCCAAAATCTGCATTCCACCAGACTTGAGGGGCCCTCACTGACTTCCTGACTGCCTCTCTTTCTGACACACACACACACACACACACACACACACACACACACACACACACACACACACACACACACCAATCATATTACACGCACACACATGTCAAGCTGCTGTATGCAAATTAATATATTTTTAGAAAGGTACACAAGGACAGCTTGAGTATGTACATGGACTCATTAGACCATGTACAGTGTGTATCCATGCGTGTTCTTGTGAGCATGTCTTATATATGTTAATACACTTTGCAACATCGCATTACACGTGTGCTGACATTCAGAGGCGTGTCCATTCAAACAAAAAAAGGGAATAACACACAGCTTGTACAAGCACCTACTTGTACACAAGCGCTCGACTGACTTGTGGTCAACCATCTCGAGGCTGTGAAAACGTGTACAACAATTTTACATCAAGAAACAGCTTAAAGTCATGTTTTTCAGCACGGTCTAAAAGTGTGGCACTGAGTCTGGGTTAATATCCCTGTGTCAAGTGTGTCAGAAAGTGTGTTTACATCTGTCTGCTGAAATGTTGGTAGCCATTATGAACGGGTCGACGCATGTCACCTGCTTGAATTAGAACTTTCCTAACCTGTGGCAGCAGTCCGATAAGAACAGGTCAAATGTGGGTTGAACACATTCAGCAGACCTTCACCATGTATAAAAAGAGTATGAGATACAGACAGGAGGGACATAATTTGTTGTAATAGGCCGGGGATAATTGGCCATATGCATGTGCGTGTCTGCGTACGTGTGTCTGGGGGGGGGGGCAGGGGGCAGCCTCTCTGTTACATTGTTCGGAGGTTAATCCAGGCAGGAGGTCTTGAATAGCGGCCAGACAAGAAGAAGCCAAGAAGGCAGCACAGAACAAGCACACATGCACGGTGGAGAAGAGAAGAAAAAGAGAGGAGGCTCATTTCTGGTGTGTTTTTGTACACTTCCCCAATTCAATTCAAGCCAAGTTTGGTTGGTTTTATATATTTAAATATGTCTGAGAAGAATTCTCAAAGGATTTTTGTGATTTATAAATGCTTATATCATAGTAATACTTTCCTCAATTGATACAAAAACATACAAAATGGTTAAAAAGAAATATTTTGTGTATCACAGGTGTGCAGGTAGTTCATTTGAACCTTTTCATACTGGTCTTAATAAAGTAGAGTTGACTGAAAGAGTAAGACGTAGGCAGAAAGAGGCTACTGTTACACTGGAAATCTCTTTTGGCATGTTTGCCCAATAAGACAGATCGAATTCAACGTTAAGATTCACAGCAGAACAGAGAGAGAAAGATGAAAATTGACACAGAGACACCATGAAAGATCAACACAAGCGCAGGCACTGTACACAGCCATTTTATATCCACCAACATCCCCTCGTTTTGCCTCAGCCTCTCTCTCTCTGTGTCAATAAAAAATTCATGAGAAGCTGAAAATTTACACAAAAAGACTACAGCCAATATTCAGTCTCCACCGGTACCACTCAACGTCCACTTTACATCCAAGAGGTGAGGGAATGACAGGGTCACTGTGGAAATCAGTGAGAAGGACATACCTACACACCATGGGTAACCTTTCCCTCCAGCCCTAAAAAATGGATTGGAATAAGTCTCTTTCAAACCCTGAAAATCAAAGGAAAAGAGCAAAAAACTGCCCTCAACCAAGACCTCTGCAACACCAGCTCTCAGTTGAAGTTAAAGCTACATTTGGTGAATTATGTGTTTGCCAAAAGTTATTGCAACACCACTGTTTCTATTGTGACCCTGATGTAAAGTTCCCTGACTTTTCCATTAACGTCCACAAAAGGTCACCTTAAAAAAAATAATCCTTCTTTGCTGCTATATGATATTCTCTTTCAAATCAGAAAAAGTTTGGGAGATGATTTCACTGCCTTTGCACTACAGAAATGTGCAACTAAAGAATGAAGCAAGTTGGAAAGTGCATTCTTGTACGTTTCTCACAGAGGACAGAGAGAGGCAGAAAGAGTTTGAGAGCTATCAAACGAGAGCTGGAAAGAAGACTTGAAATGAGACGTAGACGGTAATGGCCACTGATCCTCTGCTCTTTGATCAGTGTAAAAGCGTCAGAGATGTTCTGGACTCTACTGCTGCTTGTTAATTAAAGAGGGGGGACGTTATTGGATCATTTAGGAATGGAAATAAGACAGTGAAATTGCAGCCGGTGAGCTGGGGGTGGGGTGGGGGGGCTGAGAAATGCAGCAAGTCTTTGACCTGCTGGTGAAGAGGGAGCACAGCAGGGTGCGCAGACTTTTAGCCAATACATCCATTTTAAAATTGCAGTCCATGTTTACATTTCTTTTCTGTTTAGTTGCTGCGCAGAGGAATTAAAGCACGTATGCACTGTGCAAACACCCTGGTTATTTTAGATGAATATGCATATAGTATGAACATTTGCATGAACTCTGTACATCTGTATGTGTGTGTGTGTGTGTGTGTGTGTGTGTGTGTCAGGCACAGCGCCACTGAAATCTCCAATTTCAGAGAGGAAGTCGTCGGCAGGATTCCTCCCACATGCAGCAGAGCTGTGATTGCATCCTTTGACAAATCAACACGATAAATCACAGCTACAAGTGTTGTTGTTTTTTTTAGCATGATCTCTTTGCTTCCTGAACTGACAACAGCGCTGGGTTCAGCAGCTGCAACCTCAACATGAAACTGAGATCGACTGGTTGGCGGCCGGGCTTTCTGTGTCATTAAGGTGAACATTATTTTGGCTACTGTAATCGAATTGCATTCTTGTTACCATTTTTCTACTTGAGCGCCGTCCATGAAAGAGAGAACGAGCGATGGGGGAGGGCGGGCGACGCGGAGTGAAAGAGAGGGGAGAGAGCGAGCTCCGGCCGAGGAATGCAAAAGGGAAATAAAGCTGAGGAGAAGAAAAACAAAGAGCAGAGCGGGAGAGAGACAGAGGGAGAGAGAAAATCAATACCTTGCCTTGAAGAGAGGCCTACACCAAAGGTGCAATTATGCTAAATGTGTTTTGTTTACGCGGCAGCAGGCCACGGAAATTTCACAACCGGGGGGGCTGGAGCCAAATTAAAACATTATGACTGCAGGGTATAAAAACTCCAAACAAATATATCCAGAATTCACCACCCCACCACACTTTTTCTGGCGTTTTTATAGGAACATAAGATGACATTAAAGGCAACAAAGGCCTCTACATTAAAGCTGTTTTTCTCTCTCTGACCCTTTAAGCTGTTATTGGTCCAAAAATATAACTTTATTTCTCCCTGGCAGTGCCTGCCTTGATTCACGTGGCTCATTCCCTGCTCTTTTTGCCTCAGAAAACTCAGCAGTGCCAGGCAAATTATAGCACCGTTTTATCCCATTTCATTAGATGCAATTAAACTTTGATAAGAACATGTGCACATTTGAAATTTTGTTTGCTCTGGTTCGAAATAAGGCTAATGTCCAAACTCTTCTTTTTTTATTTACCATATTCTAGTGTGACTGTTCTTTGGTGTCCCTATGTGAAGGCTTAAAAAAAATGAATTTTATTTTGAAAAAAAAGTATTTGTGTATCTAACAGGCAGCTCCCAGGAGACAATGCGTAAAACTGGATAAATCAAGTCAGACAGTGGTTAAAAACAGGCTGTATCCTCTGCAAATCTCCTTGGCTAAATAAAAGAAATGGAGACAAGTCTTTCAGAATGTCGGAATAATACCACAGCCCATGGAGGACTGAGTATAGCAATAGCTGTCAGACTATATGCAGCTCTGAAGCAACTATATGCAAAGTGCTTTACATTGTGTGGGATTTGAATGTGCCCAAGTTTAGACACCCGCATCTCTGAATAGAACAAAAAAAAACCTTCCAACATCTCGCTTCAGTCTGGCCACTGCCATTATCCAGTCTTGACTCAAACTGGCTTACAAGGCAAAAAAAAAGAAAATCTGTGTGCGTCAAGATCTACATCTGAAGACTATTTGATAGTGGTTGGAGCCTCGACGCGACAACTGGGGGCCCAAGACCAAATAACAACACGGCCACATGAAGGGCTGTGGTGGCAAACGGGGCGATTCTTCTCGGATGCCAGGCTACAGTGCTGCGGAGTGCCACAGGGTTTGTGAGAGGCTGTAAGTTGAAAGGGGCGAAAGGTTAGCTTCAGAAAAAGCCGCCGCACCATGGCACAACAGCATGCCCGTCACAAGCGACCCTGAAATTGTCAACAGCTGTTTGCACCGTGCGTCTTCAAAGGGCTTCCATCGTCTTCCCGAAGACATCAACAGCAATGTCACGACGCTAATCCAATCAATGGCCTTCTCTGAGGGACCGACTTGTTCGACAGTGTAAAGTCCCTGTTTGTCAAAACTGCGGCCTGCCGTGAAATCTGAGCTGACGTGTGAAGGACAAGATGACAGCGTCAGGTGACAGTCACTGCCCGTGTGCCGCCATGGATCGTCAAAGCTGGGAGTGATATGAGCAGCGAGGATCCGCAAACTACATTACCCATCATGCTTAACTTGCCAGCAACCACCACAGGCCAATTTGAGGGAGGAGAGAAAGAGGGTGAGGAGGAAGGAGCTCGTTGGCGGCGCATCATGTCGAACGAAAGCCGGGCTGACATTTGCTGGCAGGAATGAAGACACCAAAGTTAACATTAAGAGGTGTCATCTGATTTCTTGTGGAGTGCCAGGTGATGAGGCGGGTGCTGCTAAAAGATGAATGCAGAGGAGAAGATAATTCATCCGGTGTCAACATCACTACAACCCGGCATGACATCACCCCCAGAAGATGATAAAAAACCTGTCCTGACAAGGCAAATGATACTGCTCCATGTTTGCCATGTTTACTTGAGAGATGAGTTCAAACAGAATCAAACGGCTCGTAATAGTTCAAAGGCAACCTCTGAATCAGGTGCAGGAGGGAGAAGAAATCAAATCTCGCCTCAACTGCATATAGCGCGGCAGATCACCTGTCGCCTTTATCAGCTGATACTATTTCCATCTGTGGCCTTTAGCCCATTTTCACCCACGGCAGAGGTCATCCAAAGGCAGCAACTGCAATCGAGGCACAGCAAGCAGGGAAGGCAAGAATGGGTGGGTGTTATACATTAGAGCTGAAATGAGGGGGAAAGACTTTAGTCATTGAAGAGGCTATAAGAGAAGATTACATGTGTAGAGCTTTTCTCTCGCATTGTTTCATCCCTCAGTGGCGAGGGAGGGAGGGAGGGGATAAGAAGGGGAGGGAAAGGGGAGAGTTGAGAAGAGGGGGGGCCACTTGTCTTGTGGGGTATCCGGCCACGTCCTTCCAACGCCCTGCCCCTGCAATACGCTGACATGCTAATCTGAGAGTGGTACACAATTGCCCACCGGCAAAATGGAGCATCATTAAAATCTGATGAGGCCCACATCAAACGATGAGGTCAAAATATGGGGTTCACCAAACTAGGAGTAGTTGGATGGCTTACTATGACTGCAATTATGTTTCCTTGTCAATTTCTCCTTTTCTCTCTTGTGCTTTCTAATTTGCTTTCTCTCTCTCTCTTTCTCTCACTCACAAGCTTCCTCCCCTCTTGTTTTCATGCACTCGCTTCCTCCCTCTCTAGTCTTCTCCTTGACAGGGCTGGCAGACTTAGTCTCAGAGGAATCCTTGCATCTACTGCTCCTCCTCCGCCGCCTCTTCCTCCCACTCCCTGCCTCATTCTCTCTCCTTCGTTCCTAGTAGAAATAGAGCCCGCTTATAAAGCAGACACACACACACACACACACACATCTCTGCATTCGTCTCCCTCCCTCCTGTCTCAGCGCCCAGTGCTGTGTGCCCACGCCGCCCGCGCCAACAGGTCAAGTGCATGCAATCGCCTTAGCTAACAACCTGCACCGACTCAGATCAAGCGAGATCATGGACTCCGGGTAAAAATATCTCACGCATTTGGCTGCTATTCAAAGCCAAAGTGCAAATTGGCTTCACGGGTGGGGGGGGCAGGGGGGTACTTTGGAGTGCATTGCATGCTGGTGGGCAAAGATTTGAACTCTTGAAAACATCTTATGCACGTCAGATCCAATCTGCATTGTCAAAAATGAACAAAAGATTTTAAATTGTGCTGTACCTGGCGTCGTCATTGAAGGGCAAAGCGTCCTCCTGTTTGTTATTCGAGAGTCAATTACAGTGTTGTTTGGCCAGCAGATAAATTGAAGCCAAGAGGACTAGGGGCCAAAGTCACCTTCGGTATAAGACTTGTGTGGGGGTGTGCAGCCGGGTGTGCTCGGTGGCGGCTGGTGAATATAGGAGGAAGGTGACGGGCTGTGGGGGAATCACATGTGAGACTATGAGGAAAAGCTGATGGATAGCTCGCCCCAAACTGGTTCTCCACTCACTGACCCCGACAGAAAAAAGGGACACAATTCTCTATTGTTTCCCACTCGTGTTTGGAAAAGGGGAAGCGTCTCATTGCAGAGCCAAACACACACACACACACACACACACACAAGGTTGCAGCTGTGAATTGTACACACAATTTCACATGCTGTTGCTGTAACAAATTATATCATGATCACAAACTAATACAGACACATGCAGACAGTAGAGTATGTGCAATATGTGTGAACATGTACACACACACACACACACACACACACACGTGCACACACACAACGCCGCTGCGGTTAGCGGAGAGGACACCCTCATCTGTTTACAAGCTCCTGTGCCAGTGCTGGCTTCAGCTGTTTAAGTGGAAAGCATCAAGTAGAGGTTCCAATTACAATCATGGCAGAAAAAATTAAAGGTGCTTGAACAGGCTAATAACCACTAAAACCCCTCTGTACAAACACGACTGAACTCAGTGCACACCGGCAAAAGCTCATTTCCCATGGTATGCCAGCCATTTTTCACCGTGCATGACTTTAATCTCATTGACATCAAAGTCATTAGCGCACCAGAAGTTGTGTTGTAATTGGTGCATATTTGGTTTTGCATGGACCTGGAATGTGAATTTGAAGCAGAAAGCTGGCTTTGGTAACTTTTTAAGCCTGGCTGCCAACTTCAACTAGTGAAGAGACTTACTCACCAACCACATTCAAATCCCCGGCCTTAACCATAAACCACAGGGGTCAAACCTATCTAACCATTGCTCCACATGCGGCTGACGCTCTCTGGATTCCATCTTGTTAACAAAAGCAAAGGCTCGGACCACCATCGAGCATCATCTGCAGGGCTCTTTATGTGGATATGCACAAGATCACACACACAGCTATGCAGGCCCTGCAAGCTGCCAGAGGCATAAAAACACACATACACACAGACATGGAGTCATCTTAGGTTACAGATACCCTCTGACAAAGTCTCCCCAGACCCGTTTTATGTGCTGTAAATTCTACACAAAGGAGAGGAGGGAGGAAAAATCAGTACATTTTGTGTGAAATTCCCGCTTTGAAGTGAGTGACGCACTTGAACTGAAGCAAAATAGCTGACTTCAAAGAACGGCCCAGGTTCCTCAAGGTTCCTCCTGGCTCCTTTTTTTAAACATACTATGTTCAGCTCCACTCTGCCTGAGAGGCTTAAGGTTGGCTGTCAGTGTGCAAGAGGCATTTTAGCAAAATTGTTACACTTGGAATTTCATCCAAATAGGTTAAAGTTGCTGCTTATTGCATAAAGAAAAAACCCACCACCCCACACCTCTCCTCATCACTTATTTCTATCCCTACCACACCTACTATTATACATAATAACTCTAGGGCCAAGAAAATACGTTTTATATTGTTAAACTGATTCTTGCACTTCTCACTCTCGCTTATGTTAGATTTCTTTCAAACAATTGCAATGTCTGTATAAACACGTCAGCTCAATGAAACATAAGTTGTCTTCCCAGCTTTAGTTGAAAAAGTTCAACCAAGCTGCACTTTGGATGACAATGCTGATACCTCAGAAGAATGAAACCGAACAAACTGCCTTTGACCGAAGGTAAATAGATATGATGACCCCAGCTCATCCGATGATATCTCATCTCTTCAGCTCCCTTTTAATATTCAGATCCCATATGACAGAAACAGCGACAAAGGCCACCATCCATCATGTACAAAGCTGCCTTCTTTCTTTCTCTGAGTGTCTGCTCACACTAAAGCCAGGCTGCCCTTCATAACACATGCCATTCCCATGCAATTCTCCCAAAGGCGTCAGCCAAACAAGACCCCTCTGTGATTTACAATGGAGGGGCCCACTTCATTATTAACTGGCTGGGCTCTCAGCCTGGGGGCCAGACCATTACCTCCGCATGGGGTCGAAGCCACAGGCAGTGGTTGGTCTCTCCATGTTGTAAAACAACACGTTGTAAAAATGATAGATAAGGTATGTAGGTGCAGGCTCTGGGCAAACTCAATCCTTGGTGCTCCAAAAACATTGCTAAACGTTTTGGAGCTTTGTGGTTGACCAAGGCCTCAATCATTGTAGGAAGCAAAACTGTTTATTCAGTGTGGTTATTTGTGAGAATTGAACACATATGCAACATAAAATCTGTCATACGGTGAACACTTATCCAAAGCATTTTATAGTGCCATGAGCGCATCAATTTTTAGAATGAGAGCCTGGGAGTCTGGTGCTACCCAGAATGCACCAGAGGAAATCTCACTCCTTAACATACAACATTGGCACCATTTTGCACCACTGGTTCGCACAGGTCCAGGCTAGACTTAACTATAACATACCTCATACTGTTACCCCACTATCAGAACATTAGCACACCCAGAGCTTTGCAGACTAAAACCGAGTTAGATGGGCAGATAAATGATCTCATTGGCTTGACGAGTGGTTCTGCCCTGGTCAGTTAGGCATATCTCCTCTGGCATGAAATCCTCCCCCAGCCCTGGCACAGGCCTCGGTCGCGGCAGTTGGCAAGCGGGGCGACGGCCATCTTAGTGATTGCAGAATTGGGAGCACCCCTGTGTGTCTAAAAGACAGTTTGGCTGTAGTTTAAAAAGCCACTAAACCCCAATCTGCTCCTTCCTAGTTTTGCCCTTATGGTATATCCCTGGAGGGCACTGGTTCAAATTCATTAGCGCTCCTTTATCTCTATGAAAATGGGAGACCCTCTGCTTTCCATCTACCTCCTGTTTCTGAGCTCTGGTCTCTATTTCCCTCCTGCCTGTTCTCTTCCTCCTCCTCCTCCTCCTCTCTCTCACTCATTTTGTCCAACTCTCTCTCATCCTTTCTGCTTTCATTGTTTCTCTCTCTCCCTCATTTTACACTACACTAACCCAAGGGCAAGTGTGGTAGGGCTGTGAACAGCAACCCCCATTTCCATGCCAGACCTGCTTTGTCTTTCCTTCTGTCCCAGTGTCTGTGGCCCTACCTCCCCCCTGTTGTGACTACAGATTGGAGACTGTAAGATGACAAATGTCATAGGGGCTGTTTGGGGAGGGGGAGACAGATTTAGCTTCAGATACTCCCGACCCATCTCTTTGGCTAAAATACTGAATCACAGCAGTGGACAGGGAGCATCCTTGCTTGGCTTCAGTGCTCAGCTCTGTGCTCGTATTAACCTTCTTAGCGGACACTTTTTTTTTTAAAGGAAGAACTTATAATGAGCATGCAAATACTGCAGATGGTGCTTTCTGCTGAAGGACACTCACTGGGCGTGAACGAGATCAAACATTCAAATATACAGTTATAACTCTTTCCACAGTTTTTCTGAGAGACTGTGTTTTAGGATGATGCATTGCAATTGAATTATCTAGTGCATCCGGCAACCATGTTTCCTTTTTGTCTACTAAGATTCTCTTTCTGCTTCTTGACACTGTGCCTGCCGTCTTCATCTGGGTATATATGATGTCTCCCTATCTCTGAAGTGCATTTCGCGTCTGGTTCCCACTTGGTGGCATCAGGCTGCAAGCATAATCAGAGCAGCGCTGGCTCCCTGCTTCCCTCCGTGTCAACACTATCTCCCCATATCAGCGGCAAATAGACAGACTCTGATAACAGCCTTATTTATTTCCCTTTAAAAAATCCATATGCTTTACTCTGGCTCTGCTTGCCCAATTCCCTTGTTCACCAGATAAACTAACAGGTGACTGCTTACATTTTACACTTCATACTGGAGGGATTTAAATGGCACTCTTAGAATGTGCAAGGCAGTGGTTCAGCATCCAAGACACTCCCTCGAGACTTGTGGCTACTGAAGAAGAAAACTTCCTGTTGCAGGGTTAACTGAGACTGTATGGTTGCAAACAATCTCTCAGCAGTGAGACGCCCACAAAGTGTCGCTTAATTAGATTTCTGTCTTACAATTGCCTAGACTGACAAATCAGCTTGTTCCACCACTTTCGTCAAAGGCAAGTTGTCAGAATGTCAAACATGCTTTATACCAACCGGTGCATCCCAGATGAGTCCAGGAACCTGCGATCCTGATTAAACTGGGTAGCGGTGACCCTCTCACAGCAGGGGGTTGATGAGTCTCAACAAAGACCCTGTTGACATGTTGCTCCTGAAAACTTGTCTGAGACGCCAAATCAGCTGTCCCATTGTCTAGTGACCACCTGGCCTAACATCAGGAAAATCAAATGACCACTTTGCAATAATTCAGGCCCCTTTTATCTCACAGACTTGTGATCTTTTTTTTTATCTAAATATTTAAAATTAATAAATGAGTAAATGATTTCATAATCAGCTTCCCTGATCTCCTCTACAAGCCTCTAACAAAAAAATAAAATAAAGCGGGTTAGTGTCCAAGACAATCTTGCCTCTAGCACAAAAACCAGATGGAAAAAATAAAATCTCCCAAACCATTATTCTGCCATGGATTTGATCCATAAACAAAAGGGTGACAGCAGCAAGGGGGTAAACCCCCTCCACCCTCTGCTTGTGCTAATCTCCTCAACCATGGCTGGTGGCTCTGATTGTTATGTTGTCCTTCTTCCCCCAGCCTCCATCACTTTTTAATCAGGATTATCTTCTCTGACACTGAGACTCAAGAGTTAATTAGGGGTCCAGCCACTGCAGGTGCTGGGGCCCTAATGGCAGTGCTCGGATTATTTTTTATTCTTCTTCTGCCCTAAATTATCTTGATGTCGCAGTCTGCAAAAACCTAGAGAACAGACTGTGACAAAAATCATATCCAATAACCTCATGGTCGCACTGTGAGAACCACTTTAATGTGTTGGTCAATACTTCAGAATAACACACACCCAGGTTGAAAAAATATATTTAGTGCGTGTGTGTGTACTGGCCTCTACACTTTGGTTATATTGAACATGTAATGTATGTGGACGGTTCGCAGAGTGGCTGTGCCACAGAATCTTTTTATTGGCTACACCTGCAGTGCACATACGGTGTAGGGTTATGTGAATCACAGGCAAAAGAAGATATTGTGTCTTCAGCTCTTGGATCCATCACAGTGCTGAGAAACTTTGTCATGGAGTTTATGTAATATGGGTAAGTTAACATCTACAGATTACAACAGGCTATGTAAGGGATATAGTTACTAAGCACCCACCAGGTGGTACTGGCAAAATAAATGTCCAGTCCTATTAGAGCCAGTATACAGTATATCTACTTATCACAGTAACCACAGAGATAATGTTAGGTCAATAAGCTCTGATTGCATCATCTTTTTTTTTTTTAATTACTTAACAATTTCAGTTTCCTTGTCAGCTATTATCAAAGGACACAGGCAACAAGAAACAATAAAAATATAATATAATTTCCTGTATGCTGGTAGTTTAATTTAAAAAAAGGAAACTTATGACCCATTTCTGTTTAAAAGGGTCACACACATCTCACGTAAAAAATCTAAATGAAAGATTGGCCTATTTTCACATTTGTACAGCAGATCTTATGTGCTGCTCTCGTGCCTGGTGGAGACAGTTTCATTGATTATAGTGGAAGCGAAGCGTCGCAGCACCCATTCTGCAAACGATCAACATATGTTATGTGTTCAATGTAGCCAAAGGGGTTAGTTCAATGCTGCGGTGTCAAGGTTCTTAAATATAATTTGTTTGGTGTGTGTATCTGTGTATGTGTGTGACAAATGCATAGGACCATTTCCTTAGACACAAACAGATATTGTAAAGCAGTCTCTTTACATTCATCCTTCTCCCCAAAAACAAATGTCAGAGAAACAACTAAATCTTCAAAATTCTCAAAAAAAGAAAAGAAGATGCCATGTTGCCCACTCTGTTTCCTGTCAGCTGTAATACAGTGGAGAGTGCCTGTCTCCATTTACATACAAATGTCACCTTCTATCTTCCCAGGGGCTGGGGAAGGTTTTACTCTCTCCACCGTGATGCGCTTGACAAACCTTTCTTCCCCGTCTGGGAGACAAGCTTGCGATGCACGGTGAGAAAGTGAGAGGAAACTCAATGCATTTTGCCTCTGGTGCCTTCTCTCTGTCTTCTCTCTCTTTTACGCGCCATTGGTACGCTGTAATTTGTGTATCCAGACTGGAGTACATAGGCTTTGTTTCCATTTCACTGAAAGATGAGGCAGCGTGCTGTTTGAAAAGGCTGTCAGAGTTGTAATTACTGAGGAGGCCGTACGACTGGGCTTTTTCGACGGACGGGTTTTGTTGTGGTTGGGGAAATTATTAATACAAAATAAATTATTTCGCTAAGCCAAACTGCAAAATATGAATAACACCGAAAAATGGTGCGACAGCGAGCGTCTTGTAGTGAGGGAGATAATGGCATCATCTGCATACAAAGCAACCGTCGCCGTCTCAGAAAGCCCAACCTGGCAGTGCTGCTTATTCCCAGAGATGCACAGGGAGCCATTTTCTGTGGCTAAGTGGCCCACATAGTGAATCTGCGCCATCTCTCATAAACCGGGACGCGTATCCCCTGATGCATAGGGATGAACAATCAGTCTGACAGGCAGGTAGTTACTCCTTCTTAACCCCGGCTAGTGCTGAGTGATGCAACAGAACAGCAGGCCCCCTCCCTGTCCTCCTCCTTCTCCTCCTCCTCCTCTCTGTACCCTTCCTCGCTCTCTCCTCATCTCTCTTTCTATCTAGCCTCCCATTCCTCACACACTCCCTCTCTTCATTATTCTCTTTATCCCCCCCTCCTCTCTTGCCACTCCTATTCACCGGCTCCCTCTCTATCTCTCTCCTTTCCAGAGGCCCATGTTTCCTTGCTTGCATTACACACAATTACTTCCATCCATCAATTATCTGCCTACTCCTCTCTGGCTACCCCACTTCCCTTTCTCTACTCTGTGACAACAACCCCCACTATCCTGCATACACATGTTTCTTTGCGACCCGCATCTCTCACCTCCCACCCCTCCGGGGCAGCTGAGTGTACCTCCCTACACACTTGTCCTCCTTCCCCTTCTCCTCCTTTCTCTTCCCCCCAAAGCTCACCCCTCCTGTACCCCCCTCCAATACCAGATGTCCCTAAAGTTTGGGTGTGGGTGTGTATGTGTGGAGAAGGCAGGAACAAAAGGACAGAATGCGGGGTTGGGGGGCAAAGGGATGGGTGGGTGTGGGGGATCATCTGAATGGGCCGAGCCATCTTGCCCTGGGCTTTCTGTGTGTGCACAATGAGCACCGTTGGATTAACAACTTTTAGAACACACACACGAAACCACTCACTTCCCTTACAACCATTTCACACTCGAACAGCAACATGGAAAAGCCCATGTTTGCTGTGAATTAGTAAAAGCTGGTTAATGGACCAGAGTCTGCTACCATAATCAGGATTTTATGAAGGTCAGACGCCGCTCTGCTATTTCGTGAAAACAACCATGTGCTTTTATTTAATAGCAACGATTTACAGTAGTCGAACATTAAATTCAGCTTTTCCTGATATCACAGATGCTGTAAAAAGATTCTGGAGCCAAAGTCGCATTTCACATTGTAAGTGAATAAATAAAAAGTGTAAATAAGGTGGAATTTGGCACATTTGGGAAAACTGCCAAAGTGCTCTTAAACACAAACAGTAATTTAAGCACCACTTGTTTGCTGTAAGGCGTCTGCAGTCGGAGGAGCCCGTGAGGGCTGGTGGAAAGAACAATGGTGGGAGGCAGCAGCAGAATCAGAAATGTTCAAAAGTGCATCGACTCGCAAGGCTCTAACAGACTGGAATTATAGTGTATGCACAAAGAGAAGCGTTTTTGGAAACTCGTCCACTCTGTTATATCCTGCTTCACAAAGATGGCTCAACAGGCTGGTTGTGACCATCTAACGGCCTGCATGAGCGGCGTTTAAATGAGCTAAATGCAACCTGTTCCAAGCGTTCAGGCGTAAGGACGGGGGTCCTCAGCCTCCCCGCTACCACGTGTCTCAAACCTCCCTGGGGTCAAACTGCCAGGGCGCGGGGCGAGCCTTCCTGCCAGAGCGAGTTTGCAAAGCTGAGGAGGAGGCAGACACCCCAAGGGGAACCTCTGCGCATCAATCTGGGGGAGGACAGCTGGTAATCACACTTAACATAGGAACCACCCAACAGCCAGCACCGGGAGACGAGCAGAGGAGACGCAGACAGACAGACAGGACCAGACATGTCCATTTGATGCCTGTCCCAGAGCGGGTGTTAATTACTTCTCACTATGGAACACCAGCTCACATTAACTCCATAACCATAAAGAGGATGGGATCAGGGCCAGAGGGAAAGGGGTGTTTGTGTGTTTGTGTTTGGTTGCAGTCTCCTCTCAGGCTTTAACAAGCTATGCCCTACGTTTTTTTTTCCTCGTGTGTTATATCGTAAGGGAGACAGACGAGAGTGAATGAGGGAGTCGTGGGCATTGACAGAAGGTCCGCTCCTGCCCGTCGTCAAAAGCAGATTACTGTCACTTCATCAGAGAGAGCTGGAGCGAATCATTTTTGTAAAACTTGGAGGTAACAAGGGACCGGGCAGGAGGCTGGGGAGGTGACAGTGTGCCGATGTATTCCCCAAGGCTTTACCAGATAGTCTGGAAGGGATTAATGTGTTTACGTGTATGAGGGGCTACCTCCACTTCTGAACACAAGGACTTGACGGCTGCAAATACCTGGCACATCTGAGCCAACACAAAGGTAAAGAAAAGTGTGAAACATATAAAACACAGGTGTAGAGGCACATTTAAGATCTGGCCAAAGACTTATACATATATCAGTCCAATGCATTAAAAAAAGAGGCAACTTGGATCTACAAAAAACTGCATATGGATGAAATCTGGATTCATAAGCAAGAGCGACACAGACAGATGGGAGACAGGGAAGAGATTAATTTTCTGTCGTTCCAAAGCATTTTACATGCAGAGAGTTTAAAGTTAGGTAGACATAAGGATGTAGGAAAGGAGGGATAGAAGAACAAACAGGAAAATAGAGACACTGCTGTATGTGAGGACAAATTGAGTGAGGGAGATATGGGGATGAATAAAAACCAAGAACGAACAAACACCGGAGTCCGCCGAGATTCACGGTGGACTTGAACTCAGCCGGCGACGGATCAATCCAGCCGAGTTCACACACCTTATCACAGCCTTGTCTTATCTGGCCCCTGCCTCTCAACCTGCACCACTTCTTCCCAAAACCATTGCTGGCTTGTTTTTGGATGGCTGACCTTTCAGAGTTAAGGGGAGTTGGTGAGTAATTATGACTTCTGGGTGCTGCCGAGAGGGTTGTGGGCATTTCTCACCTCCAACGAGGTCTGCTGAGGACAGAGCTACCAATTTTAGACCCAAGGCAACCAGCGGGGGTGTCTGAGCGAGTGGTCAATAATTCCTCTGCCAGCCACCCGTCTCACGTTTCTCCCCCTATGGGCAGGGTGAAAATGTAGGTCCATGGAATGAAAATGACACACTAGCCGCCGGAATTTTAACCTTGATGATGTTTTAAATCGTCGTGACTGCAATGTTCCAGTTTTCCTCTTTGACTTCTTTGCTATTTCTGTCTTGACAAATAATGCTGTCCCGGGTGTAAAAGTTCTGACATTTTTATCCAAAGTGCCTTCCAGTACTAAGCGTGCATATTCAAAATGAGAGGTCCAGGTGACTTTAAGGGATCCTCTAATGCATGTGATGGGAGCAACATGTATTTCCCATTGAGACCAGACTATAGAAAACTTGTACCTTCTGTCCTCAGCTATAATTTTGTCTGAATTATAGTAATAAGTCACAGCACATAATGTGTTTATGAAGCCAGATTGCGAAAGGTGAAAAATAATTTTGACACAGGAATGCAGAGAAGATGTTTCTGGGTAACTGCAGCTTTAAGAGACTTGAACAGACAAAAATCTAAAGCTGACCTTTTCACAAATACAAAAAGAGTAAATGGACTACAGGCATATAGCACTTTTCTAGTCTGCCGATCACTCAAAGGAGCTTTGCAACACATTCACCCATTCACACACATTCATTCACTGAGGCCACCACGCAAGGTGCCGAGCTGGTCATCAGGAGCCAAACAATGCTTCCTATACAACACAAGGCACCCAGTGGCTTTTCTATGCTCATTCACACACGAACAAACTCACAAGTTATCATTCAGTATCTTGCCCAAGGACACTTCAACATGCAGACGGGAGGAACCAAGGATCAAACCACCGGCCTTCTGATTAGTGGACGACCTGCCCCACAAAAACACATAGTATGTACTGCGTCTGCGATCCCATGCACCGCACAGATGCAGAGAAGGTGGAGCAGGGGATAAGATATCCTTTGGGGTTTGCACTAACATTCAACATGGAACAAAACAAAAAACCAAATGCCAAAAGCACAAAAATGAGTAGGCTGAGCTGGCACAGTTTAAAATGGGTTTTCATTTCAAATTTTCTGATTTTGTTGCTCGACATTCTGCTTTGGTAAAAGCAACACTGTACGCTTTCACAGACTCTCACACACAAATGGGAGTTTCAGGCTTGAGGGCTGCAGTAATTACTTTTCACGATTGGAGAAACTCTGCTACTCAAATAAGTCACATTTCAATGCCAAAAAATCACTCCTGTGAAAACTGTTGCCAGAGGTTGTTCTCTTCGCCACAAAATTTCTATGCGTGGAATATCATTAATATTATTTAACAGTGTAGGAGCGCATCAGCTTCCTAATGTATGAAGGAAATGCAAATAAAGTTATGGGTAGCAAAGGCCACAAATGGGTCCTATTGTTTTGTTAAAGCAAATGATGTGCAGTATTCTTGATGACGCCAGCTCAAGTTCTCCTGTGGCTTCAAAGAGTGTGAACTTGAGTACAGTAGACTAGATTAGATAACACAGTCATAAAGCAACAATAGTCAGCAGAGTCTCACATCTATAAATGCCATATCCAGAGACGCAGTGAGTTTACATCTTACTGTATTATTCTCATACATGCACAACAATGCTGTGATGGTTCCAATGAGTGCACGTCGGCTTTTACGCTATCACCATTGTTACATGTTACTTCCATTGAGTGTTTCAGCAGCAGGGTTACGTGGCAATAAATGTGAATGACAGGGGACGGCTAATCCACAAATCAAAGAGGAGAGGAGGGGGCACTTTACAAGACACACTGCCTCCTGTTTTCACAGCCAGACTAATTGCACCTCGTGTTGCTGGAAGAGCACTGATTTAGCACTCGGAGCATATTAAAATGAATAAACACAATTAGCTGTGAGTGCAACGGCACCTCTGCACGGCGCACATTTCTCTCCAAGATGACAGTCACTTCAGAGCAGCTGTTATTAACTGTGTTGGTGCGTCAAGTACTATGTGACTAATTGCAAAGCACTTGATGGCACCAAAACGCTCCTAATTTGGATTTGAATAAAAAGAACAGGGCACTGGGTGGTTAAAAAAAAAGTGGGTAACTGTGCGATTATAAACCATATTGAACAAAGGGCATATAGGCACAGTTGCAGATAAATGTTTTGCTCTTATTATGATGGTTAAACTCTTTGATTAGAGCTGGCACGAAGTGGAAAAATAGCAATAAGTGAGAGATGAAAGTTGGAGATGGATCATTTATTGTCACGTCATCCACTTCATCTGTATGTGTGCTTTAATTTAGCAAGCGCATGTGTGATTCTGACACTTGAAAATCTTTTACTGGTTGTCAGTTTCAGTTTCAACACAGCATCTGGAAGGCATCTAATAATAAACGCCTCTTAAAAGTATCGAGATCTCTTCTTGCTTTGCGTCTGTAAAAACCCATTATCACCCAATAGCCTAAGCTGGCTGCACGTCAAAATGTCAAAAAATTGCACTTGATGCTAACAACCCCCGAAGAAGAAAAAGGGCATGAAACAGTGTGAAAGATGACAACTTCTGAACTGTCTCTCAAACACCTGAAGTGAAACGATGACTTTGAATAGCTTACAGTCAGTCTGTGAGGCCTGTAGCTATCTAGAATCTCCCTCTCTTCTCCCCTTTGATCCCGTTAAAAATGAGAGAATACACCCTACTGTTGAGGTAGGGGAAATAAAGGAAAACAGCTCAGAAAGTAATAATTGCAAAGGAAATGAATTTCAAAACCCAGAGGAGAACACTTCTCCAAGACCTCCGTACTTGGGGGAAAAAAAGCATCATATCCGGGGCACAATTCAATTAGCTTTTCTTCCAAGTGTAGGGAAAGGAGCTCCGGGGAGAAATCAAAAGTTTTGTCCAATAAAAGAAGTTTTCAAGGATATAATGTTCTCCCTGCCCCCACCTCCTCCACTATTCATTACCACTGCTTACAAGCTTGCCACTCACAAACGCATCGATCTGCAATTTTCCGCAGACGATAAATAAATAAATAATCAAAATTAAATAAAACAGCACCTCGCCGCCACCGCCGCCGCCGCGACAGACACGCCGGTCACGCTCAGCCGACCGCGCCTGGCAGCTTATCCTTGGCATTTTCATTGCCTTTTGTCTTTCTTGCCCAGTTATTTGACAGTGATCAGGGGTGATAAATTGTTCAATTAAAGCCACATTAAGAATCCCGAACACACTTGACGCACAGCCTCTTGGTATACGTGTTGTCCAATTACTCTGAAGGACAAGACTCCTTCTTGTTACTGACAATCAACATGTGACTCTCATCATAAGATAAATGGCTTTACTTATGCCACCGAGCAGGCTGATTGAATACTGGAATGTGAGACTGATGATGTGGGGTCACAACATGGGTAAAACCTGAGTATTCATTACAAATGGAATTGTCAGAAGTTGTGTTTGTTGATCAAGAACTGGAAGAATGAAACAAAATGAAAATTGGAGGATCGTCTTTAGATCACCAATATGCGAAATAGGTGCAACACATGCTGGAAATCACTCTATGTACTTTAAAATGAATCTTTGCCTTTCATCTGCATTTTCAAGCTTGGTGTCTTTCTTTGGTCGACCCCAACCTCCGAAATCTCTAAATTTTCCGATACATCTCTGTGATTTTTTTAATTAACATCGGACACAAAAACAACAGTGTTTGGACTCGTCTTGTTCAGAGAGCCCCAGTAAATGAAATGCATTACTAATCTTTTTTTGGCTTGCAGTTGCTGTTGGGGTGGGAGGGTGAAGAGGAGGGGAGGCTGCATGTTGCCTGGGGAGAGTTTAGCCTTAAATGTTCTGATAAAATTAAGATCCATTGCAATTCAAATTGGACTCACTTGACTTACTGTAGCCTGCCTCAACAAAAAAGAAGAAGAAGAAGAAGTAGTAGAAGCAGAAGTAAAGCAGGGCCATAGCCTGGAGCTGCATCTAAACTTTCCAACACAATCAGACAAAAGTTACTACCTAAGACAGAAAATTAGCCTGAAGAGAAAAGAAGCAATGCTGCAAAAAATTAAAAGGATATTGTACAAACATCAGAGAAGTAGCTTACAGGAGCTCTTTGTCGAACACGGATAACAAAAGAGCTCCAGTGCATTTCAATAAAATCTACACAAAGCTCTCTGTGTTGTACACATGCAAGTAAATACAAAACTACAGCAGAATTATTATCAATGGGGCGAAACAGGATCAACCTAACAGTGGTTTATTTAAACACTGAATCCCTCTCTCCTTTTAATTGCAAATTGTATCTCTAAGTTGCACTTAAGTTAAACTTTTGTAGCCTGAGCTTTAAGAGCAGAATATGCAAACAGAGAGACTGAAAGCTGCCTCCATGTTTTCAAATGTAAAAAATCCATTATGGCCAAAAATCTCACTAGAAAGGAGGTTGAGTATTTGATCTGTCTGGGGGGTCCTGGATATGATAGAGTCAGGGAACATCTGCTTTAAGGGACAGAGAATTGACTGCAATCGTGATTATGAAAAGAAAGTTAAGCTGGAAGAAAAAAAAAGTTTGGGGAAATAAGAATAAAGTTACTCTCTAAAACACATTCAGCACAAGAAAGAACAGCTTTTCTTTTCTTTTTTTCACCCCCAGGACTCAGATCTACTTGCAGCAGATAAAATATTCCAGCATTATGGCAGGGTTGAAAAATATATTTTCCTCCACTTTAACCACATTCATTTCCCTCATAACACCTTTAACCTGCTCTCTAAACTCAAGCATTTTGGAGAGTTGAGAAGAAGAAAAAGTTGCCAGCACTTACTTCCACGGTGTGAGAAAAGTACGTGTGAGGCTGCCCCCGAGTTGGTTTCAGAGGGGGCAGCTTTTAAAAATCCGCTTTCTTTACGAGTGAGCGGCCCTCAGAAATAAACAGGCAACATCCCGGACGGCGGAAAAAGCCCCGTTATATCCCACTTTGTGCGGCGGCGGAGGAGTCACTTGTTAACGGAGGGAGCGAGGGGAAAGTAGTCCTTTTATTCCCGGTGTGTTTGTATTCCTTTCCCCCACAGATGAGACGCTCCGGAGCCGGAATGAGCTCAGAGAAAGAAAAATAAAAAGCCCTATAATAATCCCATCTCCACATGTGTGTCTCTTTACTGGCGTCTCTCGTTATCTTCGCGTCCCAGGTTCGGTTCCTTTCTTCCCAAATCCACCTCGTACGGATTGGGGGTGGGGAGACAGGAGTCAAATACTACCCCCTCCTCCTCCTCCTTCTCCCCCCCCTCCTCTGCTGCAGGGGGAGAAAATACGGAGCCCTGTGCTGCGTTCACTGCCGCCTCATAAACTTCGTCTCTCCGCTTCTCCCCAATCGTAAATCCGAGACTGCTACTCGGTGCGTTCAAGTACGTTTAGTCGGAAATCAAAACACAACAGGGGCAAGAAACGGGACGACTTATCGTAGATGATCTTTTATTTTATAAATCTAAAAGGAGGAAAATATACAGCGCAATGATATAAAGTACGCGGGTTGTAATGTTTTTCTAAAGTTGTTTAAGTTTTGTTTTTGTAAATATTCACGAAATTGCACACAGAAAAGGAAAAACTCTGACAACTTTTCACTGTTAATACTAATCAGTGTTTTTCTGTTTTTAACGAACTTCACACCAAAAATGCACCTAGAGTAATATTATTTTTGTATTTATCGCAAGAGAATCAACTTCTCAGGTCAAATGTACCCATGTGATACAGCCTATGTTAAAAAGTATTTTCCCAGGTGTTTGCCAGTAGTTGAAAAGTATTCAGATCTTTCACTTAAATAAAAACAATGCAACAGTGTAGAAATTTACTCTGTTACAAGTAAAAGTACGAACAAATTAGCATTAAAATACACTAACTATTAGTAGCAAAAGTAAAACCACAAATTTTGCAGAGTGGCTCATTTTCAGAATAATGTTATATTATTCTGTTATGTTAATTTACTTGTTTGTTATTAAATTAAACATTAAGTAAATGTGGAGATTTTAACATATGAATATATAATTTATGTACTGTTGGGGATCTTGTGAATTCCCCCCTGAGTATCAATAATCATATTGGCATTATAAAATCATGATTTACTTGATTATATTTTATATTCTTAATGTAAATCTGGAAAGTAACTAGTAACAAAGTAACTGAATAAATGTAGTGGAAAAAGAGCAGTATTTCCCTCTAAAATGTTGTCCATTAGAAGGTGACAGATAATGGAAGTACTCCAGCTGATTGTAAAACTAAATGGTACTTAAGTGCAGTACTTGAGTAAATGTACTTAGTTACATTACACCACTGGCATATGCATTGCCTCAATAATGAAAGAATGATGAAGTTTGATCACTGAGAGAGACGGTGGTGAAAAAAATGTTGGTAGTTGGTTTAATGTTGGTTTAAGCAATTAGCTATTACTCATCTAGTTCTATCGTCATTAAACTTAGGTCAAATATAGAGTTGGTACAAACAGGAATTGTTCTCTGGATGTAATCACAATTTGGGGAAAGGTACTTAATTTTAATTGTTTGATGAATATTTGTTATTTTTCAGTGGCCACTCTACAATGAAATGTCTCGTTTGTCCTTGTTCGCATTTAAAATTGATAGAATTAGCATAAATTGTTTTAATTTTAGTAATAATAAAAATAATGTGCTACAGAACAACAGCAGCAAAACAATCAGCAGTAATAAAGCTGATCACAGTGATTACTCACATCCCACACTGAAGACAACAAACTTCACTTTTCTTTCACTTGTGAGGAGGGATTTGAACACAGTTTCGTCCAATCACATTGGCTTTGAGCTGAGACAGCAGTTCTGATTGGCTGATAGAATTTGAATCTGAACAGTGACAGCTGGTGTCCACTTTGTCCAGCAGGGAGGCGAGAGACACAGACTGGAGACACATCAGTCAACTGGCCCACAATCTGTTACCACCAACCAGTCAACCAGACAAATAATTACTACATCTGTGGCTGAGGCCAGTTAACTTTACTTCACTTTTGTTTGAGATTATATCCTAATCCAAAACCCATTCTGGCTCAGGAGGCAGTGGAAGTGGCTCATTCTAGGATTTACCAGCCATTGTGGCCCCACAGAAAAATAAACCTGTCCTCTTGCCCAGCCCAACTGCTCAGCCCAAAAACGCTGGTAGCTGGCGACATCGAAGCACCTTCCTGCAGCATTAAGCCCCAGGATGCATGATGGGAAAATGACGGAAATGAGATTGAATTAGGCAGTCTTTGGAAGGGGGCTACAATTTGTGAGGCACAGTGCGTCAAATGATAAGCCTCTCCTGCCCTATTGGAGGGAGAGCAGCAATATATTTAGTGTGAACTTTTCAAGGTATGCAGGCAGTAATGGATGAGAACAAGCCCTTTGAAAAAGACCCGTCGTTGCTGTGTTGCTGGCAGAAAGCCATCCTGAGCCACAAGCAATCCTCCACTGCCCTCTCTCTGCTCATTGTTTAAAACCCAGCGTGACATGTAACACACCATAAAGAGGTGTAAGGGGGTGTGTGGAGAGGGGGTCTAATCAATTTAACTAGTGAGTGAAAAAACATGTGTTTATGTTACGTGGATCTCTCCCTTGGCCTCTTATTCACACTGCAGCCCCTTATTTAATCAGGCCGGTAAATCTTCGCAGCAAACCCAGAGCTCTCACCGCCATTCCCCTGGTGGCGTGAGCCTTAACATGGTAAATTTCACTCGGGTAGGGAAATGCGCTCAGTGGCCGAGGCTGGTGCTTTGAAAGGATAAAAAGAGCACTTACTGCCTGACATGTGCAATCCATAACAGAATAATGAGACTCCTCCACACTTGGAGCTCTCTTCCCCCCTGCTCTCCCTCTCCAATTTTTGTTTTCCTTGTGAGTGTTCATAAACGCCATGTAAATT
Source organism: Centropyge bicolor (assembly GCA_037975185.1). Taxonomy (NCBI): domain Eukaryota; kingdom Metazoa; phylum Chordata; class Actinopteri; family Pomacanthidae; genus Centropyge; species Centropyge bicolor. The sequence continues at coordinate 9,199,324 of JBBMOC010000008.1, forward strand.
CAGAGAGCGGAAGACGCGGCGAGTGCTCCAGGGAGAGCGTTTAATCGTTTGCGTCTTGTTACCGAATCGTGTAACAGAATGTGCTGCGCGAAAGACGCTCCAAACGACCGGTGAACCTTGTTGAAACTACTGGCCTCCTTCTGTCAGCCGTTCTGCCTCCGAGTGAAGGTGATGCTCACCACAATGTCTGCCTGTCACCGTCGAACGGAAAACACTAGCATGCAGGGGGGGGGAGCATTTCAGGGGAGAAGAATGCATCTCAAATTATACAGATGTACTACTACATTATGTATGGAACATAGTTATTGTACCTGATTATGGAGTCATGAAGCTCAACATTAACATGATAGGAATGTCCACAGACACAGGAAAGAAAGATAAATCACAGACGGCAGCATCTATAGCACTTATATAATAAATACACAAATTATAAATTATTCAAAATGTAGATCTGCTGGTATCATGGAGTGGAATGTCCTCATTTTAAAAAAGAATTATAATTTTTTTAAAAGTCCATTGCCCACACTATTAGACGAATGTTTTTCTTCAAAAGGTCTCAAACTTAAAAAAAATTGCTACTTCATATATGATTAATATGCAAAAAAAAAAAAAAAGATTTATTACAGCAATTAAAGGTAAGTTTTTCCTTCCATATATTACTGCTCCTATTTACAGAAACAGGAAGCGTCCGACTGAAATGATCAGAACGTTACAAGCCCGTCGACACCGCCAGCATCCACGCTTACAGTTCTTCCTTGACCCCCGTCCTGTTTTTAACTCCATGTGAGACAGTTAAAAAAAGAACGTGGCTTCTTTCCTCATTGTCTCCCCGCTCCCCTCCGTTCATCTGTCACCCCCAGGGGTTGAGGCACAATCACCTCCGATAGCGGCGGGCCATCGCTCACTCTGTCCCTGGAGGCGACAGCCCACTTACTGCCAGCTCACGCTCAAATGGAGGACATTTCATCACCCCACCGAAAACACAATTAAAAACATGCGCACGCCGCAGCCCTCCAGAGCCATCCCCCGCCGCAACTTTAGTTACTCTGAGCGTGCCTCAGCCTCTCAGATATTTACTCTCCCTGTGGTTGAGTGTTTGTCAGCCAAGTTAGAAAGTGCTGTGTGAAGTTTTAGTGCAAACGAGGAAGAAGTGCTCGGTGCAGGACGCTCTTCTCTCTGAGAGGCATTCGCTGACTTTGGTGGACACGTAGCTTCAACAGTGAGAAGATAAGTGACTTTGCGCTGGGATCGAAACTTTTTCTCCCCCTGGAACATACACACACACACACACACAAAGAGCAGGAGCGAAGGCAGACTGACGGCTATTAGAGTGCAACGATGCTCCCTCTTATCTCCCACTACGATAGAGATCTACAAAGAGCTTGAGAGAGATTATGAATTCATTACCTTGATACACAAGTGAGCAGTGCGATAGACGGGAGTTTGAGAATGGAGCTCAGTGGGTGGACTGGGAGGGGCAGGGATGGGAACGCATTACATGCTGCCGGGGAGAGAATAAATCTGTCAGCTCTCTCTGCATTTTTGGGAACGTCTGAGCTCTTGCGATGCCTCTCGTTCCACGTGGTGCATTTCTCTGCGAAACACACGTGTTCATGTGTTTCGTCAGAGGTCAGGCATCGCGGGGTTCGCTGTCTTGCTGTGCGTCAACTTCAACACAAATGGACGAGTGAGCAGCTGCAGAGTTCAGATCTTCCCTTCCTACATTTTTTTGGTTGACAGCAAATGAAACAATATCTGGACTATGTATCACACTATTTCCTGTGACATGTGACCTGTATTACATTTATATTGGCTGCTGCTCACTGGTGGTTTTGAGCCTGATCACCTTGTATGCTTCTGAAGTTCACAGATCCAGTTTGTCATTGTCGGCACGATGCATGATAACAACAGCCTTTGTGGAGAAGACATCAGATAAATGTCTAAATTATGGAGTGTGATTTTTTTTTTTTTTAGTGTAATGCATTTAAGTATAACTTGCCTGTTACCAAACACTCACTTACTGCTGCCTCTCTTTCTCCTTTGACTCTTATGCATTTCTTTTTACTGGCTCGCTCTCAATAAGGCTTTCTCTCGGAGAGTGTTTTCCCTCCAGCTCTGTTGAACTCGGCTGACATTTGGAGGCAGGTGAAAGAGTGCAGCTAAATAAACCAAAGAATTTCAGAGGAAAGAGTGAGGGCAGAGGGAGACAAAAACACAGACACAGAGGGAGTGTTTTGTATTACTGTGTTTAACTGTGTGTCCTGTGAATCCTGTTAAACTGACAAGTTTTATATGGTGCCCGTTGCTGCTTTGCGCTACATTTCAATTTCAAAGTTGGCATAACTGGACTGAGCAGACAGTTAGTTTAACGGTGAATGCTGTAAACTAGTGAAGGTTTCATGTGTTCTCCAGCGGTGTGTATCATGTGTAGGGTTAGACCAGTATTTGCCTTTTATAACCGACTATATATCAGATAGTCACGTCAATACTTGATGCTTACGTTTCTCCACAACTGCAGCGGCCATGTCGAAGACGGGTCTGTAAAATCTACAGACAAATTAGATTTCATTGATCCATTTGATGGGTGATGGGTGTGATTTACTTAAAAGTGGCAAGCATAATTAAAAATAATTTCATTAGGCTGGGTTTTATGTCTCAATGCTGCATGAGCTGCTTTTACAACATGATAGGACTCCAGACAGAATTCATATCTGTCCCATATCATTTCGGGATAAAACTGACTAAATGTAAACTTTGGCAAAACTGATGAGACGTCACTGATGTAAATATCTACTTTCTGTAAACAGCCATCTAAACATCTAAATTCCCTTATTATGTTCAATATCTTCTGTGCTGGCTTGTTTTTAGTGTGGTAATAAGCACTTTTACTGATAAGTACCTGTAATGGTATAGCACCTTATAAATTCACAACAAAGTTAGAAACACATCTTTGATTGTTTAGAAGCCTTTGATGCAACAACCCACTGTATAAGTTGTGGTGAGAATTATGAGTGGTGTCTGGGCTTATGATAATATTATATTTATACAGGCCCTGAGAGTGATTGATTGGTTGTTGCGGGTGGGGTTGAAAAAGAAACAAAGCTGTGTGTGTTATCTGTGTAAAAATAGAAACTAATATTGTGCCTGCTGATTATGTGTACTAGCGGGAACATGTAAATGGAGAAAAGCAGGGAGGCAAGGATTGACCCCTGGGCACTCCATGAAACAGAGATCTTGTGGAAGATCTGCAATTGCAAATAGAAATACTAAAAGTCCTCTTTCAAAGACATGAATAAAACCAGTCTAACACAGAGCAAGAAATGCCAGCCAAATTTTAAGATGCTCAATTAAAATCAAATGATGGATGGTATCAAATTCAGCAGGGAGATCTAAAAGCATTAAAATGGATGGGTGGCCAGAGTCAGCGGCTAAAAGAAGATCATTGAGCACTTTTTTGGAGTGCAGTTTCTGCCCACTCTAAAGCCTAACTAAATTACATTTATGGTCATAACTTACATGATGTGATCTGCAACTATTTTCTCTTGAACCTCGGCCAAGAATGGAAGTTTGGAGATGGATGTGAGTTGATTTGGGCAGGGGAGTCTAGTGAGGGTTTTTTGAGAAGTGGTTCGACTATTGCAGACTTAAAATAATCTTAAAACAGTGCCAGATATGGGAGAGGAATTTATTATGACTGAAATAAAAGGACAAATTAGCTGCAGGACTTCTTTAAGGTAGCAGGTGGGAAGGATATCAAGAGAAAAGGATGTGGGCTTCATATTGGTAATAGTCTTGGCTAAATGATCAGGAGACAAGGTGGAATAAATTTAGAGTGCAGGACAAATGACTGGGACTTTCGGGTATAAGAAGAGACAGTGGGGTAATTTGATTTCTTATGGTGATGGCTGTTGGAAAAGAAAGAAACTCCTCACTTATCTCTGTGGATGGCACCCTGGTGTTATGCTGGGTTTTCTCAATGATTACAGAGAAGTAGTTTAATAATATTTAATTGCTTTACAACAGATTCTCTTCAATGGATGAATTTCCTCATTTATGCAGGGCTTAAATGTATTTTTGGGCTTTCTGCAGATTGTGCTGTTTAAAATAACCCTGTTATATAAAGCCAGACCTGAGTTGTGACCTTCGTTATCGATAGGTCAATATTTATATTTGAATCCTTATGACCACTGAGGGCTCAGGTAGTGAGATCATGGCTTAGGCAGCTCCACTGGATCCCGCTTGGCTAACTGGGACTCCAACTGGATTTGCTGCTGATGGAGATCACTGATCAAGCCTTCAGTTTTTTGGGGATCTTCTCTGATATTAGAAAGCTCAGAGATGCCCCTCGTTATATGTCGCCTGGTCCCTCAAGTGGAGAACCAGGACTGGGAACAAATGGGCAGCAATAATGTCACAGGTAAGTTGGCAAGCCAGTGTGTGATTTCAGCCAAGTGCTGACTTGGAGAGTGGCTGACTAGCAGTAGAGGCTGCTGGCTGGTGGAGGCGGTGGTGGAGCCAATAACTCAGCAAAATGCCCACAAGCTGGTAGAAACAGAGGTAAAATCTAATTGAAAGGAAAAGAAAATACAACAAGAAGAGCAAGAAGTTAAAGTGAAGTACAATCCCAAAATAGCATCAGCAAAGATCCTGCTGAAACAAGTTAATGCCGACGCTGACAAACACGTTGTTTTTCAGGCACATGTGCCTTTCAGTGAGTGCCATTGTATAGTGCACTGTATGTGTGTGCATTTGAGTGCCTTTAACGCTTTCGGGTCACCATGCGTGCGCTGCTGTGTTCAGACAGAAGTGTGCCTTTCAGCAAGTGTTTGCGCACATGGCGTGAGCGTGCACGTGCATTTCCACACTGCGGAGAGGACAGTGAGGCCAGAGAGGCCGGGAGTGATGAGTGATGCCAGAGGTGGTTTTCTACCAACCTCTCTGCTGGCTTGCTGGCTCACTAATGGCCTCCTCAGTGGGTTGGCTGACCGACTTGCTGGCTCTCAGTGGCTCCGTCTTCCTTATTTGGTAGCGGAGGGTGGGGGATGGTGGCGGCGAGGTAGTGGATGGGGGAGCGGCGGTGCTCTGTTTACACGCAGGGTCAGGAGGTCAGAGCACCAGAGTGCCATGGAGCAAACACAGATCACTTAAAGACAGTAAGCGAGCGAGCGAGTCATTGCTTCACGGTCGTCAACTGGATGGATCGGGGCAGATTCACCGTGAAAGAGTGTGATGGAGTGTGTGTGTCCGTGTGTGTGTGTGTGAGAGAGAGAGAGAAAGGTGGATAACAGTACATCGGTGAAGCCCCAGGAAAAAAAGATAGCTTCTACAGGTAATTTCCACGCACGTACACTCTGTTCTCTCTTTACACTCTCTTGCTCTCAGGCCCTGGACAGTTGAGGGGAGTCAGTAGAAAGGAAATTAAAGGCAACCATCCTTATAGTTTTACTCTTGTCCGCTTGACTGCCTGCATGCCTGCCTGCTTGCCTGCTTGCGTTCCCTGGGCGATGTTTATGCTGTGCCCTGCCCAGGACAGAATAGATTCGCCCACACAGCACTGTGCTCTCAACCAGAACCTAAGTAGGTCTGGCAAGCCCGAGTCACAGTCCCATTCACTCTCACTCCTCTGGATTAGGCTCTCCGGCCCGGGGCAACGCAGCAATGACTGCATTAATAGACCCAAGATAGCATCTCTCCACCCCACCCTAAAATATATATCCAAGTCTTTTATATTAGGACACATCAGCAGGTTGATTATTTTCATCCATCAGCTTCCCCAAAGTTTAGCAGGATAGCTTGCAAACTACTTTGCTGAAGTTTGGCGTGTCACTAGGGTCAGTCAAAGCCCTCCAGGTGGCGTAAAACGCTGCATAAAGATGAGTTCAAATTCAGTGTAACAGGTTGTCAGAATTGATGGTTGAGCCACACCGAACAAGTAATGACAGAAATTAAGCCTGGATGTGTTCCAAGCTCCAAAGAAGCAAAACGGAAAATTGTGTTGCGATGATTAAAAAAAAAGCCCATAAAACAAAAAAGGGGACCTTTAAAATGCATCACGCTGAATGGCTTTCTGCCATCAGTCTGAGGAAAGTGTAATAAGCAAAAAATCTTTCATTCCCAAATACCATGAAATTGCATGTGCAGGCATAATCAAATTCATTACCTCCAAACTTGAGGTCAATTTACATTTCTTTAAATGCCGCTGCAAATAACTGGAGCGCACATAATTGAATAATGCAAATTCATCGCCGTGCGCTTTGTCTTCTCTCTTTATGATGTATATTAGGCTTGTTGCTAGTACAGTAAGTGTGCAGCGAAGGCACCGCTGTGATGAGGGTGGTGGCAGCTCGCAGGGCACATTATCCAGCCTGTCAGGCTCCCGGTGCCATGCTACGGATAACACAGCTCGGTGAGAACACAGTGCCTCTTGACGCCAGCTGTAAAGATTAGCAGAGCTTTGTTTAATTGTGCTTCTAACATCCTAGGAGCCATTTAAAAGCCACTGCTCTCTCTCTCTTTTTTTCCTTAGAAACTGTCTTTAAAGCTCAGCCAACAGTTGCTGCTGTCTGTTCATTCAGGTGCAAAGGCCTTAGGGATTTGGCCAAGTCAGGTACACTCAGAGAAAGTCATCAAAAAGAAACTCATTAGAGTCATCAACACTGAAGGTTTACAAGGATGTAAGGCATCGAGGTTATTTTAATGCCAAGTGTTGGTGTTATATCATTTCTGGCACCACTGACTTTTTAATGTACAATGTCCTTATTCATGTATGTGTCATGATTTCCCTTTTTCTTTTTAATGGCCAGTGTTTTTTTCTGTGTAATCCTGCACTTCGATGAAACTCAACTCAGCTAAGCTATAACTAAAATTATAGTAGATTTGAAAGAGTGAAAATTCACACCAAGTATGACAATTGCCACTTCTCATGCACCTTTACATGAAAAACTATGAAAAGCTGATCAGCATTTTTTTAATTGCCCAGGTGTTTTATGTGTTTGAGGAAACTCTGGGATACAGATGAACAAATTGTTTAATACATTAATCAAACAGAAAAGCTTTAAAATATGCTCTGAATTTCAATTACAGTTGAATTTGCTGATGTGTAGCCGACACACATTCAGGCAGTAAAACCCATCAGTGGATCTAATGTATATGTTCCTCCCTCTGCGCTCTTTCAGTTTCCAGCTTGTTGAGCCCGTGGTGGGGGGTCCAGATGTGCTATCTCGCCTCTGCACTCAAATGAAGCAGGTCATTGAGGCTTCACTGTCATTGCGGCCCAATATGCCAAATACAGCTGTTAATACGAGGCTGGTGGCCTCCGGCGGCGAGGTGACGAGGAGCAGGCCGCCCCCTGCACGCGCAGAGGGGACGTCTGGGCCCGCATCTGCTCTGACACCCATTAGCTTACACTCATCCGCAGTTTCTGCATGTCTGCCGCTCTGCCAGCAGCACTCATAATCAAGAAATGATATGGAAATGAGGACGGGGTGTGCAGTGTATGTAATGGCAGTGGAGTCAACTACAGTAGATGTTTCAACTCGAAATTAAACTATCCACTGGACTGGAGCTGTCGAGGGGATCAATGAAATGAATGTACACACACATAATAATAATAATTACAACTACACTAGAGTTAAAAAAAAGATTAGGCTATAGTATTTTGTAAAATGATACCATTTGTATGGACAGGTTGTCGTTTTGGGCACATTTCTCCTTCATCACATTCACTTTTGGAGACTGGGGACAGTTCAAATGTGACGTGAGTGATGAGAATCTGAAGGATGATCCACAAAGAGAATATGACTTTTTAATTAGTCTTATTTTAATGCTATTGTTTTTTTTTTACTTTATACTGCCCCTCCCTTTGGTTTGCATAAACGTCTGTCATGTTGTTCAGGACTTTGCTAAATGATTGATTTTAACACAAAGAGACTATAAAATAAAAGATAAATAAAAAAAATAAGAATTAAATGCAGGAGTTGATCTGATGCGAGTGCAAACAACTTCTAATCTAATTAATAAATAATCTAATTTGCTTATCAATTTCAAAGACAGTACATGTGGAAACCTTTTTAAAAAGACTTCTGTACCTTAGTGGTTTGCACCCAAATGCAGAGGAGTGAATATTAATGTACTTGGAAAAACTCACAGCACATTACTCTTCTAAACTGACAACTTCCAGGTCTGAAAAAAAAAACCCACCAATGCGGTTGGCTGAATGAAAGAGTTGCAGAAGTACAGGAGGAGCTCCTCAGTGCCAGCTCGCTGTGACAGGTAGATGACGGCTCTCTCTCAGCCTCAGCTCCGCTGTCAATATGGATGGATGAGTTTAGCACCGGGAGCGAGGAAATACGTGGAGGAAGATGACAGTTTATGATGTGTCGTGTTATGGTGATCATTAGGAAGGAAAAATAAAGCTACTGGACCTGCAGTGTCACCCTTCAACCAAACTTCAGTAAGATTTCTACAATGTTTTGTGAACTGAAAATTGTTTGTATGATTGCACAAATAATGTACAAAGCATACAGCATGAATTCAGTGGTGACTAAGCTGAGGAATCTGCTGCTGGATGTGTCCAGCTGTCTCTGGGTGGAGACCATGCATACACTTTGAATTTTTTCTCCACAGTTTTGATGAATTGCTTCCTGTGTGAGAGTCTGTTAGTGACAGAGAAGACATATTAAATAAGAGTCATCTGCAGCTTCTCAATAAGGGGGGGAAAGATGCTCTGTCTCAGCCATGCTTTGTAAATTACAAACGAAATACAGGCGCTTTTGAACTTTAAAAAAAAACTGAAATTAAATTTGTGGTAGCAGATTAAACAATATAGAAGCATGAGTTTGCTTCAGATAACTATTAAGCGGTGTCTGCAGTGGTGTGAAACCTGAGATGGACATGGTTTGAAAATATCACATTCACACCAGCCACAGTGTGACTATCAAAGATCTGTAACCAAAGGCAACGATAGAGAGAGATGGAAAGGTGGAGGAAGGAAGGAAGGAAATGAAAGACGAATGTAGGAGGAATATAGATAGACTGAAACTCAGACAGACCTGAGGATTGAGAAAGCATAAATTTGTGCCCCACAATCAGTAATTATGCAGGGTGTGAGACTCTTTGTGGAGAAGAAAAAAATAACTCTCTTGATATGGCACTGTGCAGAAAAAGAAAAAGAAATTTGGGGCCCACTTACCGCTGGGTTGTTTTCAAAACCTCTTTAGCTTCATATCTTCAGCTGCTCCAGCGTCTTCTTCTTCTTCTTCTTCTTCTTGTTACTCGCTCACTTGTACCTTTAAAGTAGATAGAAAAAGGGGGAGACAGAGAAAAAGGGGGAAAATGAAAGAGAAACATTAATGAAAGGGACTAGTAAATGAACTGCCTCCTCAAGTGGTAGGTGGGGGAATTCGACAAACGCTGAGATGAGTTTCTCTCTCTCTCTCTCTCTCTCTCCCTCTCTCTCCTGCTTGCCCTTTGTGACCACAGGACGACAGTTCTCGGGCGAAGAGGAGGCTTGCCGCTGATTGCCTGAGAGCGGTGGAGTGTGAATCTGCATGAAATCCCTCCTGGCTTTTTTTTGATCATTTTCTCCTTCACATCTCTAATGAGCCTGGTCCAAATCTGTGGGTGCACGCGTGTATATGTGTGGGTGTGTGTATGAGAGTGGTGGATGCACGTTTGAATATTCACCTATTTACTGCATTGACAGATCCAGGAATTTATTTATGGAGTGATGCATCCATCCACCACTTGTGCTTGTACTAGTAATGTCTGAGCGACCATTTATGTTTATGCATGTCATTTTAAACTACTGATATATCAACATGTATTCCTGTGATTCCACATGCAGTCGTACATGGACCTCTGTGAGTTTCCATGCATCTGGAGGCCATGTCTACTGCAGCCTCACTCGATATTCAGCTAATACTCTCAGTCTGGTCTGCAGCTGTAGGCGGCCGTGAGTCCACCCTAAGGAGCTTCCACTGAGCAGCTGAGGAAGGTTATCTCCAGTGAAAGGTCAGAGGAGCTCATCATTACCCTTCGCCCAGAGTCTCCTTCTAGATAACGATATGAATATCATTGCTGGAATGCATGACAGGGGGGGAATGATCGATTAATGTGGACGCTGAGGCTCCTATAGAAGAGCTTCCCCAAATCTACCACATGGCTTGTTGGGGTCATACTAAATAGCAGAATTTGACTTTAGCACCGATCTTTATGTTGCAAAAAGCAAGTTGAAAAAAAAATATATCATGCAAGCCCTGCATACAGAGATCAAATTACTATGCAGATACTGTAGTGCAAGTAATGAGAACACATAATTCATAGCAAGTGCAAATGCAATGCCAATGATGGGATATTATTATCTACAAGGCACAACGTGGGCTCACTGTATGTTTTCATGCTTTGATCCTTGAATTATGCTGACTGCTGCTACTGACAAGTGCCCTGCTTCTTTAAGTAATTAAAATCTGGACGTTTACATCATCTGGGCGTGACCGTGTGATGAAATTGAACTCGCGCTTGATTAAATTTGGAAGTATTAACCATTTACGAAATGAAATTGCTGCTTTCTCAAGAAGTCAAAATTGATGTTAATTAGACTTTATGCTGGGTTGTAGGAAGACTATTTGGCAGCAGGAAGGGCGACAAATTTGAACCGACTCCTGTCTGTCCTCAGTCTGATGTTATTGACTTCTCTCCTCCTCCCCCACTGTCTCTGGCTCATGAACTGGGCGCTGCTTGTAGACAGTCACCCAGCATCCTCTATGGGCATTATTACCTCGACGTCCGACGGTCAACATGATCCTTTATTCTGACAGGCCACTGGGGTCAGGTCGGCCCTCGCTGGCCAATAAGTGTCAACTAACAGGCTGGCTGCAGAGGGATCCCCTGATACACTGACTACAGCACAGGGGAGCATGGGGAGCTGGTGTCTGTGTGTGTGTGACGGTATGAATGTGAGTATGCAGGGAGTGTGTACACCATTTTGCAGGGGGCGGGCTTGAAAATGAGCAGCACTAGTTTGTGCAAGAAAAACTGTCTAGAAGTAAACGCATGTGTGGCCGTTTACACACGAGTATGCATGCATGTGTGCGTCAGAGAGAAAGAGAAAGAGAGAGAGAGAGAGAGAGAGAGAGAGAGAGAGAGAGGAAAAAGAAGCGGCCGATTCTGCAACGCTCCCTTCTCCCACACGCCTGGCTGCCAAGACGAGCGCGGGGGAATTTGTTTAATGTACAGCATTTATTCACTGCACACACGCTGTTGCACTACCGCTTCCTCCTTTGCATGAGACACTCCCTTGGCTGGGCGAGTCGCCATTAATCAGCCGGAATGAAGGGTTAGCCGAACAGCACGGAAGCTAAAACTCATCCTAAATCAACATCTAAGATAGTGGACATCACGCTTGGCGACCTCACAATAGCATGCAGGTGAGAGCGTGATGCTCAAACTCTGACAGTTTTTTTTGTTTGTTGCTGTGGAGCGGGGGTTAAGTTACGCTTTCGTCCACCCATGTGGAAAGAAGCTCCGGTTTGTTTTCTCATGACCCTGCAACATATTGGCATTGAATTTAGTCACCGTGCTGAGACAGATGGCCGAGCATCATGGTGCATGGCAAATTGGGAAATGAAAACATGCATGCTCAGAAATGGGTCCATGTATTTTCTCTCCAGCAACGTGACCACATAGGGTAAATCCAGAAAAGAAGAGCAGGGAACTCACTGAGCATATACATGAAACAAAAAATAAAAAAATAAAAGCAGACAAGTAGGAAAACACAGGGCTGACCTACTCTGTGCAAATGTCAACGGGTCTGCTATTTGAGAAGTAAAAAACTGCACATTTGGACTTCAGATGATGAAATGTCAACACAGTTTCTACCTTGATGTGACAAAAGTAAAGAAATGTTTTTTCTGTGAATGAAAAAAAAAGGTTGCCATGGTGGCGCCTGATGTCTTCCTGTCCTGTCCCACCCACCTCCTCATTCTCCATTGTTCTCCAGGTATAAAAGGATTGGTGTGCCCTAAAGCAATTAAAAACCAGATCTTAGAGAGAAGAGATAAAACGGAAAGGATGACAGAGGAAAGGGGAAGAGGAGAAGTGACGAATGTGAAGCTGAGGTAATCAATAGGAAGGGGTGTCTTGGGGAGAAAAACGACAGGAGACAGAGGCGGGAGGAGGATGGGTTCAGAGCGAGGAGAGCAGGCAGCGACAGGGGAGGAGCAGAGGAGTCAAGAGGAGAGAGGAGGAGAGGAGTCAAGGGGAGAGGGGAGGAGAGGAGTCAAGGGGAGAGAGAAGGAGGAGTCAAGAAGGGACAAGTTGAAGGAGCGGAAGGCTGTGAGGGAACGACAGGTGAACACAAGCCGAGGGAGAAGACAGAAGAGAAGCTGGGGGAGGAGGGGACTGGGAGGAGGATAAGTAAGGATGAGCAGAGAGGAAAAGACAAGGGAGAAGATAATGGGGAAGGAGACGAAAGAACAAGCCAAGAGGAAGAGAGAGAGGAAACGACAAGTCGAGAAATAAGATGAGAGGAAAAGAGAGAGAGCAGGGAAGTCAAGGAAAACGAGGAAACAAGAGAGCTTAGATGCTGCTGCTTCTTCGGTGACTATATATAGATTAGCTGTTGGCAGTTGTCGATAATATGATTGAAAAAAATGCACAAAATTAAAGCAGGTTATGGTATTTCCCAATGAGATATTTTAAGTCCTTGGTAGACAAAATATAATTTTTCAGAACATATGAGTAGAAGAGGTGATATAAGTACAAACTTTTGTTGCCGTTTATTCTGACACCATTTACCTTTGAAAGGTTTCACAATGTTATGTCAATGTCAGCTGCTCAACTTACACCTGAAACTATGCATTATACAAATATAATGCAGGCTTCATGAGCCGTAATGCCGAGTCTTTCATGTATTTAACTAGAATAAGAGGTTATTCAAAAATGATTTGTTTTAAAGCTCATATTAAAGACTCCAAAATATTACATTAATTTCAGTTTCATTCATATCACACAGCAAATAGCAGGTGGATTCTTCCTCCACCACCAAACCATCCTTTCTCTATCAGCGATGTGAGCTTCCTGACCTTAACAGTGCAAAGAAAGATGCACTCGGAATTCACTGAATTCATAAATGAATTGACCTCAGCCCTGTCACAGTGCAAGGCCTTTATTGCATATGATTTTTTTAAAGGACTTTTTTTCTATATGTCTTACAAAAAAGGCTGCCTGAGTGTTTCTAATAAGAAATGTAAGACAAATGTCAAAGGTGTCATAGGTCTTTCAGCAGCCACAATGTCAACAGCCGTGTGTGTGCTCTCCCGATGTGGCGTCCTTGAAGGCGTCTCTACCTGATCATTCACTGTGAGCTGCTTTAGAGCGCTGGCTCAACGCCAAAAAATGCTAATGTAAAAGAAGGAGAATCAACCTCATGGAAATTACTGTTTCAATTCATAGCCATGTAGCCAGGCACCGAGGCACCAGTCAAGGCCCCTTTGGGCTCTCAGAAAGAAATAATGAGACATTCATTGGATAATAACCTCCTTTAGTCATTCAAATGTATTCCAATCTTCTCCAGGCAGCATTCTGACCCACAAAATACTCCAAATGACCAAATGCCTGCATGTCTTGCTTGTACCCTTCCTTTGTTTTGTGCCATTACATATCTACCCAGCTATACAGGGAATTACAGCAGCTGTTGCAGTGCTGCTGTCCAGGATCACTGTAACACGTTTATTATCCCAAAGTGTGGAATAAACTAAGATTTATTGTGAAAGAGGAGGAGATCGATCTTCTCATGTCAGATCTGTTTCCTCCTTCTGGTGCGACTGGAGCAGAAGAGGTAAAAAAAAAAAAAACCCTCGTAACATAATAATTGGCCAACAGTCTCCCCATCTTTTGATCAATCCAGCTGTGAGGATGAACAAATTAACAAATCCATCCTTATACCATGTGAACTAGTTGGAATTAATGAAAGTCCCGGCTTAACACCCTGTCATTCGCTGCTGGACACTGTGAAACAGGCAGCAGAATTTGCTATCAGATAACATAAAATGATGAAACCAATATGAAAATGTAACATGCTTTCACTGTCAGAGGTGGTGGCGTCGTTAAGACTTCAAGGGCAAAACAAGTTTTAAAAATCCCTCAGCGATGCCGCCTGAGAGAGAACAGAAAACTCTTCTTTCTCTCCATCATAACTTTTTTGAAATAAGCTCATTAAAACGAAAAATAAAAATAAATAAATATGTGTACTTTCACATCTTTTGTCTGAATGACAAAACGGCATCGCTTTAACAGACAGATGAAGCCAGCAATGTTGCATATTCCACATCTGAAAAGACTGTGATGAGTTTGAATCAATTTCTTTTTTATCCACCCATGACTCAATTAAAAACCCTGTGCTGTTTTCCCACAAAACGAACTCAAACATCCATCTTAGGTTTCTGTAAAATACTTACAATCGCTGAAATTGCAAAGAGTTGCCTTCAAAACAAACCCCACACTCAAACCGGAGTGCCTTTGTCCTGCAACCTCATTATTCTCCACGGCTGCTAACTAATCCTGCACCTCTGCGCTCTGTCAGAGAACCTCCGCACACTCAAACGCCACAATTCACAGATGAAACACTCCGGCAATGAGCCACTCCGACTGAAGTTTCATTAGTGGGGTCTGTTTTGTGCAGATAAGTACAACAGCCTCCATTATACTAACATGCTCTCGGCGGCAGCTCCACTCGTGATTACAGCCGTGCAGCATTGGTTAAAAAGCATATGAGGTGACCTGTCTAGTGTACACCTGCACACACGAGGAAGTTCTTAGTGCTTGAACTTGGAGTGTGTGTACATTTTTTTTGTTGTTGTTTTGTTTATGCGGATTTGTGTGTGCTTGTTCAACAGTGAGCGAGCGCCTATCGGGATGCAGTATGCAGTGACCAATATTCAATTAGTCTGCCTGCCACTTCTACACGGTCCGGCATTCCAGCGCTCGGTAAATCAGCTCACCTGACAGCACACAGGTCGATATTAATATTAACGCCTCCATAAATAATGTTATTGTAGGCCCTCATGTTAATGGTTCATGATATGATGGGCATGATAAAGTACAGTGTTGTATTGCGAAGGTTCAGGGAGTTTAACAGTGAGAGAGAGAGAGAGAGAGAGAGAGAGAGAGAGGGAGAGGGAGATAGACGGACTAAATCCCCTTCGATGTCCTTCGATAGGGACGTTGGTGACACTGGGTTGGAAAGGCGCCGAGGTGGTCACAGCTGTGTTCCCAAGCCTGGCTGGCTAGGGAGGCTGTGTGTGTGTGTGTGTGTGTGTGTGGTGGATTGGTGGGGGGTTAGAATGGGAGGCTGTCGGGACTGGACATAGCAGATTAATTATTATAAATCATCTCCCAGGCCACATGTTTATGGCTGCTACTCAAACTGTTGTCCGACTATCTGATTTCCATCACGTACACAGTGCAGCGTGTGCACTTTGCATGTGTGTGTTTGCGACAGGAGAGGTCTAGGGTTGAGTAAAAGAATGGCTTTGCTGTTTTGTGACAATGGCCCATATTTCATTCTGACAGCAGACGTATGACTGTAACGTCTTTATGTGGCTGCCGCAAATCTCCAGATTAAGCGTTGGCTGGAAAGAGGTGGACGCCATCAAACCCAGACAATGAGGGATTTGAAAAGGAAGCTTGTTAACTTGACCTTAGGGCCAAAACTAGGGCATCAGCTTCAGAACCTTCGGCAACTTCCTGTCTCTGCAACTTCCTGCCTATCTTGTAATCTTCCAATATGAAGGTTTTGTTTTTAATTTAAATCATTCAGTGATGTGATTTAGAGAGGATGCACTGCCTCGCTCAGCACACTCAGTCCTCCACCTGCTGGTCTTTGAGCAGCTTCACTGGTTCAAATATGAAGTTCAAGGGAAGCTCCTCAGTAGTTGCTAAGGGAAGAAGCAAGTCTTACTCATTCGCATGCTCCTCCACACACAGATGTGACTGAACTTCCAGAATGCAAATTCAAACTGGTGATGTTACGGTCACAAGTCACCAGCTTCTCCGAGCCCTCTCTTAGCTGTGGCATAATTTGTGCTCTGAGTGGAAGCAAACTCAAAAATTCATGCCTTAAGGGTTTAGCATTATCAACAAAGCATCCCAAAACAGCCCAATCATGAAATAATAATTACATTCTAATTCCCATTCCCAATGCATAGATGCTCCTTCTTTATACAATGTTAAGAAATTACCAAAAAAAAGAGTAACAAACATGTTTTGTTATCCCCTTCCAGGCAACAGCTCACAAATAATTAAATGAATGAATAAATCACTGCAGAGAAATATTAATCAGCTCTTATGCTCATCTGTGAGGGGGGAGGAGGAGGAGGAGGAGGCTGATGCACTGCATGGTGATTGGTGCAGAGAGGATGAGATGGGTGTCCACACACACACACACACACACACACACACACACACATATACACACACACAGTGGGTCATCCAATGTATTATTACAGTTATCTGCCTTTGTGGAGAATTCTGGGAATGATTTCCAAACTGACTTTGGCTTGTGTCATGATGTCACCTCTCGTTACACGCACTTGCATGCACACGCGCGCGCACACACACACACACACAACCTCCACCAGCCCTGGACCAGGGGTTTTGCAAAGCCCAGATCATCCCCGCTAATCCACACTCATTAAGGATGAACTGCATGATAGCGTGCCACTGCCATCAGCCCCCACGTCCCCCCCTCTGTTTACCCCACTTCCACACGGGTACACACTCATCCCACCACCGTGGATAAGTGGCAGCTTTGATGGTTACTGTAATAAATTACTGCAGATTGTTGCACGTGTGTTTGTTGCCGCTGCTTGAGTAAACAAAACACCTACCACACCTGTCAGCGCTAATCAGGCCCGGTTTAATTAAGAGCGACAAAGCTTTTATTTCACGCCATTGAAGGTTTGACCAAGGGAAGCCGAGCACTCTTTACTGCACTCTTCAGAGAAGTGTGCCTTCAAACGGAAGAGTAATTCCAGATGAGACCAGCTGTGGGGTGACAGAGCTGCTGAATCACTTTACTCTGGTAAAATGTAAAAGGATTCAGAGTTTGAGCAAAACTTCAAATCAATTATTCAAATCTTTCCATTGTTCCTCGGGAAGGAGGAGAAATTGTTTCTGCGCTCAACAGTTTTTTACCCGAGGACTGCAGCATAAATAGAAGGTTCATCCTCAGCACTCCTCCACATCTCTGAGAAGGTCACTGCCGACTGGAGTCTACCTACAAGCCCCTTGGGCTGAACAAAAAATGCCACACGGATACTTCCCTTCCAGCTCTCCGCCTCCAAAATAACTCTCCCTCTGTGGGCTTCTTAAATAAATTACAGATATGCTATCCTCCCAAGATGTGATCTCTGTTCTCCAGCGCAAATTAAAAATTTAAGCCCATTTAGGTTGGTGCCCAGTGTAACTCGAAGCAGTGTGGTTGCAAGCGGCGATATCCAACCAGAGTTGTGTCACAGCGGTACTTAGTAGTGATGCTTGTTGCTCTGGGCCCTGCATCCGGAGAGGAAGCAGGGCGGCCTTGATGTTGGAGAGAATATTGTGTAACTAAAAGGTCACAGGCTTGATCCTACAGCACAACAGTGTGTCTACCCTCAGCTACGTGTTGTGTCCAAGTGTCAAGACACCCGACTCTGACTCGCTCACTCTGTGTGAATCACTCCATGCGACACCATGAGCCAAAAGCCTAAAATGTAAAACGTGCAACTTCAAAGACTCTACTTTGAGGATGATTGAACTATGTGCCAGTTTTATTTTCAACCAGCCTGCCCCTGTACTCCCCAAAGTTGCACACATAGCCATAAATTTCAAACAGTCAACTTAGCCATACGAAAATGAGACATGTGAATATTTAAGTTTAAGGTGCTCAGGCTCCACCAAGATGAGTGGGGAGTTTTTTTTTATGAATCACATTGAACATTAACACCTCTACCGACATCTCCTGAAACACACAATAGGGGTAGACGTGAGCATAACAAGAATACTATGAAATTACACAGCTTACATTTCAGCTCATTAGCATGATTTTACGCTAGAGATTGACAACAAAAACAAACATGCAGTATCAAACTGAAAGGGCTGATCACCATTTCAAAAAAGCAACAATAAAGTGTCCAAGGATCAAATCCACAGCTTCAAACATCACGTTTTCCAGTAAAATGCGATGTAAAAATTAGTAGGAATATGTCCAATTAAATCAATTAATTAACAAATTCATTTGTCCTCCCGGAGACAAAGGCAGCACGCCAAGAGACACAAGATTACCAGCGACCTCTAATTCTTGAATACTAAAAATAAATAGACTATTAAATACACCCGAGGATTGCCTGGGAGGCTCGCACATCAGCAAATCACATCCTGTTTATTTAGTGTTGTAGAGATGGGTAAGGACCAAAAAGGCTAATTAGGCGGGGAACTCTTTACAAAAACATTCTCCAGTAGAACAGGAAACACTGTGTGAAGTAAATGTCCTCCAATCATTAAGCAGCAGTGGGCTAAATTAGTTGTGTATGTACGCGTGTGTAGACAACGCCACCATGAACGCAGACAGAGCGTTTTGTCATTTGACCTTCATTAACATCTTCTATTCATTGCTCCAACTCCGGTGATAAATCAGAAAATGGCCCCCATTGTATCTTCCAGTGGTGTAAAGTAAAGCATTTTCCCCTTCCTGACTTTCATTAGCTTTTGTCCCTTTAAACAATAAGCAGTGCCTCGATCGAACACGGGGCTTTAGAAGGTATTTGTCTTGGGGAGTCTTTACTAACACAAGTTAAAATGAAATTAAATCAAGAGGCGATCCAGCAGAGATCCACAGAGGAAACACAAACCTGATTTAAAGTCTGCTTGAGACATTCTCGAGTAAGGCGAGGCATGTTATTTAGAGCAGCGCCTCTAAAGATAATCATAAAAGATACAAAGAGAGCCTGAAGGCGAAAGAAAGGGAAAAATATATCGTTCACCGGAACAGGAGACTTTCCAGAGGGGGTGGTTTCTCTCCATTGAAGCAGTGCTGGTTTAACCTAATCAGAAGATTAATCAGACTTGAAACACTGGAGGCTGCGCCGGTGGCCTCTTTATCCGACAGAAGGGCAGCAGAATTTGGCCAAAGCTGGGAGATGGTGTTCCCACAACCTCTCTCTCTAGAGCTCTCGGCTTGACAAAAGACCTCAGAGACAGAGGGGGAATCAGACACTCCAAGTTCGCCCCCAACGCCTTTTTAGAAGTGTCTCCCTCTTGCAAACGTCGTTCAGACAAGATCTTAGAAATTCAGAATTTGAGCTGGCAGCTTATCATGGAAGACGAGGGTGTGACCGAGTGTAGGTTGGGTGGAAATAATCGTTTTGCGAAGACTGTGATATTTTAAAAAAAAAAAGAGTCAGCAATAACACACTTTTCCAGCCTGAGCAATTCGAAATCTACAATTTACTCCACACATATTTTAAGTGATAAACGCTTATACCAGTAATTCACTGTATTTAGCATCTTCAGACTTATCCAAGGAGCACGTTCGACCCAACCTGTCCACGACATCTTCCTTTCAACTCTGAAAGGGCGGCACTCAGCCGTGATCTCCGCCTCTTCAGTACAACAGACATCAGAGTATTAGCCACTATTTAAGTGCAATCCTCCATCCTCGCGAGGATTTGAAGACGCCGCGAGCCGGCTGCCCTCGAAACTGGCGGAAATTAGCTCTCGCTGTGCCGTGTTTGCCCGACCCTGTAATAAAGGATCAAATCTTTGTATTCTTTTAAACCCGTCACCACATGTTCACGGGCAGCCCTTGAAAATTTGGCAGGTGGAGTAAGACAAAAAAAAAAAAATGCGGTCAATCTGCATTGAATAAATAAAAAAATAAATCTTAAGTACTTATCTGTCTCCATCTGTCTGCCTTAAATTATGCTGCAACTAATCTCACCACCTAGGCTCAGCAGAGGAAAAAAAAAAAAAAGAGGACTGTAGCACAAGCCCATGAGAAAAAAACAAGAGGAGCCTGCAGTGTGAACAGGGAGGGCAGCATTGATCCCAGCTTTCTGGTAGCCGGGTCATCGATTGCAGGATACAGCTGTGATACTTGGCACTCCTTGCTGACTCCAACCACAACTTTGAAGCTGCAGGTAACAGCCAGCATTTTTCTCCTTCCCTTTGTCAGTTGACCAAAAGATGCAGAGAAGAAGAAGGAGGCAGGCGGGCGGGGGAATCCTACACTGTCCTCGCATAATTGTGTGGGAACATCATTTTTCAACCGCAGCTTTGCTTCCCCATCCCCAGGAGGCGCTTCTCTCAAACAGTAATCATTATGTTATGGAAGCTGCTGCCGGGCAGGGTTGAAAATGCAACTGGAGCCAATGAGAGGCAGGCATACGTTCCCGAGATGTGCACAGGCGCACGCAAGTGGGAGAGCCACGAAGAGGATCGGGAATAAGACGAAAAAAGGGGAAGTGAGAAAAAGGGCCCATTTTTGATCTGTTGTACTCCCTGGAGATTTATCGATCCTAGAATCTCATCAAGGCTCCTTTTGGAGGGGGGGTTAAGTAAAACACAGACATCAAAGATAAACTTGTTTTTCTTTGCACCCCTCAGCCACGCATGCCTTTCCTGCACCCGATGCTCTATTTAAAGATTTGTATCTCCCAACATTCAATATGAACACACTTAAAAGAGCATATGTGAGCGGCGCGAGAGAGCGGAAAACCACTTAAAACGAGTAGCGGCAGGATGCAGCTAATGGCCGTCTGATCAGCAAGTGTTTCATCTTCACCGCATTATCTCCAAATTCAATATTGGTTCTTCAAACAGTGAAAAAAGAAGAAGAAGAAGAAGGGGCTGTTGTGTCTAAACTGTCCTGCTATTTACGCCTCCAAGTTCAGACTTAGTTGGTATTCCTCTCCTGTTGCTGCTGTCCCCTCTGCGTCTCCTCAATCCCTGCCAAAACAAGCCATAATATATAGAGAGCTGATGCATGGACGTCGACGTCTGGCAAAAAAAATTACAGTTTCACTATATGTTAGAGGCTTGTCTGTCAATGCACAGCCAGTCTTGTTATTGACTCTGACAAATTCCGCGATGCTACCGATAAGGGCTTGACAAATGAGGCCCACTCTTCCTCCTCCAACAGCCAATACATCTCCCTACGTCCCCCTGTTGCCCACCTCTATTAGATTCTATTATGTGATATGATATCACACCCTGGCTGAGCACAACCAGGAAGTGCTGGTGAGAACAGAAAGGCATTGTGGGTATGATTTGATAATGTACCCTGGCAAGGCACATAAGGTCAGATCTTAAGGGGTTAGACATAATACGTGTCATTTATTATGAAGTTTGACACATCGGTTTCATGGCTGAGATGCAGTGACCCTGCTGTATCACCTTTGCAACAGAGGGCAAGAAATATGAAACTTGACTCAGAGACTACCTCAACCTTTTGGAATTAAGAAGTGAAAACAAAGGTGAACGTACCTAAATCTCAAAGGTGGACTAAAAAGTACTGTAGCTCTGCAAAAAGCAATGTATGTTTACAGTCGACAGTTTGTCTAACAACCTATATATTAGCTCAGATTTTAGCTGCAGATTTACATATGCAGGTACATGGATTAAATAACACTGTTAAACTATTACCTATTGCAAGGTTATGTTGCGCAAATCTCCACAATTATAAAATGTTATTAGAGCTGGTAAATAAACGAAAGAAATGGTTTATTCACAGATGGCAGGACATTTTTCTTTGCGACTGAGGACTGACAGGATGCAATTCACTCACTTCTCCTTCAAGTATTTTTCAAGCTCATAGGCCTCTAAAGTGGTGACCTTCCAGTCACAACATTGCTTTTCTAACCTTTATGCACGCAGGAAGATATTATGAAACACTGGTACAATTTAACAGCAAAGACACAGCAAAACATGACTTATTTTGGTTTGTTTTAGCTATTGAAGTCAAGGTTTTCCTGACAATGTTGCCTTCTACAATAAAATGTTTGTCCTACCTCTGACAGTGAGATATTGCTCCAGTCCCAGAACCAATTCAGTTCACAATCAAACTGTGGGGCTGCAATACCCCTTTTCCCCACATGAACAGAATTAGTTAGATCCTGTCAGACACTGTTGAATTTACAGAGAAAGAAGCCTCTGAGTGACGCCTCTTCAATGACGCTTCACACTGAATGTACACGCTTGGAAACATAGGGATGAAAATGCAGAGCTGGTGTTCAGCCATTCAACTGAAAGCTATCATCACACCAGGGCAAATTTCTTTACAGCCCATCATCACAGTGGGGTAATATAAACACATGTTTGCACTGAGAGTGAATAAGTGCATTATGTCGCATTTATCTCACAGTGAGCTGGCTAGGTAGGAGATTCATTCAGCACCTTGTAGTCGAGCAGAAGAGTGGTAATAGTAGCAGCTAAAATTAATAGCCACATATACAATATAAGAGGTTAATGTGTTTATCACCTAGGGGTATAAGTAATGCTATGTAGTCCCTTTATGATAACACAAAAGTTATATGAATAGATGAATAAATAATAAGTCGTAAAAACTAAACTCTTTTTATGGAGCAGTGTTGTTACATATATGACTTTGTTTTTTCATGATACGCAAGAGGAAGAATCATAGTACTTGAACTAACTTCAGCACCCTACAATGCTGCAATATGCAAGGGACATTAAACAGGTAGCAATGATCTGAATGCACAAGCAGTCAAGGCAACACTGTTTTACCATGCATGTGCCCAGATAAAATGAAAAATCTAACTTTGGACCGAAATTGAATTCAGTGCACCTTTTTAAAAAAAAAAAGCGAAAAAGAAAAAAAAAACATACACAGCATTTGATATTTTTAACCTATCTGCAAAATGTGTCACAGGTAATACTGAAAAAGTGCACTGACTGACACTGAAAGTATACTGACCTTCGCTGACAAACAAAACAAAACAAAACTGTTGTCTATTTTCACATGCAGCAGCGATGAAATTAAAAATCCCTCGCATCAGCTATTAAGACTTGCACATGCCCTCAAGGGTCCCACATGACCTTTCAGTAGCTGCGGACTGGTGACCCCAAAGGCACGACAGCTTTAGAAAGGAGCATGCTAATGTTAATGTGTGGTTTGTGGCCCTCGGTGCTATTTAGCGCAGTGTGATGAGAGTTCATCTCCTTCACATCCTGCTTGTGTCTCTGTCTGAGAGCGAGTACAGAAATAGTCTTTGTCACCAAGCGCCCAGCGGGACACCTTTCACACACCATGTCCAACATGCCTGGACGGAGGCACCGATATGTGTGCCAATGTGTGTAGCTTTGCAGGGTTTATTGTGAGCTACCGAGTGTGCGTCTGCCAGTGAGTTTCTTTTACGATTTCGATAAAAAAAACTGCTGGATGTTATCGACGACATAACCACCAAAATATCCTCTCTCTTCTCCCCAGGCACCAGGCAAAACAGCTTATCTGTGTTTCCGAATTATTTTATTTTTAAGTGTCCCATTTAAAGGACAGTTTCTCCTCTCGCTACTTTTGACAAATGTTAATCAATGAAACCATTAATTAGCTTATAATAAGGGAGCCACCCTCCTGCTTTTGGTGTGGTACAGTGTCAATGCCATTTGATTTTTCTCTGCAAATGGTTGTGTAAGTTCTCATTTTCATTGCATTTTACCGGTGTAATCTGAGCCCAGCCGAACTGTGCACAAAACTCAAATGGGAAAACATTCAGCGCTGTGCCAGCTCAGTATGGAATGATACACTAGAGCAGAAGAAAAATGATCTGTGAGGGTGAGGGAAGCAGCAACAGATAAGAGGATTACTCCATTATTATCTACCCCAGGGGCTGTTACCCCAGAGCAGAGGAACACGGTTAAAAAGGGCAAGACCTTGATTTTTTTCCCCGACATGCTCACATGGTTTGAGCGAGGCAGAGGCGCTACATGACATACTATCCCACTCTGCACAGTGGAAAGACATGTTTTTTAGCCCAAACTCGAATGCAGCATCCGGAGGTGTGACCTTGCTCTGCTGTCCGGCCTTCCTCTAACCTTCCTCCAGAGACAACAGATGGATGGACCTGATATCTGGTTTGCAATTTGAGGTTAAGTGTAATTTCAACAACCTTGGGATTTTCTGAAAAATGCTTTTGGGCAACATGTTTGTTCTACAACCCTCATTCCAAAAAAAGTTTGGACTCTGGGAAAACATAAATAAAACAGACCATGATCATTTGCTAATCCATTTTGACATTTGTAAATATCTGCTGATTCTAAATTTGATGGCAGCAACAAAAGACTGTGAAAGTTGTGGACTGATCCAAAAACACCTGTTTGGATCCTTCCACAGGTAAACAGGTTCATTGGTAACAGGTGATAGTATCATGATTGAGTATGAAAGGTCCATCCTGGAAAGACTCAGTCGTTCACAAGCAAGGATGGAGAGAGGTTGTCAAACACATGACTGTATAAAGGAGATTAATACATGGGTTTGTAAAGGTTTGCTTGCAAATGATTTTATCTATGGATTCATTCTATTATTTATGTTTTACATATCTTCCAAACTTTTTGGGAATTGGGGATTTCCAAAACAATCTTCGATGTCCATGAACAAACGTCCATAAGTCTTTGAAATCACAGAAAAAAAAGGTCCTTATTTCTAGAACTTCAGGTTTCCATTGACAGTTGACTGTTTTATAAATTCCCTCTCATTAATGTTGGGTTTACACACACACACACACACACACACAAACTGAAACGCTCATCTAGCCACACGACTGTGTTTTGCAGTCTAACTTGGATCACGTTTGTGTGGGTAAATTGAGGCACGGCTCTTCCTTCAGTTTAAACAAAGACATCAAGAGTGCTGGTGTCTCCACGTCGAGACTGAAGCGATAATTACTGTCATTCAAGCAGAAAGCTCATAGCACAGGCGGGGATTAATGTGTGTTAGCTAGTGACTGTGTCTTTGTAAGATAAACTTACACCAGCTGTCTGAGGCTTCATTTCAGAAAATGTCTTTCCACTCCAATTCAACTGTATGTGCCTCTTGGCCACGGCCGTGCCCCAGCACCATGAGCACCACGATCACCGCTCCTCTGAATCTCACTGTTTGGCCATTTGCTGATGTTACCGTCCTGATAACTGTAAAATGACAGAGCAGGTAGAGCTTCGCCGCTTTGCTCAAGGACACTTTGAGAGGACATACTGTTGATGGAGGGACATTAGCGTTTGTGTAATTACCCCCTGAACCATTAACAAACATTTAACTTGTGTATTTCATGCATCAACCTGCTGTGTGCAGGTGGTGGTTCAATATGTCTGAATGGATACATTTGTGGCTTCAGGAGCTTTTTTCGCTTTGCAATCCAAAATATACAATTAAGAAACCCTGTATCTAAATACAAGGGGTCTTTGACGCCATGTTTAATGATTATTCAAAATAACACAAAATGAGTGTTTTCAATTTTGAGTAGCAAAATCATATTTATCATTATCATTACTAATGTTTCATATGACTGTTTTCTGATCTGCCACCACTGTTAAGGTTTGGTTACATTTAGACAATAAAGTGGTCACGATCATTTGGGAAAGATTGCTGTAATGGATAAAGGAAACCAATGTTGATAGCTGATAGGAAACAACAACAAGTTACTTGCTCTCTCAGACCCATCTCTCTCCACTGACCTCCACTGAAGAAAGTTTACAGAGGTTTTACAGGTGAATAACAGCATCACCATCCTTCCACCTTTCACTCATAGTAATTGGTAATTGGAGGTGCAAGTCAAGTCAACAGATGGTAGTGGGCATTTGAACAAATGATCAATGCTGTTGTTTTTCTCATCTCCAAATGCAATCCCTAAAATTCAAGATCTGAATGAGTTCATTTTAAAAGCCAAAAGCTGGCACTAGCAAGCAGGTGAAAAAAATTATTCAAATAGATAAACTTTATGTTACCGTGCTGATGGATTGTGGCAAAGCAAGAAATCTGGTCCTGGAAACCCTTTTTTTCAGCATAACCACAACTTTAACCTGACCCTTCTCTAACCCCAACAATAGATTAACCCTTGACACTCCTCACATTACTGTCACTTGATAATCACTTTAGTATCATCATGGGACTATGCAAGACTATAAAAGTGGTCACAAGGTGCAAATCCCATCAGGCATTCTGCAGGAAGCAGGATGGCTGTTTGGGACATAACCATTCACCATGAAGACATTTCATTTTTAATCTATTAATCTTTTAATATGGTATTACACTACGAAAGGACTGATGGGCATATTACTGACAGTCTTAAGTTTGAGTATACAACCAGGATAAGTCACACTATTCTGTCATTCATGCACTTCTTTTTGAACATTTTTGTTTTAAAATCAGTCGGCACAAGTGCAAACATGAGCTCTGGGGATGATATGACTTGAAGGAAATGAGAAGAGCCACAAAAGCCTATCTAACCCTGTTCTGAATCTGTGTCCTTACAATGATCACGTGCTGTATGAAAGAGGCGTGCAGGAATATATAAAAGCTTTTCAGTGTAAAGGGAAAGATACGGGACAAGCGAGTGTCATTTTGTGGAAGCCCTGCCACTTCTCTTTACAAACTTAACCAAAAGAAAAATTCAAGCTTTTCAATTCAGGTTTTGCCGCAGAACATATTAAATGAAAATTTAGATCACGACCTCCACAATCAGACCTTGTTCAAAATGTGGTTGAGCTGCTACCTTTGTACATGTGAATGTATATATGAGTAACAAGGAATGTTAAAAGGAGAAGAAAAGCCGGGCTGGACGGTCGTAGAGAGCCTTGGTGAAAGATAAGAATGCAGCAGGTGAAATGCAACTCTTTCAAAGCACGGGAGCTCCTCAAGTATGTGTAAGTGTAGGCTATCAACAGCGAGAGAAAACACAGAGACGGGCGAGCGGGTGCGTTTGGGAGCAATGTATCGAGGAAAATGGAATTTCCTTTCTGCCTTTTACAAGACAAGTGACCTTTGCCCTCTGGATGGCTCTCTCCTCCTATTTCTCCATTAGTACATGGAGACAGACAGGCACAACACACACAAAGGCACACACACAAAGGCATTTGCAATTTCACTCTAAAGCAAGCCTCCTAATACACACACAGGCGCTCACTGTCCAACAGTCAATATTTTCTGAAGGATGGCCTCCCTCGAGAACTAGCAGGCAATCTGAGGGGGACCCTGCAATGAAAGGGCCCGTGATTGCATTCGACCGTAGCCGTTACAAAGATGTCGTACATCAAATGCCAACAGATAAAAAGCCATCCGCGAAGAGTTAATCAGCAGAGTAGCTTTCATGGCCACGCCGCAATTTGTCTCAATATCTTGAAAAGAAGACAGGCTCTTAAAAAAAAAACAAAAAAAAGAAGCACAAATATAAATAAATACTTAGCCTAAATACATACATGCATTAGTGTTTCCTGTGTTGCTAAATGTGATGTTATCTGTACTATGGCTGCACGAGATGCTCCGCTTTTATCTTACATTTACCAATACTGCCTAACCTTGACAGTGAGCTAGGTGTGTGTATGTGTGTGTGTGAATACTTTTTTTGTCTGCTCTCGTATATGTGTGTCAATGTGTGAGTGCACTGACGTCCCCCTTCCCCTCTCAATTCGCTGATTCAGTCGAGTTTGAGAGCCTGATCAATTTGCATTCAGAGTCACAGTTGAAAATGCTGGTACAAGAGGCTGCTTAAGCATTTTGCATACTTGCCACCTCACACCTGACGGGATACGCTGGTGTGATTCTTACCGAGTGGCACGCTGGGTGAGAATGAGCCTTAATCACGACGGCTGTTAACCCCCGTTTTTGACCTCTCGTACCAGCCACCGCGTTTTGTTCGAGTTAATATGCCGGCCGCACCAGCGCCAAGGCAAAAAGATCAATGGAGGGAACGAGGTATTTAACTCGGGCAAGAGGCGCGCCACATACTCCAAAATGCAGAGTGAGCCACTTGAAAGGCTTCCGCTTGGATGACTGTTTCAGGGATTATCCACGGTGGAGACAAGTGAATCGCAAAGAGTCCTGCAGTTTTGTTATGGATTGTGATACACGTTCAGCCAAAAATACATTCTTAGATCAAAGTCATGACTTTCTGAATAAGTATATATATAAGGGAATCTAACAGTGATCGTGATAGTCCTGGGATCAAGTCATCAATACTGGAGCCTCAAATGGACTGTCTACACATGTACATAATCATTAACAATTCTAACATGTCATTTTAAAGGAAAACTGCGATGATCTCTCAAGCGTTTGAATCAGCTCTGAAATTTTGTCGCTTGAAAACTGAGACATGCTTTTTCAAAACAACTGACACAGCCCAAATTGCTCTTTATCATTGGCACCATTAACTATAAGGCTTTTATAGCCTGGATTCTTGTGTCTTATTGGCAGTTGTTTTAAAGTGGTTCCATTTACTCTTGTATTAAAAACACCTGAATGCTGTATTCAGAATTGGCTGAAATGGCAAAGTCAAACTTTCGTCCCCATTTATTTTTGACCCATTTCCAACAATACCCACGGCTAACTTCCTATCATTATTGGCAGTGATGTCCGTGCCTTGCATACAGTTAGCGTTTGGTATGCCGTCCACATTCTAACCTTGTTTCAGCTCTCTTCGGAGCAGTCCATCCACGTTGGCAGTGGACAGGCTCGATTATGTTCAAGGCTGAAACATCCCAGGGGTAGAATTCTTCATCTCTACCTGGAAATCTAGACGGTCCTCCCTTTGTTCTCAGGACACGTCGACCCACGACGTCAACATCAATTGCGTCAGTCTGAACTGACACTAGTGTCTGTCACCATCCATTTACTCACATGATGAAGGTATGGAACAATTCTACTGTAAGTATTAGAGTTCGCTCATTCAGAGTAGAGTCACAAGCGCTGCATTACTTCTACTGTTCTTTTGGGTTGCAGTGAGCTACATAAAAGTGTCTGCACTGATATAAAATGCTGGCTGTGGTGCCTTTTTAGTGTCCTCCAGAGTAGAAATGTGAGTATGTTACTGCACTGAAGCACTGTATCCATATTGACTGCAATTTTTTTCTCTCTCCCTGCACCACATCCACCAAGTCAAATACCTGTAAACACTGATTCTGACTCGATATTTCTAAATCAGATTCTCCACGCTCGCACATAAACATGCACATCCCGTCACGGATCCCAAAGGTACCGTGTCCTTGGGAGATCGAAGTTTCGCCGAGCTGTTCATCAGACATCTGCTAAGCGCCTCATCATGAAAGCGCCGAGGTTTATTCCCTCGTGTTGCCTTGCCAAGAACAACTGGCAGGCGCCAAGAAACCTTCCACTCTGCCACCAAGGTTAGGTGAATGACAACGCTGAGTTACTGAGACGCGAGAGAAGGCAAGAGACATCCATAGAGGGATTGAAAACAGGGAAAGCAGGCTACAGTCACGTCCATCTGTATATGGCTTTTCTTTTTTTTCTGTCTCTTTTCACTTCCTTATTTGCCTCCACATTCTCTCCTTAGGTTTTTTTCCCTGTGTATATTTTCTCTAACACAACAAACAGCGCTCCTCTCCCCACTCTCCCAAATTTCCCTCATCGCTCATCCCCATCTCTTCCTCTCACTTCACAAAAGAGGGGAGCTAATGCCGCCTCTGCATTATTAATCGTCAGACACCGACGAGCAACTGGTGCTGCAAATAATCCGAACGAAGGTCAAAAAGGAGCATCGGCCAGCCCTGAAACCCAACCCCTCCGCCCTCTATCTGCTCTTACATTCCGTCCTCATCCTTTCACTGATTTGGAAGAGAGACACTGAGGAAAGAGGATGTCAAATATATGCGTTGCATCCCCAGCTGTAAACAACTCAAAAAGATCAATCAAATGTTTTCCTACTTTTGTACAATTAGATAAATGTTGGCACTGATCACCGCTTTGCTGTTTGAATCTCCCCAAATCGCAGCAGCGGTATTAAAGTGACTGCTGGCAATCAACAGCAAGGCAAAGGCAGATTTGATTGTACATTGAAGAATGTAGAGTGAGGTGTGTAATAATTCAAATTGATTGCCTAGCAGAGCGTACAGCGACTGAGGACGATCAGCATCATGTCCTATAGATTATCTGTTTCTGTTTTTCACTGGGAAATACATTTGCATTCAAGGCAACAAGCTCATGTTCTTTTCCAGATTGATTTAAATGCCTGTAGGTGCCATAAATTCCTGCAACGCCACAATTACAGACAATATTAAGATGTCCAATAGTCAGAGCCACAGTGGCACATAGGAATGAACATGTGATATATGTTGATATTTGTATATATCTATCAACTCTGGAGGACTTTCAACATAAAAAGAGAAGGAAGACCTAAAAAGGAAATAATTTAGAAGGAGAGGAAAGTGAGAGTGAGAGGCATGATATGTTTGTTGAGGAGACACATTTTGAGGTTTCAACAAAAGACAGAGTAAATGTGATATGATGGCGTATCTGGGTTGGTTATTCAGGAGGGGATTGTGGGCAGACTGTATTGTTAGAGATAGCAAACCCACAAAATCTGGTTTTCACAAAAGTGTAGAGGAAAATTTAATTAACCTCTGGTATATTTGTTTACTTTCCTTCTTTTTGTTATTACACTTTCTCCAAAGCACAAAAAAGACAATGCACAAAAATGACGGAGTAAAGCGTGGGGGTCACATTGCTTTTAAACAGAATATACACAACTTCAAGTAGTGTTCACTCTGTTTAGTCAACCCTTTAAAAAAAAGTTGTTTGGCCTTGTCAACAGTTAAAGTGAATAATACATCTGCACTCGTGCCACAACTGCATGGAGTTAAAACATCTTTGTAATGGGCAACACAAGCTTTTCTGTATTTCAAAAGTGAGGATGGTTTTGAATTGTAGCATCCACAAACAATAATAGTGCGACTCGTGCCAAGACTATGTGTAGCAAAGTCTATTTAAGCCATTAACATGATTGTATACACTTTCAGTCCCCATAATAATCGAGATTGTTTACTGAAACAAACAACCTGCACAGTCAAATTTTACTATCTGTGTCTGTCATCGCTTGCTATCTTACGGCTAATGTGCAGGTATTGTTGCTGTTTTCGACGAATACACATGTGGATAGCAAATTAAGAGCAAATTGCATTTAAAGGTCAAGAAAATCCCAAAATAATTTTTCCTGAAGGAGACACAAACTGGTGTCTGCTCTGCTCCCAAATGTTTCTTTGGATAAAACTTATCAAAAGTAAATTCATGTTTAATGGAGGGCGGCTATTTTCCATGAACATTTTCCAAACTTCAGAACTTGGCTGTTGGACCCCACTCTGAAAATCTTTACATGTTTTTGAATTGGCCCACATTCAGTGTTTTTACTCATTTGTAATTACTCCATCCTGTGGCGCACTGCCATTGTTCAGACAGCCTATTACTCTGATACCATGATTCATTATTTTCCCAAACCCATATTCTGAGAAGACCAGCCCCTACTCTGCCTCTGATTGGCTCTGACCCAGACGTTTTTTCGAATGCCGACCCTCACCAAGCAACGAAAGCTAGTCAATCATCACACGCTGAGTGGTCTTTTTTTGGACATTTTTGGGTTTCAGAATAATGAGCCATCGAAACAATTGTCCCCACAGGAGGGATTTTAAAGAGGACAAATAGCTTTTATACCGGCAACAACTGGTGATTTTAATTCACCTGTTATCCAGGATGATGCTTGCTGCAGATGACAGATAGCAAAAAATAGAATGATGTGCTACATTGCTGTGCTACTTTCCATGCTATATAAACACTGGCTGTTGCACTGTTACATGTGAGAAGAATGTGTGGATAGACCAGTAGACCCTAGCCCAATAGTCAATATGGTCACTGGTAGCAAATCATTGCACATGTGAAGGATAAAAATTCCTGCGCAATTATTGTAATTGTAAATGCTTCAAATGTCGCCATGAGTGTGCAGCTTACTGACATCGACTGCACCCAGAAAACACAATTAAAGCAGTGCCCTTTCAGATTGTCAGTGCACAGTCTCCCACCGCAGGGACAGTGCCTCCACCATCTGTGGAATAAATACACGAGGAGTGTCCAGAGATGTATGGTCTGTAGGATAAGGGATTCCCCCAAGGGGTCTCTGGCCTGTCGATGGGCTACAGCCTTTCTGTAGAATTCCAGGCTGAGGGACGAGCCATCCATCAGGCCTCAACTCACACTATATGAGGCAGAGGGAGAAAAAACCCCAGGATGATTAATGTGCCTTCTGTGTGGTCAGTCTCTTTCTTCAGCACACACACACACATAAGCAGGGGCTCAGACGTGTATGCTCTCACACAAAAATGAATGGACATTTACACGTATACCAACCTATGCAGGTGTTTGCACACACACTTACACCGCAAGTCTGTATTGAGGAGGATAGTAGATGAAAAATGTCTGAGCTCAACTCCTTTCTTGGCTAACCTCCATGGCGAATGGAGGGGTATTGACTAAAGAGCGAGGCAGCTAGCCTTTATTAATAAGTGCCCCCGCTGAGCCAACAGCAAGCATCACAGCACAATGAGCTCACACAGCCATCGGAACAACAACTCAACTCACTATAATATCCCTCACCATAACTAACCATCTGATTGCCTCCCGTTATTGAACTCACAGGAACATATGAGGGGTTTAATTGAAAAAGAAAAAGCTTATTTGGAACATAATTCCTATGTGAAAATCAAGAGTTAGTATTTTAGAAATAGGATTTAGTATTGAGAAGCCGCACCGTGATAATTATGTTCTCCACAGACAAAACACATCACATCCCAAGGTAATTTATATATTTTTCTTTTTTTAAAAAAAAAAAAAAAAAAGGAAGAAAGAGAAAAAGAAATCCGAAAAATCAAATCCTGTTATATCACAACAACGATATTGTGATGTAGAATTCTGGCGACTGTATACCACCTCGTTTTACATTCAAACCTCACTCACAGTTCTTCTCTTTCAACACTTGAACACCATTTCACATCTGACAGAGGGTTCAGGTGCCCATGAAAAAAAGCTCCTCCGATTCTTTCCTAACGGTCCTTTTCCAAGCATTCTAGTCTGTACAACTGAATGAATACAATGGGGA
The DNA here is from genome assembly GCA_037975185.1 of Centropyge bicolor. Lineage (NCBI taxonomy): Eukaryota > Metazoa > Chordata > Actinopteri > Pomacanthidae > Centropyge > Centropyge bicolor. The sequence goes on from JBBMOC010000008.1 coordinate 9,232,467, forward strand.
TCTGCTCTATTGTGAGGGAACAGGGTAGTTTGGCCATTAAAAGCTCCGCACTCAAGTGGATTCATTTTTGTCTGGCCACAAAGGATGCCGGCAAGCTCATAAGCCGCACATTAATATGACCACAGATCAATGGGGCTGCGAGCAGTCTGAAGGTATTGTTGATGTATTGGCTGGATTTACGGGGCTGCGGAGATGGATATGGGTTAGGGATGACTGGAAGACCTCACGTATTCCTCACATCCTCTGGTCGTGCAAACTAGGAACGGGAACAGCTTATGAACAACAGAAAGAAATCAAGGTTCTAATTTAATATAGTGATTAACTAGAATTACCTGAGTGTTCAGAACAGGTGACCCCTGTTGTGAAAGCCAGTAATCTATGCCATAGAAATTTTACATTGTATAAAAGCATGCACTATAAATGATTCACTCTGTATTGTGTGTACAGCACACACACATTTAATGTTGCCTTGCCGCAAAAGGAACTTGTGGGACCATGGATACGAAATGAGCTGAATTGAAATTCATGTGTAGTTAAATGATTCAAAAGTATTGTCAAACATTTACAAGCTGTGAAACAGTTCAAACTGCTATGCTTAAAGCTATGTTTATATACATATCTTAGCACAAACAATACAAAAAGTGAAACGTAAATAAAACAGAATGTGATCATTTCCTAATTCTTTTTGACATATTCTCAATTGAGCACAAAACAGTACAAAGACAATATATTGAATGTTTGACGTCATCATCTTCATTGATTTTTTTCAGCAACATGTTTCAAACAAGTTGGGACAGGAGCAACAAAAGACTGTGAAAGTTGTGGACTGATCCAAAAACATCTGTTTGGATCATTCCACAAGTAAACAGGTTCATTGGTAACAGGTGATAGTATCATGATTGGGTATGAAAGGTTCATCCTGGAAAAACTCAGTTGTTCACAAGCAAGGATGGAGAGAGGTTCAACACTTTGTCAAACACACGATTGGTTGAAGGAGATCAATACATGGGCTTGCAAAAGATTGCATTTTGTTTTATTTATCTTTTTCACAGCGTCCCAATTTTGATTTGGAATCAGGTTAAATTGGTGTGAAAATAAATACGATACATTATTTGGAATGACATGACAATAAAACAACACATCCACTTCGTCCATGAGGTAAACTGTCTATGCCTGTATATGCTGTACTGACTGAGCTATAAGAGTGAGGAAGCAGTTGTGGGTGAAGTATGCCTCTTTGGGTTGGTTCAGAAAAATACATGAAACAACCTTTCTGATGAAGCCGCATCAGAAAAAAATACAAATCAATATAATGACATGCCAAGACTCAAGACATGATTAAAGAACCTGTTAAAGCAGGATTCCTTTTTGTGATTAATTAAATGGAAACAAGTCAATTATCACATTACAAAACCTGCTGCGACAGACACTTCCCCGTGCTTAAAGAAAAATAAGACTAAATGCCACATTTAATGACTTTCTTTTTTGTTTTCATCCTTGTTGCTATGCGCTCAGTTTATCTGCAAATCACTTTCCGCAGATCACCTGTCAATCAAACAGTGCGAGTGCTACTTTGACATCTCTTCTTCTGGATTTTCTCTGCTTTCCTTTGTTCAGTCGCAGAGGATATTTATTTATAAGAAACTGTCGCAGACTGTTATTTCAGGCGAGCTGAAGTTTGGGGTGTGTTCGGAACTGGCATTGAGTTTGACACATCAGAACCAGTAATGGAAAAATATCCAGTGCTACCTCAGCTGGAGTGGTTTTTAGGACCATCCTGTCTGTTACTCTGTCCCAGTCTGGGCGGGTCTCCGCTGGCCCCGGGCCCTGGACTATCAGTCAGACTGATGTATAGGTCCACAGGGTACAAATGAAACCTGTCACAACAAGGGTAATGATGTCAGAGTCACTATAGCTCACCGCTGGAGGAGCAGAGGAAGGGAGACGCAGTGATAGGAGGATGTGGGGAAGAGGAGAGGGTTGAGGAGAGATAACGGAGAGAAGGGAGGAGTTGAAAGGGAGGGGAGGAAAGTAAAGGAAGGCGAGAGGGAACAGAAAAGACAGAAAAGGGGCTTATAAGAAGGAGGAGGGAGAAAATAGAAGAATGGGAGCAGAGACTAGACTCGTAAGAGGAGAAGGAAAAGTGAGGGAGAAGTAGACAGAGATTAGAAAGCTGAGGAGAAAGATGTGAACAAAGAGAGAGAGGTGAGGGTGGATAGATGAAACGAAGGGAAGGGGGAAGAAAAAAAGATGGTGTGAAGAGAAAAAGGAAAGCAAAGGGAGAAAAGAAAGACAGAGGGAATAGAGGATGGATTTGGATTATAAAGAAAAAAGAGGAATTGGGCCAGAACATCTTAACTGTTTGGACGTAAAGCTCATTCTTGACCTTGAGAAAGATATTTTGGCTAAATAATCTTAAATCAAGGTTCATTAACTATTTCTTTTTGTTACTGTTTTTTTTATTATGGAGTTTTATCTGGCTGTTATTCAGCATTTATTGATTTGGCTGAGCAATCAATCAGTCATTGGACAAGAGAAGGAATTCACATCCAGGAACATCGCCTTGCACCACAACCACACTTCCATCGTCTGTAAACACATACATGAAAGAGAAAGTACAGGATGGGAAAGAATAAGTCTTTTTACAAAAAAGAATCTGCTGTTTGTATTAATGGGTCAAGAGAGTTACTAATAAGAAGAGTGCTCATTGTTTAGTGGGACGTCTTTCACATAGACAGACATGGCTGCATTTATCCTGCAGCTGAAACGTGCATCCTCTCTCTCTCTCTCTCTCTCTCTCAATATCACTGCATCTCTCTGTCTGATGCCTCTGTGTTGCCTCAACCTTTCTCTGTCTCTCTTTCATGCTCTCTCTGTCCTCATCTTCTATTATCATTGACATCATCCTCTCTGTCGCGCTCTCTCACTCCACACGCACACTCATACACGTACATACATACACATTCAGAAAGACACTGCCTGCATCCTCCTCCCTGCCTTCTCCTCTATAGCAATCTCTCTCCATCTCAAGCCGTGGCCACTAATGGATTGAAAGTCTTGGGGAAGAAGCAACAGTCATTTAAAGATTAATGTCAGGCCTGGTATTCTGAAGGGCAGTCGGCCCAGCCTCTTTGTGTGTGAGTGTGTGTGTGTATGGGTGTGTCCAGTAGAGGACGTGCACATGTCTTCTCTGCGAAGATGCCCTCTTCATTATCAGCCATTAGGCAAACACTCAGAGAGAGCAGAAAGTAAGAGAGAGGGTTAGCTGGCTGGCCCATACGAGCACATATCATAGCTTGTCACTTTGTTCTCGATACTGACGACTAGATAGCCATTAAAACCAAGGACTTTCATCAATTAACATACTTCACTCACGCATAAGTATGAATGTGCTCTTCACCGTCTTTGAAATATGCCTTTTCACGGCAACAAATTTCTGCCATAACCACGGGATTAATCGTCTATTGTGCCTTAAAAGCTGCATGTCTTGTGTTCATTTATCCAGCTTCAACAGAAGAGCGTTTTATTTTTTAAACGCTGTGGATTCGTTCGATTTCCTCCGAGCTGTTTCTACTAGGAAATGTTATCCATAAGCAGGAAGTGACACCAGCGATGAATGAGCACTCCAAACCAGAGAGAGGTAGACTAATCGACTGTCTGTCTCCACCACAACAACCGCTAAGAGGGGGAGATTCACAAACTCGAGTACGGCTCAGTGATGACTTCATCCTTTCATAAAGCCTCTTAGATCAAATGCGTCTAAACGTCTAAACAGCAATTCAATAGACTATGTGAACTATTACAAGTAGAGACTTGAACATGGACGTGATATACACATACTTGAAATATGCGAATGGAAATATGCAAACACGCCTCTTGTTTCCAGTAAAGCTCAAATTTCTTCCATCCATCCATCTATTATCTATTTTCTGATTCTGTTTAGGTTCATGACTGTTGGAGCCTGCTCCAGCACTGCACTGGGTCAGAGACAGGGAACATCCTGGACATGTTTGCCAGTCTATCACAGGGCAAATATAGACAGACCCAATTCACAATTTGGAGTTCAGGACAGTTCAAGACATGAGAGGACATACAAACTCTTCAGTGCTCTAATCCCTGTTGAATGAGTGGGTCTTTTTTGTACTTTTACTTTATACTTTTTATACTTGTTAAAACAAAAAAGGTGAGGCTCCACTGCAAGCAAGAAGGACCACATTTCAAGGCAATATGAGTCTCTCTTGCAGTGAAAGTTAAGTAACAGTACAAACTGACAGGGTGGACTTGAGGTTGGACTCATAAGTGGCGCATCACATTTCATTTTTAGTGCAGCCAAAACATCCTTGAGCAAGACACTGAACCCCTGACTGCTCGCTCTGTTCAATTTTTTTTTTTTTCGAATTATAACAGCTGAGACAACAAAGCTCTGCAATGCTGCAAGGACATGACGAGATCCACATTGAAAGTTACAGGCCTTACAACCCGTAATTTTCTTTTTCAGGAAGTCCTTGATCAAACAAACGTCTTGATTAATTTAAAACGCTGAACATGATTTAAGATTGCCTGAAGCTCTAAGCTGAAATAGTAATCAGAAATCCATAAGACCTCACATTGGTGGGGTCAAATATTTGCTTTACTTCAACTGCATGTTTGCTTGATTTTAACACAGGGACAGAAGTGAGAGGAAAAACAGAAACAATAAAGAGAAAGAAAAGGAGAAGAAGAAAGAAGAATAAAATGACACATCAAATGCATCTTCTCTTGTATAGGCATTCAATATCGCACAGGGGTGCAATCTCTTAGATTTCAACTTCATTCTTAAATGTAGCAGTCAAAGGGGAGATAATTTGTGAAGCTATTGTCGCACGGTGTCTTTAGATAAATCAACAGCCGAGGACCTTATTTATTGTTCTCTCAAGCAACCGATCATTCCAATTCTTCCTGCAGTGGAAATGGAGGACGGACTTGCAAATAAATTTTCTGATATTGAACGGCAAAAGTAATCTGAGGCGCAGCCGCTGAGAAATACATACACACACACACAGCAGACAGAGAAATGATGATGGCAGTAAATACAGCACGCTGGCTGCACAATACACGAACACAAGTAAACTACAAGCAGAAATCTGTACGGTCGCATCAAAAGGACAGAGAGACCCACGTGCATGAACGCCGCCCTTCAAACACTCATGGTCTACCCTGTGTCAAAAAGAGGTTTTCATTTAACTGACTGCCCCTCTGAATATCTGCACACGTCCGCGCCGCAGACAAATACGCTTTGAAGATCTATGGTGGGTGTTCCTGTGAAGCTGGTGAAAGCAGCAGCCCGAGCTCTCTGCTAAATATTTAATGGGCCTGTCTGATGGTCATAATCGCTTTTAAGAACAATAGACGAAAACAAATGCCGCCAGTGGAAAAACTGCACCAGAGGTTAAAGCCAGATCTCAGACTGACAGAACGGGCCGGTTAGCGGGCGGGGAGGAGGAGAGGAGGAAGTGAAAGGTGGAAAAAAAAGAAAACAATGGAGAGGCACTCAGAGCCAAGAGAAATACATGACAGGTGAGTATCAATGTTAAGCACGAGTGGCGTTTGACCCAGGAACAGTATATAGGCTCCCATGACAGGCTGTGCACTTAAGAGCTATTTTTGGATGGTGAGGATGCTGTACATACTGCCTGAACAGCAGTGGGATAATGCATAGTTGAGCAGGTAAAACAAGTTCTGTTAATGTCAATGTAAGAATTTTACTCTCAATAGATTTTTGGCACATACATTTTGGATTAATGCCTCCAGCAGCAGATATGTTGTGCTGATACAACATGTCAGGTCTAATACTAGAAACCACATTTTAACTTATCCACAGTGATCTAGTCACAGCTGAGGTTGAAGGTTGAAAGCCATAAGATGTCTTACATCACTTGCATAAATTAAACTCAACGACACTTGGTTCGCATGAAAAAAAAAAATCTACATTTGAGATTCAACAACTGTGCCACGCTTGCTAGAGCAATCCACAGACCTGGTTGTTAACACTTTCATTGAAAACCAAAATTACATTCGCCATCTGTCTGTCAGCTCTGCCTCCAATCGCCAGCAGCCATGGATGAGATTCACCTTCTCATGACCACACTGAAAAAAGATGAAAACACGCCGTATTGAGGTAAGGAGAGGGGTTTCATGTACTTATCTTAACAGATCTATGTGAAAATGCATTACTTTCATTTTCAGGCCTGAAGGGCCCGAGCATGGGAAGGACATACAGAAGTGTCAGTCAAACAAAACTCTTCATGCGCTGCAGAGCAGAGGATGAGAGGAGAGAGCGTTCCAGTGCCAAGTTTATCTCTGTGATGTCAGATGGATGTACAGATAGCTCAGTAATGGAAGAAGAGTGGGCCGAAGACAGGAGCACAGAGCCGGGCGGGTCGCTGGTTTATAGGCTTCACAAAGCACTGTTACTGCCGAGGCAGTGCGATGTGGTGGGATCCAATGTAAGTTATTTATTACATAATTAATTAATTAAACATTACGTATATAGGCTTGTAAATAATGGAAAAGGTTTTTGTCGAGCTATCATTAATGTTGTAAGTCATTTCTAAACCATTACACGTCATTACAGATCTTTTGTAAATGGTTATTAAATATTATGTAAAATACAATGTGCAAATTATTTAAAGAGGATCTGGTGCAGATACAGATACTATCAAGGCCATAAGATGCAATTAAGTGGAACATTTTTGAATGAATTCTACTTATTATGCATTCAAAGCTTAGGAAATAATCTGTTATTATGACGCATTAGCATCGTTTGTATTTTATTTTATCAGCAGTAAATAAGGTTACTTCATGAGCACGTTTTTAAAAATGCACAAATTATTAGAGAATTTAACACTGGAATATCACTATGATCACATTTCTTATGTTCAACTAATGATTTATAAACATTTGTCACACTTATAATAGCCATTGTGCACAACGTAAATTATTCAGGATATACCTCTATTTTTTTTTTTTTCATTTGTGATGAATTCACCAGTCTTTTGATGAACCGTGGCCATTTCTGCTTTCCACACTGAATCTATACTGTTGAGATCTTCGTTTCAAGCAAACATATAAAACTTTTGAAGTCAGAGCTGAGGGGAGAGCAGCAGAGGGGGGATGAGTTGAGAGAGGAGTGGGGGAGACGCGGGGAGATGTAAATAACTAGACGAGGGAGGAAAGAGGAAGGGAGAAACAACACAGGCAGTCAGTGGGGAATGGGATTGCTGTTGAGCTGAAGGAGAGGCAGAGAGACAGAGCTTGAGGAAACAGACAGAAAGAGGCGGACGGAAACAAAAGCACAGAGAAGAGAAGGGAGGGGAGCTCAAGAGGCAAAGACAGGGAGAAAAAGAATGACAGACAGGGAACAAGAGGGGGGGGGGAGACAAAAATTAACTCAATTGACATGAAACAGGAGCAGGCAGCCAGATAACCAGCTTTTTTTTCTCTCTCTGTGTCAATTAAAACAGCACTTTACAAAGGTGGAGGAAGAAAAGGGAAGACGATGTAATTGAGCTGAGGTTGCAGAGAGGGCGACATTTCAGCTCACCCTGTCCATCTCTCTGAGTGTTTTGGAGCCCGCAGCCTGGCCACTGGTGCTGCTTCTCTTTTCAAACACTGAAGACGGAACGCGGTGACCTGCCCCCCCCACGCTAGCTCGCTGACCGTAAACATGGGGAGGAGGGGATGACATGGGAAGAAAACATGCCTTCCATCTCTGGGAAGATGAATCAAACTGATGAACGGGACAGCTTTGAAAAATTGGCAGTCCTATTTGGGGTTTGTCAAAGGTCTGACTGATTTATTTGGCGGCAAGTGATGGAAGGGAGGGTTTCCGTGTTTCCATTCCAGACGAGAAGGCCAAGCTCGGGGCGATTGGAAGGAGATTCTGTGTGCGTTTCTTGCTTTTCCGACTCTGGGCCTCGTGAAAAAAGAGAGGGATGGATGGGGAAAGAAGAGGACGGAGCGGGAGGTAAAAGAGGTCGGAAGAGGAGAGAAAAGCAAGAGAGACAGGGGCAAAAAAAAAAAAAAGTGGGAGAAAGCAGGGAGGCGGACGGAGAATAAGAAGCAGATAGGTTCACCTCTCATTAGCTCGCCTGCCACACACTATGCCACAAAGCAATGCACCTCCCAAGGACAGAGAGAGCCAACTACCTCAGAGGAAAGCAGCCCTGCCAGCACTTAGCCAGGTCTCATAAACAACCAGCTCGCATTTGTCACTTCCTCTTCACCCAACAAAGCGACAGCAGAAATAAATTACCTTTAAGTAGACCTCGTTCTTGCTCTCTCCCTCAGCATCCCGGTCTTGCATCAGCAGCCGGTTTGATCAAACAGCACAAACAGATGGACGGCGAAAAGGTAAAAATCAACAGCACGACACAGGGAAGCAGACTGGGGCCTGAAGTTGGTTGTTACAGTGGCAGTCACCAGAAAGTAGAGGTGTTTACCTTGCACTGTAGCTTCATTTAGATAGGTGTTTAGGCATCCTACCTCACAACTATCAAAAGAGAAAAGTGGGATTACCTTCCATTTCATCCATCATCAAACAAGCACACTGTCAAGAGAGAAGAAAGCTACAAGGGAAAGCAAATAGAATGAGGCATATAAAGAGAATAATTTGTTATGTTGATGCACTTTTTGGAAAGATGTTTTCAAGCTGCTACCAAAATCAGATATAAATCACTGGAAAACTAACAAGGAGAAGAGCAAAGTCAGCTAGAGTTAAGCAACATCCTGCATTAATGAGAGTTCAGGGGCATTGTGTTTAAGGAAAGAAAAAATGGCATGAAGGATGTAGACTCTTTCTGGATGTTGAACAGAAAAAACAAATATACTGTCCTAACAAAATGTTCTCAACCTTCCAGGAAGCAGAGTGTTCCTTGTAATGACAGAGAGGAGAAAAATGGTTTTTCCAAACACTTTCTCTTGGGATGAGAGTCGGAGTTCAGACAGGGTGCCGTGGGAGTATGGAGGGAAAGCTAAGTTTCCATCCCCACATCTGTGAAAGGCACCTAATGAAATGCAAAGGACTGGTGTCAGAGCTTATGATAGATCTGTACGAATGTACATGTTTACCTCCCGCCTCCCCTTCCCCTCGCTTCCTCCAGAGCCCTGAGCTGCAAAGCATGACCTGAAGTTGTTCCAAAGGCTCTCCATCACTCCTTCTGCTCCTCCCCCTCCCCCTCCTCCTCATTATGAAGCCTATCTATCTACTCATCCACAGCTGTGATACGCTCTCATTTTCGTCTCATACCCCCGAACCCCTCCCCTTGCAAAAAAGAAAAAAAAACAAGAAGGGAGGCAGGCTACTCAAATTCCTAACATGCCTGTAATGCCATGGTTTGAAAAGCACCATCCACACATCAATCATCCTCCGCAGCTGCTGGACAGGAATCGTCAAACATGGAGCACCTGAATGCATCAGCCAGCGGGGGCCACCCATACGCAAATATGTGTATGGAACCACTCACTAAGCCCTGGTGCCTTAGTTCACCAGGTCTCGTTGGTGTGAACCAACACTACCCCTCCATGCAAAAATGAGACAACAAGGAAGGTTTTCCATCCGCTCCTCTATGCCCTGCACTGTAATCATGGTAAACACCCCGTTAGTGTGGAGAGTGGCTGGGGTCCTGCCATTAAAGGCTGCTATTGAGCTGGACCCTGAAGAAAACACAGGTTTGTTAATCAAGCGAAGGCAAAACAATTACAAGAATCCGATAATCAATGGCTGTGGACGAAACAATAAATCTTTGCCGGCTGCCGCGGAGAACGACAAGCGGCGGGAAATAGGGTCCTACTAATTAAACAGAAACCTGCTGGTATGCTATCGTTTGCTAATAGGGACGCCGCTACACCGTTTAGCCCATCTGATTAGGCTGCTCGACACAGCTGATGTAATGGCCATTACGAAGTGCTTTTACCTTTTTCTCACAGCGTGCTGGCCTGGACCTGCAGCTCTATTCCTCTGAGGACTTTGAGGTTGCTCCTCCTTTTTTGTGAGCTGTGAGGAATTAATGTTGGTGTCTAAGTGCCAGAGAGGTTATGTTGGAATATATGATTATGACTCTAAATATCATTAAAAATGAAATGTCTGCAATATTAATGTGAGGTGAATAAAAGATGCATGCAGAAGGACTTCTAAAATGGCTACCATTGTATAATACTAATGCAAAAATAAATAAAATGAATTAAAGAGGTGGTTGTTGAACAGCTATTAGCGCATGAGGTAGACAAGCTCATGTCCAAATTGTGGAAATTTCACTAAAAGCCAGCACACACAGACATGGGCAGACACATCATATCAAGGCATTAAGAGGACGTCCCAATCAGGGATCCAACCTTCCATCTCCATCCCACTCACCCAGCATCCCCCTCTCCCCCACCACCACTCTCACCAATCAAGGAGTTAGCTAAAGCTGCCACACTGAAGCTCAGTCTAATCCATAAACTGTTAAACAGAACAGCCACAGACATCATCACTCAGGTGTGTCAGAAATGAGACAGACCCCACTTCGCTTTCTTAAACATAGCGGTGATCTTAAACAGCCGGTAGCGTGGCCAAACACATCCCAGCCATCCCAGGCCATCTGGTGCCTGTCTCAGTAATCTTACATTTGTTCAGCCACAGTCTTTCCTGTCACACGGTGCCTACAGCGGAAATTTGCTCTTTTTTATGTCAGATCATTGGCTAACAAATTGTTTTGGTTAATGATCTGATAATTGAAAAAAAAATTGGGTTTAATGATTTTAGTTGAGACCTGGCAAAACAGCACTACTGGTGTAGTAACACTGATGGAGGCTTGTCCTCCAAATTATAACTGTCATCAATCAGTCAGACAGAACAGGAAGGGGAGGAGGGATCACAGGCATGTTTTTCTACATTTTTTTTTCTTTGCGTGTAATGACATTGACCTGGGAGAATTCACAACATTTGAATATCTTGAATCTCAAAGCAGAATTATCAATGCTCATCTCTACATTGTTTTGGCCACCAAGATGCTCATCACTGTTCAAGCACGAATTTTTAGCTTTACCATGCAGCTGATCACACTTGGTATCACTATGATACGATATGATAAATGAATCCTGGAGAACTGAATATTCATATCAGAAAAAAGAACGACTCCAAAGCTGTAGGGCTTGTGATTTCTGGATGGCAAGGCTAAAGCAAAGTTATACATGAATATATATGAATACATAATATTACGAGATAATTTAACGAATCTGCTTTAAATACCGTTGCTCCACTAAAGGTTAAAAAGAGGTCGACCGACAAAATCTGTCGATGAGTAAATAATAATAGTGTTAATGAGATTAAGAGAATCTGTCGAGCAGCTGAAAAAAAAATGGAGAAAAAACTCATAGCTCATAGTCCACTGTAACACATAAAAAGAAGCCATGACTAGTCTGACAAGAAAGGATTTCTTTAATACTGGAAACTCCACTATTGACCAGCCACTCAACACTGCCCCCACCCGCCAACAGTTCTCTGCATCAAACTATGAAGAACTTGCATTTTTCTTCAATAACAAAATCAATTCAAGCATAGCCAACTTCGCTTCTGACCCAGGTGACCTCAACAAACCCTGTGAAAAAGATGTAACCACGAGAAAATTCACCTTGAATTACATTAACTGAGCTTTGCTGAGTGTAACCTCATGTATTGACCCTGTACCTACAGCATTTTTAAAGCTGGTGTTCGACAGCGTTTCAAGTCATGCCCTGAAGATTATAAATACATCTCTTCAGGCATACATGTACCAACCATCTTCCATTCATCACAACAATACTTGAAAAGATATTTTCAGTTCAAGTTAACTCCTTTCTTAAAAAATATCAATCAGGCTATAGAACATACCACAGCACTGAAACTGCTCTAACTAAAAATAATCAGCAACCTCAGACTAAATTATCCTCTCGAATCGAAGTGCAGCATTTAATATATCTGACCATGACATCTTAATTCAATATTTTGAAAAGCTTGATGGTCTTTTTGACTGTATGTTAAATTGGTTTAAAACCTACATCAAAGAGAGAAAGTCAGTCTTGGAGATCACGTGTCTGAGAAACATGACGTGTTTGGGAGTTGCACAAGGAAACTGTCTTGGTCCATTATTATTCTCATTGTTCATGCTGCCATTTGGAGACATTGTTAGAGAGCGGATAAAAAAAATGCAACCTTCATCAATTATGCCTCAAAGTTATGGAGCACACTACGTATAGATGTCAGGGAAGACAACTCACTAAAAGACAGCTAAAAACATGTTTCTTCACTTTAGCCTGTAACTAGCTAAGACCTGATGGAGGCCATATATTTTACTTGATTTTATGCATTCTATTTTCCACCTTATATTATGCATTCTCAATATTTCAATTTATTTTTACTATTATTATCAATTGGGTTTATTCTCCATCTTCTTTTACACTTTTATTTTTACAATTTTACATCCATGTTTTTCCATGTTCATTCTGTCTTTTTTATGTAAAGCACTTGGTGCATGTAATTTCTTTCTATCATTATTATTATTGCTATTACTATTATATTAAAAGGTCTGGTTATGTAGCAGGAGATGCTTTAGAAAGGTCAAGGGTTAGAGCCCATGTGAAATAAGGGCATACCTCTTTCAAAACGTGCCAGACATAATCACTCCAGAGCACAGATGAAAATTTCAATTCCAGTTGTCTTCCGCTGGATCAGAAATCCTGAGTCGGCAGCAGGAGATGGGGAGAAAGCCTAATAGGGTGCTGGGAATTACAGCAATAAGAAGGGAGCTTGATGGTGAACACCGAGGGACTCAGGTAAGACAAGTCCGCCTGGATTTATGAGACCCGGCTGTGAGCTGCTAATAGCAGAATACAGACCAGGCAAACAGAGGAGAGTTTATGATATGTAGCTCTGAGCATACAGTCAAAATCATCTTGTTTCTTGTCATCATTTGACTGTATTGGGAAATGATCTTTAATGTTTTTGTGTAACAAAACATACTGAACACAAAACTGACGGTACTTTTTTCAATGTTTTCCTTTTTTGAAAACGTATTATCAAAGGTGAGTGTAGCAGAAATAAGGATCGACTGTGCAGCCACTCAAGCTGACATGTCTCCACTTAGCACAATAGCAACCATAACTCTGCCATGATCAATAACTGTTCATGACTTGCTTTCAAAAGGTCCCATCCTCCACCCTCTTCCTATTCACCTATCCCTGCCTCATTTCCAGTCATCTCTTCCTCCCTGTCTCATTTATAATCCTACCTAGTTTCCCCTCATCCTTCCTTACCTCATCTAATAACTCCTTCCCCTACCTCCTACCTCCTTCTTCACCTACTTCTTCCTCTATTCATCCTCAGCTCTCCTATTGTGGATCTGTTCTCCAACATCCTTATTTCTTCATTATTGTATCCCTCCATGACTCTTTCTCCTTGTCACCTCTTCTTCCACTCCCTCCCTCCTTCTTTCCCTCCATCCCTTTCTTCTGCTCCTCACTTCATGTCATCGCTCCATCACTGCCTCACCTACTTTTTCAGCCTTGTCATCCTCCCTTTATTCACATTCTTTCATGCACCTCTACAGTATGCGCTTCCCATCTTTCTCATCGCTGCCTCTCCTCGCCTTCCTTTCTGTTCCCTCCTTTTTTCCTGTCACCTCTCTGACTTTTTTTTCCCCCCAACTACCTCTACCTGCATACCTCGGTGTAATTTACCTGCCCTCCATCTCCTCCTTCCTCCAACTCTCCTTTCCTCCTCACATCTCTCTACAACCATCCACCTCTCCTTCCATCTGCTGTTTCCCCCTCTTTCCACCTTCCGTGTCTCCCTTGCTCTCCTGCAGTCCTCAGTTCAAAGGTTTCCCAGGGCACACTGTTGCATCCCAACGGAAGCTTGCACAGCATTCTGCCATAAATAATTGAAGAGGCCCCACATGGCCAGGCACGCTCAGTCTAAATGGATTATTCTGGGAGAGATCAATGCCGGCCTGTGAGGGTTTTATTAGGGCCTGCAGATGAAACGTACAAGGCCACCGCCAATGCTCTCCTCTCTCTGTCTTAATTCTGCCCAGTTCTAGCGTGACATTCTCTGCACCTCCTCCTTCTCCTCGCCTCCACCTTTAACCGTCCGCCCACTCCTGGTGACGACCCCGCTATGCCACGAGGAGACCATGACCGACGCCTCACAGTACAGTTCTGAATTAAACATAAACGACTATCGAAGACAGTGTATGACTCATTCATTCTTTATGATGCCTTTGAGTATGATGCAGGCTGGTAGTAAACAGACGAGACAGCGTTTTGTTATCTCTGTTGTTGTCTAGATGCATCATCCTCACAGACCCCCTCTATCATAAGCCCCCGCACTCACCAGGTGGGAAGCATCCGGCAATACCCACTGGAGTTGTCACTGGCAAGAAATGGGGTGGGGTGAAATGCTACCGTGACCTTCAAGAGTTACGACCCTTGGGGGGTGGGCGGCGGCTGCAGTGGCAAATAACCCTCTGTAAGCTCCTCTCCCCAAGGAGATTTACATCTGTCTCATCCAGCCAGAGGTTTCCTAATTGTCTGCTTTCCAGAAAACACCCTGCCAAGTTATGCAGATCTACCGGGTCCACATGGTAAATAAAGAGACGAATATGCTAATATTCCCAAACCTGGAGCACAATTCATCACGTTCAAGTTGCAGTCCCATTATTTAACCCTAATCTACATATTTTGCAGTACAACAGCAGCAACTTTTTTTTTTTTTTGTTACCTCTCAAGCATGCACTAACACAAGACCACCTAGTTACCCAACCATTCAGTGTAATTGCTGGGAATACAACGTTTTTTTGAATATTTCTTCTTGGCACCAAAGTGCAGCAGCAGCAAGAATTTTCACAATGCGTACAGCTATAGTGGAGATCAAAGCCACCATTCATTCACATCCTTGGCTTCCTGCAATCTTTTGGATGTACAAAAACAGCTTAAGGCCTATACACGCAGAAAAAATATCTTCAGTCGCTTAATCTTTTTAAGTCTTATTATTGTAAAGCAGAGGGTTTTCACAGTGGGAGGTGGGGGGGGGCATCACGTGAGGTGAAGACCCTGCGTGAGGTGAAAGGTAATTAAGGCAGCTAGCTAGTTGGACACCTTTCACGCCCAGTTGCAATTTGCACCAAAATTTGTGCATCTTATCATAACTTGGCCAGAACTGAGACAATATGAATTAAACTTTGCAAGGATAATATTATGTCTGACATTCATTGGGAGTAAGCATATAAAAAAAAGACGCTCTTCATAACACCAGAGCTTTGGGTATCACGGCCTTTAAGTTTTATTTTGCATAAAAGTAATCAAGTGATAGTTGTCTGTGCATCCATGAGTATACTGCAATGTGAAAATTAATCAAAAAAAAAAAAAAAAAAGAGATGGGACATATTGCACATATTGTAGTTTGCCACTGTTATCCCACTCTGTTTAGACAACACCTGAACACATAATTTGTTGGCATATTCTCACGTTCTCAAAAAACACACATTACTGCTGCAATTATCCTTGAGTAAAGAGCCCTGTACACTTTAACATGTTGCTTTAACCTGAGCTAAGACTCCCTCAGTGATTGTGATGTGTTCTGCTCAACAACCCTGCAGGTTACGTTTTCCCTTTCGATGTTGTGATTGCAGTGAAAACAACATAATCAAAACTTCTGGGAAACAAAAGGTGTGCAACATACTTCCTCCTGTCACTTTAACCCTTTCACGCTGACAGACAGGAGCAGACATTGCCTCATGGAACGGTGTTTGGAAATGAAGCTTAGCATATTTGACAGGGAGAGAGGGGCCCCGAGGCTTTTACCCCCCCATTGCCTCACAAGTGAGTGGCCTTCCTCCACTTCCTGGGAATGGAGGAGAAATCTTGCATTAGTCCAGGATCGCCCATCTTCTCCCTTCCTGACATCTTGGCATGTAGCAGGAAAATGTGTACACATCAAAGCCATTAAAGTGTCAAGCCGCACGGTGGGCTGAAACCAGGTCAGACCAGTTCACGGGAAACTTGTGAAAAGTGCATTTCTTGCCCTCATTCTGGCAGTCAAGGCTTCCTCTAAAGAGCTTATATCTTAGCCATTTGAGATGACAAACCAGCGTTCGAAAAGAGACGGAAAGGACAAAAAGGACGCAGGGACAATTTCTTTCTCTGCTGTTAGAATATTCCAGCGCTCATTTGCATATGGCTTTGAGGACCATATGCTTCCTGACAAGATTTACTGTACAATATGGCACGTTGGACAGAAGGCTGAGTACAAAAAATGCTCTGTCACATTATGCAGCCCCTCCTTTTGCCTTTCTTTATTGATTAACTCAATCTAAATTACCTCCAGTCTCAACTGGAGTTTTGGTTGTAGATATCAATCTTTTACTGGTTTTACTTAACCTGACTGTTGACATGTATTACAAACAAATTACTGTGGTGCGTTTGCATGTGGCTCGAGGGGTGGAGCTGAGGATGGGATGAGACTCTGAAACTGACATTTTGTCACTTTGAATGTCAAATTCTTTCACGGGCTGCGGAAAAAAAACATAAGAGGAAAAAAATAGCCCGCTGTTTATCTAGAGGTGGCAACTAACAAGCGCTATCCTGGTAATTAGACTGCCGCAGTGCACATGGGCGAAGCTCTCCATAAAGTGTGCTCATGATTAAATATTTTCTTCTCTCTCTCTCTCTGTTTTCTGTCTCCTCTGGCTTTATGTGTTTGGCTACAGCTATGCCAGCCATCCGCATCTGTTTCCATTTTGACTGCATTAATGACATGGCCACACACTTAGGCTTGGTGGCCTGTAATGAGACTGCAGAGTGTGACTTATAGCCCATCTTATAAATGCAATAAAAGTGTGTGTATGTGTATGTGTGTGTTTGTGTGTGTGTAAGCAGGTGCATGCCTTTCACTATGTGCATTTGTAATGTGTGCCGACCCTCTCTCGCACTCCTGAATCTTCGCTGCCCAGCTGGTGACAGGTGAGCATGATTAAAGTGCATTTCTGCAGGAGGAAAACAACGGAGGCTTGGGCATGCCATCCAATCACCCATCTCATACATACAGAGAGGCCGCTTGATTGATGTCAAGTTAAGAAGTGTACACAGCGAAAAGCTAACCTGGCGCATCTCCATTACCAAGAGCTACCTCGCTGAAAGGTGACCCAGGATGCTCTGCACTCTAAAAATTAAAATCGGCTTGGAAATGAGAGTTTTGTTATCTAAATCTTTTTCACATTTCCATGAGTGTGATATGAAAGGTAAGAATTAGTGAGCAATCACATAAAGAAATTTCACCTTGCACCTCAGGTACCTGAGCCACTAAGCTTCTCAACAAGGTATCTTTAAGGTATCAAAGCTCCTGAGGGTTTCTTTGATGAGTCCTTTCATTAGATGGTCTATTACATGGCTGTTCTTCAAGAAATCCCTTATTTTAACGAGATAAGATCCTTAAAAAAGTCCTCACTTGCTCCATTGAGATCCTACGACGAACCACTACTTTTTAGAGTGTGTGGCCTCTATGCATGTCCAACACGGGTATTTGATTGCTCCATGAGCAAACGCTGGGCGAGGAGACGCTTCATAAAATGTGTCCAGCCCATTAAGTCTGAGGGAAGGACTCCGGTAATAGCTGTCCTTCCACAGGCCTGTCTGTTAAGACAGCACAGAGTGAGTGACTCCCTCCTGTCGAAGCGCTGGTGGCACCACATCTTGATATCAAGAGGAGGACTGGAGCACACAGACACATCCGTGCTGGAGCGCGGATAGGAATTAGGATTTAAACTGAAATATTAACATCTTACAAATTGTGGGCTAAAATCCCACGAGTGCTATCGTGCATAAAATGATGTAAGATCACAAAGACAAGCAGAGAGGGAATGCAAATCTGTGTGTGTGTGTGTGTGTGTGTGTTAAGCTGCACACACCAACACATGCATTACATCATTTGTTTCATCACCGTGCTTCAGCTTCAGCTTCTATTAATGTTTTGCTTGCAGGAGGCCAAACTTTGTACTGTTATAGAGAAAAAATGTGCATGAAATATGAAACAGGCAGAAGTCAAGAAGCATGGGATTGGTTGCCAGAATGAATCTGTGGCAGCATAAGTCTGCATACAGTTAAGAAAGGGCTATTTTCAGAGAGGCTGGGTCCAAGTGAGAGGTGTGAGCTCCCTCTCATACAAATCCACTGGTGGGCGTTAGGTGTCTTGCTCTGATGGTCCTGGGCATCTCATGTGAAGGGGGGGTGGGGGGTGGGGGTCACTCTAAATGTTTCATGTGAAGGAGCATAAGAGGGAATTGTAATACACAGCAACATCATCAATTTGATTACATTACATTGCAGTGCAAGCCTGTAAGCCATTTCCAGGCACCATAAAAAAGCTCTAACTAAGTTACCACGGGTGCAAAGAAAAATGAATAAAGCCATTTTCTCTTAACAACCCGGGCGCAGGCGAGATATTGTTCTCTCGTGTCTTTATGAGCTCTGCAGACGCGCGATGCGCTCATTGGGATCGAAACAGGAGACGGAGCGAGATGGAAAAGGAACAACTTCTGGGGGGAAAAAAATACACGATAATTTTTATGTCTGTTGCAAATGTTTCACCACGTATTTCCAAAATATATTATTATGCCTCCATTAGAAATCTCGAAAGCTTTGAGATAATTTATCCCAATCATGTAGTGAAAAATGCAAAGAAATTAAAGTGCATTGTTTTATAGAAATTATGCAAATTATGCATAAGGCTTCTCAACATCTTTTAAAACTTAATCATTATATTCGGTCTCTTTAGTCCTTTTAAAGCAGCATGTCTGTGCGTAATTTTGAAGGACCATAAAGGAAAAATTGAAGCCAGCGAAATCAGTGCTGTTTTAAAATGGATACCAATATAGAAAGTTCAAAATTGAGATATTATTGGGCTGTTTTTTTATGTTTCTCATTGCACATAAATTATCACAGGTGGCACAAAATATCCATGGAGACATGAGGGAGGTTGCACGCACGGGGATCTCATCGAGTTTCCAGCATTCAACACCGGCGAGGTTACTCTGAAAAAGTCGGTGTCACTGCTGGCTCCACCTCGGTGAGGCTGTGGAGAAGCTGGAGTAGCGCGCCTCCAAAGAACTCCTCTCTGTGCGCCATTGACAGTGTGATGCGCAAATCCATCCATCCACGCGTGGCCCACGGGTGGAGACCGACACTACGGTGGTGCTCTGAAAAGTCCGACATGCATATCTTGGACTTTAGCATACAGAGAGAGAGAGAGAGAGAGAGAGAGAGAGAGAGAGAGAGAGAGAGAGATCGCTGAAATATCGAAAATGGCATTTCCGATTGATGCCTGCAAGAAGAGCTGGATGCCTCCTGATCTGCGGGCACGTTCATATCAGTGCATTGTAATGCACGGTTGACTTGGCCAATGAAGCCCCCCCCCCGTGGAAATGCACTTGTTAGATGAAGCATACCCTCTCTCCACACACACACACACACACACACACACACACACACACACACACACACACACCTCCGCCCCAAAAAAAAGATGATTCAGA
Source organism: Centropyge bicolor (assembly GCA_037975185.1). Lineage (NCBI taxonomy): Eukaryota > Metazoa > Chordata > Actinopteri > Pomacanthidae > Centropyge > Centropyge bicolor. The sequence continues at coordinate 9,252,050 of JBBMOC010000008.1, forward strand.
AATATGCGTTCTGCTCGCAGCGCCTACAAGTGCAAGAGAAATCCCGGACACTCTTCTCTCTGCTGCGGAACCACCCAGCTTTCTTTTCTGTTTCGGGGGAGATTGTGATGAACTCTCAGTTGTGGAGGGAGGGGGGTTGTAAGGGAGGCTGCTTCGTTCAGGATGATGGAGATGCTTCCAGCAGCGGAGAGAGGCTCTGCGCACCGGCGGCAGCGGCAGCAGTTTTGCGGTGGCAGCCTCGGGTCTCCCGCTGAGTCCGAGCATCTCTCTCCATCTCACAGAGGAAGAAAAAAAACACCTCTTTGCAGCATTCAGAAACGATGCCCCTGTTTGGGCACTTGGCTGCGTCTTTGTGCGGAATAACGCACGGCTCATGCGCTCCCGTGCCCACATGCCTGATTTTGCCTTCACACAAATGATGAATCCAAAACTCCAAGTAGCCGCACAGAGTGAGGAGAAAAGGGGGGTAGAGGGAAGTGTGCCTACCTTGTAGTCAGCCTCGGAGTTCCTCTTTCTTTCTTCTCAGCTTATAAACCCTCACATCTTCATGATTAAAACAAGCAATAATCCCCCGGTTTTCTTGGTGCCAAACGTGCGTCCCTGCTGCGGGTCCACTGAGGAGCAATTCACAGATTCCTCCCGGGTTGAATCAATGTTTTTTTTTCTCTCTCTCTGTCTTTCTTTCTTCTCTTTAAATCCACCCTCAGGAGCGCAGGTTGCTCAGGACGCGTCTGGGTCCGCGGCAGGAGGAGTCGCTCCCTCAGCAGCAGCCGCCGTGCGCACTTGGAGAAAGCGGAGCTGTGTCCGCGCAGGGAGGCTGAGGGGATGATGTCATGCGTCCGGCCCTCCCTCTCCAGCCACCCCTCAACTCACGGCTCTCTCCATCACCCCACCCACCTCCTCTCAGCGACCCCCCCTTCTTTCTGTCTTTCTTTATGGCTATACGTTGTTGCACTTCCACTTAAAAACAAAAAAATATATATCTAGTTCTGATGTTTAAATCTTGGTGAAATCAGTAGATTAATCTCAATCAGTGATTTCAGAATTTAAATGCACAATTGCAGCAATCTGTTTTTTTTTCTCTATCTAGCAGTACTAACATTTTTTTCCTCCATAGGTTTAAATGAGGTTTCACGCTGGGATGCGTTCACTTGCTTTGGACGACATGTTTTTGCAGCGCTCCGCTCGACGTGATGAAGTCACGCCGCTGCTCCCCCCCTCCCCTCCCCTCCTCCCTCCCACGCCTCGCCCAAGGTATCGTCCAGTGGCATCGTCAGCCTGCCTTTACCCGGGATAAGAGGGGAGGTGAAGCTGCATGAAGCGGACCAATGCACGGCGAGTACCCAGTCAAGGCAGCCCTCCTCCTCCCCCTCCTTGCCCCCCTCCCCGCTGCAGCCTGCGCATCTTAAAGATAACGCATCACGTCTTCTCAGTAGATATAGGTGATGTTCGTTTCGCATATCGTGTAGCTGCTACACTGCAAATAAAAAGTGTTTCCAACAGCTGATTTGATCGTGTTTTGAGTTGCTTTCATTGAGGAAAAGCAATTGTTTTAAGTGAGACAATGACTGAATTTATTATCATGACTTTATTTTAGTGCACAAAATGATCAAAGTTTTGCCATGATTATTGTCAAACAAAACTGGTAAAACAATTAAAAATCTTCTTTTTGTTTGTTTTATTATTTTTTTTCTATTATATTATTTTCATAATAGGTATTTTTCAGCATGAACACTAAAAAAAAAATCTAAATCAACATTTTTATGTACCATTACTGAAGATGTAATTTATGGAGCAGCTTGGTCAACAACAGCCTATTTTTAACTTTAAAAGTATCTTCAAATGCATTTAAAATCCTCACATTGGACGAGGAAGTTGTAAGGTATTTTCTGCATCCTGACTTTGCTGCTGGCTGCTTGCTGGGGAAAAAAAAAAAAAACTGAATGAAAAAGACTGCCGGGACGTTTAATCAATCAACTTCAGCTGCAGGTTTTACTTAATCAAATCTTTAAAGTAGCGGGGCTGCTCTCCTCCAGTCTTTGTATTGGTGCACAGATGCTCTCACAAGGACAAGCTGAAATGAAGCCCATTGCTGGAGCTCGGCCATTCATGCTTCCCCTTAATGCATGGGCTTGTTCCTTAAGGGGGGGGCACTCAGGACTCAAGTGGCCAAGAATTGCCTGTTGGTGCACACTGGAAAACACAGGTTCTCTGTTTACTGCATTACTGTCATCCATCAGACCATCCTTCCATCCATGCAGTGTACTCTTTATTTTTATCTGCTTATCTGTATTTCTGCTTTGGGGATGGGGGATATGGACAAAAGACTGATAAACAAGATAGTTCACTCACTTGCCAATGCATCACAGGGCAACACACACTCAGAGACACACTCACACCTGTGGGCACCGATGTGTCTTCAAGTCAACGGATCTGCATGGTTTTCAAGTGCAGCACCCACAGGAGGAGAAGTCGTGCAAACACTAGGAGCCAGGAACCTTCTTCTCGAGACTCAGCTGCTAACGACCCAGCCTTTTAACCCAAGACTTTTTTCTCCTCTGAACACGACATGTGTGAACACAACGTGAGGTAAACATCGTCCTTCAACACAGAGCTGCTTGGTGTGTAGTGTCTCGTGTCGGCACAGGCACAGCAAACTAATACTACAAACTGTTTAATTAAATGCTAAACGGCTACATTTATACATCAAGCTTTTTGCCATTCATTCACACACACACCCACACACTGATGGCAGAGGGCACTTTAGCATGTGGACAGGAGGAGCCGGGGATCGAATGGCCAACCCTATGATTACTGGACGAGTCACGCTCAGTAACCCCATTTATTTCAATTAAGATAAAAATAAAACCATAATTAAATTGAAATGTGTATTTTACATGCTCAAATGGTTATTTCATGGCGCTACCTATAATAGACTTGCGCTGCCAATTATAACTTCTTAAAGGACTCTTCTTAAAGGCACGTTGGTTTAATAAAACCTGAACACATTAAATAGGTTATTGTTAACCTTAATCACAACTCGAGCACGTACACACATGTTGCTGGTTGCGCCTGATGCTGATGGGGTAGTGGATATTTAGAATTTATGGGATCATAATGGAAAATGTAACAATATATTTTCTTATTAACTCTGAACTGATAAGATTTAATCTGATGTGAGATGAGATTTTGGCAAAGATTTGTGGAGACTGGATGAAGACATGAGAAAATATGCGTACGGTCCTTTAAAGATGGCCGACCTCGATCAATTTCTGCGTCAGGAGCTGGTGGAACAAAGAGACGAGGGGGCATAAACTGAGAAGTGGAGAGCCCCCCACACACACAAGAGCCAACAATTTCATAATTTGTGGCCCCAGCAGGGATCAGACTCTCCCATGAAGGAACTCTCTACCCACTTAGCTAGACATGACCATGTATGACCTTTAAGCCAAACTAAAGCGCTTAAGACTTCGGGACTGATAATTTGATTGTCCTTTGCCCATCTTTGCCTTCACTTCAGGTAATTGGACATTCCTTTGATAATGTGTGCTCTTGTCTGTAAGGGGGCAGTATCACAGTATTGCAGGTTCTAGTAAATTGCATGTATTTGAATATTCATGTCATTGTGTAAAAGTGTACTTTTGCTCCACTCTAACATTTCAAGGCCATCTACATAAAGATTATATAAGTCATAAGAAAGTGTCACGTAGTAAATGAGATATCCATGATCTTTTTTTCAGTCAAGGAATAAGAAAGACAATGAGTGTTTTGTTTTCTTCATTTAAAGAAGAAACATTATATGTATATTGCAATATTTCCATCCATTCAATTTACACTGAAGCCAATCAGTAAAACAGTTAACATACTATTCTCTGTGCAAGACGTCTGTTGCAACCTTGCGGTATCTTCAAGGAGGATGAATCAGAAAGAAAGAAAGAAAAAAAAAAGCCAATGACTACAAAGCATTAGCAGAAGCCAGTGTGTCTCAGTTGCAGTAGCCTCTTTCAGTGTTACAGCATTAACAATGAGAAAAAGGCGATGGCTGGAATCCACTGGCTTCTAATGTAAATCTCTCTCAGTTAATCTCAGGGTGAGAGGAGCAGAATTATTTCATTTGTATTGTGCCGTGAGTCAATTAACTTGTCAATCTCAAAAGCGTAGTAAAGGGCCACCACGTGCTCTGCAGTTGTACGCCATGTCACACACCCTACTCGTCTGTGGCTTTAATGGAAGGAATTCAAGACAGGAAGAAATGTTAAGAATAACACTGCTCAGATTGAAATTTCCTGTATGGCTAACAGATTATTACTCTTCCCCCCTGAGTTACAGTGCAAGATGACTAACAGCTGACCTCGACTGAAGAGGATGGAAGTGTGGTTAAACTTCCTCTCTCTCTGGATAAAAAGCTGAGTGAATTCACTGAAGAGGGCTGATTGTTGTATGTCTTGTGGAGACAAGTGATAAGTGAGAAATGAATGGGGCTGATACGTCTCTCTGTTCCCTGATAAAAGTACACCTGCTTTGACCTCACGTCCTGAACATTTCCTCTGGTGTTTGCTTGAACCCGAGCCCCTCTCAGCCGTCCTGTCGGAATAAAGATAAGGGAAGCGCTCCTCCCTCTCTCTCCTTTAAAAACAAGACACTACACCTTGTCTTTGATTATCTCCCAGCATCCCTCTGTTTGACTCACTTTTCCCATCGCTTGCTTCCCTTCCATCAATCACCTTTTGTCTTCTCTCCCAACCTCGCCCTGCTCGACTTGACCTCGCTTCTCCCCAACTCCTTTTTTTTTTTTTTTTTTACCTTTCCCGCTTTCACCTGTGTGTGGGAATCACAGAGCAGTCAGAGCGGCCGGATGAGCGGTTTAATTAGAGGAGAAGTAGCTGGTCTCTCACCTTGGGCTGAGCTCCGGCAATCAAGAGCCACTGCCTTGAAGAAAAGTCGGAAAAGGCCGTTCATTGATTGGTGATTGTAGAAGTGTTACTTAGTCTGCATGATGCGCTAAAAGAGCTTTGGCTGAGATTAGGGGTTAAGATAATGCACCATGCTGGAATTTAGTGCACCAACAGAGAGCTAAGTTACAATTCCAGTCCAATTTTATACATGCTGTATGTACGACAGGAGTGTGTGAATGTGCACGCTAAATGAACACTTGCTTAACAGTGAAGGGTTTTTCTTATATAAAAGTTGCATTTTGAACAGTTGTCGACCATAAAACATGTCTCATACATGTATAATAACTATTGCAGATTTTAAAAAATCAAACTCATAAAGTTCCAGCATGAATAAACATTTTTAAAATACCTATGTGATATTTAAAGCCTTTTTGATTGATTGCTAAAACAGGGATGTTTTTAAGGTTTCATTTGTAAAAATAGCTCCTGCTTCCACATTGTTAAACAGAATTATGGAAACTGTCTTGTCATTCTGTAGATGAGCACAGGCAATATTCACAGACTTACAGTATATGTATGTAATGAAAAGCAAAGTATAACATCTTGAAACATCCACATCCTACAATATAATAATTATAACTGTGAATTAGGGATGAATAAAGGAACATTTTATCTTAATAACTTGTACAAATTTATCTTGCAGGGAAAACGTGGTTTGGTTCCAGTTTTGTGTAGCTGGGGCCTCATTTATAAAGCTTGCGTGCGCACAAAACGGGGCTTGAAATTTGCGCACGCCTCTTCCTACGCAAAGGTTGTGATATATAAAAATAAACTTGGCTTGAGAATGTGCGCACCGGTACGCCAACTTTGATGCTGCCGTAAGAACATTTTGGAGATGAGAAACTGGCGGTGCAGGTGGTGAGGTGATGAACTGAAGCCAGATTCATCTCATACATTTAATGTCATCGCATATCAGATGTATAGACTTTTTTTTGGGGGGGGGGGCAATGAACAGTAAAATTAAAAAATAAATTCCGGGGGGGACATGGATGAAAATTTGCTTTTTCTGTCACTGCCGCAATTCTACATACTCGTTTGAGCCTGTTAGCGATCATAAGCTAGGCTATTAGCTTACCGGCGTACTGATGTAAAGAGAGACAGCGACAAAGAGAGAGAGAGAGAGAGAGAGAGAGAGAGAGAGGGGTTTAGTGTAGCTTCTCATCGTTTGCTCGCTGACACACGGAGCTGCCGGTAGACACTGTGCCACACACGCTGGCCGTCCCAAGTATGGAGGTGATTTTACTGTCCAGTGGTGTGGGCTCGGGTGTGGGCTCGGGTGTGGGCTCGGGTGTGCCCTCACCCCCACCGGCAGCAGACACGCTGAGACGGTGCCGTGCCACTCTCCTCTTGGCCTCCACCTTTAGATCCGACCACTTTTTTTAACTTCTGAATCAGATCGCTCTGTGTCACTCACACTCAAGCGGCAACCTCCGGCGCTGAAAAATGAAGCCAATGTGGAAGTGCAAAAAAGCTGCAGTTCCTCGAATAACCGCTAGAGCAGGCTGCAGAAGGGAGTCAATTACATTTGAGCCCCATGTTAAAATGTCCGATTTTACGACAGAAAAAAACACAATAAACACAAAAAACATATTTACAGCCTGGTTCAAAACATAGCTGTAGTCTCATAAGCTGTTTTTCTACTCCATGACAACGAATTTTTTTATAAGGCGTTCGTTTAAAATACACAGCATACATCATTATGCACAATTCATAGCTGTCAATCTAAGTGGTGCCACTTTGATTGACAACTAGCCACTGACGGTCTAAAGGGCGTCACCCCGGCTAATTCTAGTCACTGAGTTTGGGGATCGTCGTGGGGTTAGCCGGCTAGCAACGATATTTAGCATTTAACCTAGCTGGTTAGCCGTAGCTAGTTTGATTATTTCGAATAAAGCGGCTTTTTTCAGCAGCTGTTTTTTCAGCCAATAGCGTTCATTCGACCCGCCTCAGCTCCGCCTTCGCTCCACCTCTTTGTCCATATTTGGAGTAACCGGAGGTAGGCTACCAAGATGGCTACGCACTACGATTTGCTTCATTTTTGCTCTTCAGAAACCTATGGGTGACGTCACGGACACTACGTCCATATTTTATACAGTCTATGCTCACACTATGAACTGCGGTGACCACGTGCTGCCACTCAGTTTCTTTCTTTTTATTAGTGACGCCACTGTGAACACCAAACAAAATAAGTTTTCTGTCCTCCACCTCACCCACAAGCATCTTGGTTTCAGTAAAATTTCTTTTTCTTGTTTTCTCTGCCCTGGTGTAGCGTAAAATGCCATGGATCAGCAGGTGTATTTATATGCAAAAACATTCACGAGGTGCTTTGCATTGATCATTCATGGTAAAATGTGGGTGTGTCGAGGGCGGGATGTGAGGTGGATCCAGCTGCGCAATCTTCCAGGCGGATTGTGATTTATAAAAGGAACATTGCGTACAAGTGTGCGGACGCACGGTTTTATAAATCAGGATATTTCTTTGGCACACGCCATTTTTAGCTTTTGGGCGTACGCAAAATTTTAGTGTGAATCCTACGCAATGTTTTATAAATGAGGCCCCTGGTCTTTAGTGATTTCAGGTTACTTACAATGTCTGAGTTAGCAGCTAAATTCCCAGGTCAGCATGCTGAAGTGGCACTCCTCTTACTGTGCAGTGTATTGGCCAGAGAGTCCCCCAAATTATTAATTATTATGCACTTTCCAGAGGTCTGGATGGCCCTTGATTAGCCCCTCACATTAACTAACACTGAACTACCTCCGTAATCTATAAAGTACCATTCACCAGTGCTTTGAAATGAATGAGTGAGTCAAGCTTAATTCAACACATTAAACACTCACGAATGTGACACTTCCTCACTTCGCAACAGTATGTAATGTTTGTGCATCTAGGATGAAAGAAATAGTGTCCTACAGAGTAAATTGCCATTCTTCACTGCTGCATCAAGATTTAAGGGCGTTTCATGTTTTGCATTGAAGTCACTATTCAAAAGAAGCCGAGGGAGTCTGTTATACACATTGAGAGATACATAGGCTTGCATCCATTAAGATCATAGAAAGTTTGGAGAACTTTGCACCACACAGTCAAAGAGAAGATTTTTTTTTTTTTTAAAGATATCTTGACTAACAATAAGCCAATGAGCGACAGTTAATGTAATGAGACTGAGCATGTTGTTAAAACAATTTACAAGAGAAATCCATCATTGCTGTGGTCCTGCTACGCATCAGATTTTATGCTTTGATGCAAACCAGCAGATGTAAACAAGAGCGTTTGGAAGAGACGAGAGACCGCAGCAACGAAAGCGAGCTGGGACACCGAGAACATGATCAAACTGGATTAAAACCAGCATCTGAGTCGCAGCCTTTCGTTTTTCCTGGGCCATATTGGATTTGCCTTACAACCTGTGTTTACCACTTAATTAAGCACAATGTTAGAGCAGCACTGGGACTTAATGGCACCTTTAGCAGAAAGAGACGGTGGCCTCAAATAGACATGAGCAAGATTTAAGATTTAAAAGATATTTGTTAACATCCTTAGTAGTTCCTCAGCAATTTACCTTAGGATTTGTTATCCAACAAACAAATCGACCATTTTTTTTCTACCAAATTTAGTGATTGAAAAGTAATAGTGAAAGGAATAATGTGAATATCTTGCTTTAGTGCATGAAAATACATTGGCAACTGTAAGTGCAGCAAACAGGCAGGAAAATGGGACTCTATGGTTGAATGATGTATCGAAAAACCTCCGGACTGACAGCTACACAAGATTTGATGTTTCTTTTTAAATAATTTATTTGCAAGAACAACAGAGACAGCATAATTATGTCTATATGGGGCTGTCTGTACATTGGGGTAATTGCTATTGTGCTCATGTTGGAGAGACAGAAAAAGTAATGCAGATATGGCTTTTGAGGAGAGAGTCTTTGTTTCCATGGTATTCAAAGTTAGCTCCGACCACACAGCAACAACGGTGTCAACAGTGAACAGATCTTAGACCCATGTACAGTGAGGAGAGCGTGGCATGGATGTTGCCAGGGTTAGAGAGACTTGATCTGCTGTGACATTTAGCAGGAAGAGACTGGCTCCAACTCTGAATTCACACCAGAAACAACACTTCGGCAACATGTCGGCGCCATGCAAGCAACCGTTCCTTCAAACCCACACTGACTTTTCTTTTAAAAGTCATCAAAAATACAGCTCAATCTGAACCACCGTTATTTAGAAGTAAGCCTCTGAATGGGTGAGTGAAACTTTTTGATCCAACCAACTCCTGCAATATTTGCAGTCTTGGAATTTTTTTTTTTTTGAATTTGCAAATTTTTCAATTAAAAAATTATCAAACAGGACAACTGCATGCCAATTGCCACCTTTTCCACATAAAAGTTAATTAATTCATAACCTCTTTTATGAAAGTTAAAGAAAAAGGCAGGTGAAGTCTCACCACTACAAAACAACTAGAATAAGGAGGACTACTACTTCTAAAATTGACTGACTGATATTTAAAAGTTACCAGAACTAAACCATCCTAATCCATCTTTACTAATCTGGTAACCTAGGTATAGTGCCACACGGAGATAATCAGAAAGCATTTGAGTTGCAGGTTCAAATGCAAATACCCATAAAATAAATTCATATTAAAATTGAATAGAAATATTTTTGTATGTAACGTACAGAATGGAACAGCGATAGTGTTGAAATGAAATACTGGCTGCACAAAGAAATGAAGTATGAAATATGTGAAGGTGACGAGCAAAATTTAAATGCAAATTTTTAAATGAGGCAAAAGTGGAGGTTGAAGGTGAGACATTGGATGTAAAATGTAAAGTTAAGTTTGATAATCTTGATCCTAGTCATGTGGCCATGGTTCAAGATTTTGACGCAAACTTGCAAAGGCAGGTAAGGGCTAGGGTTGGAATGAAGCCCACTCACGGCAGACAACTTCAAGCAGGGTCAAATGAATCCACCCACGACACAATCCCCTTCTTACATTTGTAATGAGAGCGGTTTGGCTGTGGAGAGCGGCAGCAGCAATGCAAATCCAAAGAAGAAGAAATACATCTTTGGTTTTAAAGCCAATTTGACACTGAAATCTACGTTTTTATTTACTAAATGGAGCACAAACAGTTACAGAAAACACCACAAATAACATGATAGCTCAGATAACTGCAACAGCTTAAAGAAATTCATTCAAACAACATGCAAGAAAACATAGTCATCTCAGAATTTTAGGGCGTTATTGTAAACGAATACTTTTGCATGATAAAGTAACTATTACACTTTTTCATATTTCTTTTTTCACCCCCATAAAACCAAGTTTAAAATGCGACTTGAAAATCAACCTGTTGTGTTTACCTCACAAGAGGAAAGACAGACGATCTGGTTGTAATTCAACGCATGCCTCACATGTTCCTTAGAGATGGTGTGGAGCGACATGTTTGTACCTATATCTGTATCTGTTCAGTGACACGAAAGACTAAATTCTTCCGCAACGCTTCAGAGTCATTGTGAAGTGGTCTTAACCAGGTTAGGAGAATTCCCATTAAAACTACCCATCTACTATTCAATCATCCTACTCTAAGGTGCAGTGGGAAGAAACCACCCACCGAATGGCATGTGGTGTGGCTGTGCAGATTTCACCTGCCTGCCTCCAGAGAAAGTCAGCGAGTAGGTAACATGACAGTGTGAAGGGTGCAGGTCGTGACAACAGTGAATGGAAATAGAAAGCACTGCTGTACAGGGCGATAAATTGTCTATAACACAGACTTATAATGGCTGTGTGATAGTGTTGGTGTATACAGGAGCCATTGGGAGACACTTGGCTCATTAGGTTGAGGCATTGAAGGGATGAGTGGGTGTCTGAGCGGGTGAGTATGTGACACGACAAGGCTTTGAAGCACTGACAGGTAGAGACACCTCACTCTTGATAAACTCACTACCAGCTGGATTATTGTTCTCCGTTCCCTCTCTCTCTCTCTCTCTCTGCTTCCTGACTCTGTCCCTCTCTTTTCTTTTTGCTGCATCTCCTCCTCATTTACTTCTTCTTCTCACTTCTCCTCAGTCGTTGCCTTCTCCCCCTCACTGTGCTCTGCGTGGATATCTATAGCAACAGCCCGACAGGACGTTCAGGTGGGCGAAGGTGTGAACGTCTCTCGAAAAAAAAAAAAGAAAAAGAAAAAAAAACGTAATGGATGACATTTGCGTAAATACAGGATCCTCACAAGACGGGCGTGTCACCAAAGCAATTTGGAGGATATTCAGAGTATAGCCAGGTTAAAATACTTCTGGGTGGGCTTGTTCGGATTCCAAATGACTAACAAGCAGAAAATAGTGTGAATGAGCAATCTGCGCCCACAGCGGCTGGTTGCTGTATTTGGTCCTGTCTACCAGTTGGGCATGATTTTCAAATGCTGTTCTCTCTCTCTGTCTCTTTTTTTTTTTTTTTTTTTTACATCTTTGTGTTGTAACATTTTCACAGTCACGCATTACACATGGACACAAATAGATTTGTGAGCGCACGCATCCAGTACTGTATGCATGCAATCTACAGAGAACCACACTCACACCTGGAGAAGGGATCCCTCCTCTGTTGCATTTATTTCTTTCCCCTGATAAAGAGTTTTTATGTGACATTTTTTCCCCCTTATCTGAGGGTCTAAGGATCGAGAGTGTCACATGCTGCACAGATTGTAAAGTCCCTTGAGGCAAATTTGTGACTTCTGATATTGGGCTATATAAATAAAATTGAGCTGCCCTGCAGGACGGAACAGAAAAACATCAAACAGAAGATGGTGTTACAGTCAGGAGTTGGGCTGTGCATCTTCAAAAGCGAGTGGCGATGGTCAGACTTTTTGTTGGACGGAAAAATAGATCTAGAGTTTGAGTTTGTATTTGCATAAATCATATACTGTAAGTGCTTCAATCTGCACAGCTAGCAGCTAACTAAGCTAATTCATGCATTCAACATGCCTGTATTTAATTGTTTGCATGATGGGATAAGAGAGATAAACTATGTTACATTGAGAAAAAAAAAAAGTCTGTTATGATGTTGCAGGTTTGCAGTGTGGACTCAAACACAGACACAGACTCGGGAGAAAATGAATTACTCCGGGCCTGATATACTGCAGAGTGATGAGCTTGATGGAAGGCAGGTGTGAGTAATCAGCATTGAACCAGGAGCCAGCAGTGTCAGGGATGGAGCGGCATGCCCACAGCACGCACGCACACACACACACACATACAGAGAGAGAGAGAGAGAGAGAGAGAGAGAGAGACAGACAGACAGACAAAGAAGCTCAGGAGACACGAGGGAAGGGGAACACAAGGAAACAAGCCAGTAGCCGTGACAGTACCGTGTTGTATATAGATTATCCAACAGAAGTTAATTTTCAGCCTCTGCTTGGGCTTTTGAAATCAGGGTAAAACAGCTCAACAAACAAATAGATAAAACACATACAAGCTATTTAGATGAGATTACCAATTAAAATTTGCATTGTATTTCACATGCTGGTGCAGTTAAACCGTGATGTTTTACAGCAGGTACAAGCCATTCATGAATTACTTTTTCCAATAGGCTTGGTTTATTGAAGTTCAAGCCCATTAAAAAATTCAGTGGCTTTTTTTCAGTAGGTGCAGTGCAATGATATCAGCGTTTAAAGATAATATCACAAAGGATATTTTATCAAATTAATAGGTGTTTTCATCCAAATTGCCTTTCAGTTCCATGGCTGCAAACACAGTGAATGAAACCTCTAACACTGACACTTGTAATGCGAAGCTCTGCTGAACACAAAGCAGGAGCCACCCTGAACTAGTTTAACATTATACACAGAGGCTTTATATATTTATACCGGCCCAGGACAGGAGGAAAAAAAAAACAGACAGTGAGTCAGTGAGTCAGACTGCAGCTCATCAGTACATTATCACCCAACCTTTGCCTACCCTCTTCGCTCCACTACAACCGCCTGCAAAGCAGCATCCCTCTCGCACCAGCGCTGTGATAAGATCTGACTTAACCTTGGTGAGGTGCATCACCTGCAACAATAACACTACTTTGTCACAACTACAGAACATCACCTTCAGGGGATGGGGGTTACCATTAAAGGAGGAAATAAGCTTAACAGACAAGGGCAGAGTTAAGTTGGGGCTTGTAGCATGTAGTGTTTCGTTCAGCACGGTTTCCTTCTCACACGTTAAAGAATCAAGTAGCTTGCGAATAAAAAAAAGAGGTTGCTACAAAGGAGACTGAAACATTTTTGTTATAAAGACTGGGGTAGGACTCAAATGCACACACAATAAAACCAAGACTGGACAGTAGTTTAAGCCTAAAATGAAAACAAAAGTCCACAAACATAAATATCTCAAGAGCTGAAAAAACAGATTACAAAAACAGAACAGGCATGAAGGAATGGGAACAAGAGCAACAAAGAACAACTGACATACAGGAACACTACTAACATGAAGTACAACAAACAATCTAGCAAGAGCATACTGAAATGAACTGGCTTTTATAGAGTCCTGATGGACTGCAGCTAGGAACACAGGTGATGAGATGAGATGAGATGGGAGGGTCTGGTAGGAGAGGTGAGGCAGAGGCGGGGTGAGTGGACAAATACAGAGACCAGAGGTGAAAAGCTATGGCAGGTGAATAGTTAACTTAAACAACGACAAGACCACAACATGACAAGACAAGACTACACATGACAAGACTACAACATGAAGGCAAAACAGGGGACTATGACAGAACAGAGACGGACTGGAACTGAGACAGAGATGGGCAGGAAGGCAGGAAAAAACAAGAGCTGAACAAAAACTGAAACTAAACAAAGGCCAGACTGGCATAACTATGACAATTTTTTTTATTAGTCACATGTAGAAGAGGAGAAGAGAAGATCAAATTTACAATGAGACCAAATTACTTGAGCATTTTTATTTACGCTCACATTTTTGGGCCATACCGAAATATCTCAACAAAGGATTGCTATGAAGTTTTGTGCAGACATTCATGGTTCAAAAAGGATGGATGCACATGACTTTAGAGATTCACTGACTTTTTCCACTAGCTCCACCATGATGTTAATATTTTTTTTTAGTCAAATGTTTTCTGGATTGATTACAGTGAAATCTGTTGAAATCCATGGTAGAGTATGAATCCTAATAACTAGTGATCCCCTGACTTTATAGTGCCATACTTCATCATTTTAAGCTTTGAGGGTGATAAAAGCAACATTTCTGTGCGCCATGTCAATTAGCAGCAACATCGAGTAGATATGATGTGAGCTAAATTTCAAGGTGTTGAATATATTTTTCATTATTCTCCATTCTTTATCATTAATGTGGACTATTATCTTTCTAGGAAGCGCTCCCACCTCTTCAACTTTCCGCTAACAATTCCCAGTGCAGACAGTATTCCTGGGTCTGACAAGTACTGATGAAGGGGGATGGGCTATTATTCAAGGCTTTAATAACAGATGAAATCCTGCGAAATTGAAAATTAAATGGATCCCCTTTAGCAGGTATGGTAATTAAAAGTTAATGGAAAAATTGTGAGAGTACAGATACAGCAGCAGTTGTCAGATGGAATACATTACAACACATAATAATTCACTTTGGGACGCCAGAGGTCACAGCGCAGCCTTCTGGAGGTGTTCGGGGTCTGAGGCAGTGAAACATCAGTGATGGGAGGTGCCCACTTGATAAGCCAGTGATAAACCAGTGCTTGCTACTCAACATTAAATGTATGCAGGTGTCAGAGAGTCATGAATAAATGTTTAACTTGTGCCATTTTTTCAACGTTTCACGGTATAATTCACAACATGTTGGTGGAAAATAAAACATCTACCAGTGTACATTTTCTGGCAGCTATCTCTGCTTTTTCTATTTTTTTTCTCCAAACAAGCCAAGACAGGTCAGTTACCAATGTTTTGCCAGCGGCCGCTTACTTTGTTGTTAGCTGAGAGGTTGTGACTGAGGTTAAGATGACTACTGACAGAGAGATATGTGTACTTTTTAAAAGAATGGGAACTGACGCCTGTGTGCGCTTAAACTGTGATAGCACAAGATAAAGCAGCCGGGGCTGGAGATAACATCTGAGGATGGAAATAGCTTTCACTTATGAAAAAAGATACAGAGCTCTGTGTGTAAACAGAATCTGGAGTAA
Source organism: Centropyge bicolor (assembly GCA_037975185.1). Taxonomy (NCBI): domain Eukaryota; kingdom Metazoa; phylum Chordata; class Actinopteri; family Pomacanthidae; genus Centropyge; species Centropyge bicolor. The sequence goes on from JBBMOC010000008.1 coordinate 9,267,157, forward strand.
AGGGAGTGAATTCATATGCAGCGTATACACAGGGTGAATTTGTACATCACATTAAAACATGAGCACCAGCATAATAAAATTAAAACTGCTTGTAAATTGTCCTTTTTGGCACAAAAATTGTCATGGACGTTGAAAGGTGCTTACACAGTCATCAGTTCATCACCACACCAGTTTGCATTTTTAAGACATAGAAACTGCCACTTTCTGCACTTTGCTTCCTTCAGTTTTCAACAAACAAAATCTAATGTTGCTATCATCATCTCATTGTTGTTGATATCCAGCTACTGACTGACCAACTACCTTTAACACAGATACCCTTTAATCGGCATTATCAGTCAGAGATACCTAGTGCAAAAAATAGCATCACAATCATTAATTACAGTTTTTACAAACACATAAATGTGCCCGGCACTGTGTTAGGGAACTCCACCATTTATTGTTGAGTGTAATTGTTCTGTTAATAATTTTAATTACACTCTCGACATCATTCAAAATGAGTGCATGACCTCAGTGATTCTTTGAGATTTGAATAAAGGTTGAATGTAATGAGTGAATGAAAATGATCCTGAGGGCGAATGCAGGCTTATTATTTGTCCAAATTCAACAAAGGTTTCTTATCAGAGGGAGACGATGATGTGATTTAACCCATGTTATGCGCGCTGTTCTCATTCATCTTCGTATGATCTCTATTGGCTCGGCCTTGAAGCGATATTCTTCTGCATGTTATCGGTTAAAAGATGCCTCTCTGCTGCCGCTGCCATTGCTCGCACCAAAGCCTGAGCTCCCTCAACCTGCATGCTGCTGTCGACCCCAATGCCGCTGTCGCACATGCACACACCAGTCTTCTGCATTTCCTGCATTTCAACAGCGTTCCTCTTCTTCTACCAATTGTTCTCTTGCAGCCCTTTGGGGAGGTGGCTGTGGTGAAAATGAACGGCCTTTAGAGGCCTATTATCCACAGCGTCTGCAATGTTGATATGGGGGTATTTAACTTGAGCTTCTCCCTCTGCCTCTATCTGTCTTCATCTGTCTCACTCTGTCTGCGCTTCCCAGTGTTTGTGTTTGTGTCAACAATCATTAATCATCTGTAGCCACTGCAACAAATGCTCTGGGACAGTTTCAGTTAGGTGCAGCTTTGACAAGCACACACCACCATGCATGCCAACATACACATACATGTGCACTGGTTAGCGTAGCAGACAACTAAACACAAACTGACTTTTCACATTGGTATTCAAGTTCATTCCTAACACGCACACACACACTGTAGTGACCATGCTCTTTCCTTTACTGCACATTGTTGCATGTGAGGAAAGACTATCCGTAGTGCAACTGTAGTATTATCGCCTCAGAAATGTTTGATATCCACACAGGTGATGTTCAGCAATATAAACAGTGTTGCATTGTGAGCACCTGTAGCAGCAGTAGTAGTTTCATTCCATATAGTTTATTCTGGCTTTTCTGACTTAAGCACACGTATTAGGATCGGGGAGAAAGAAATCAGGAAGGCCACATAAATAATGCAGATGACCTAAAGATGTCACACAACAGCAAATGGTTGTTGTTGCTAGGCGACAGTGTCTGGTTAGCAATAGCACACATGAAGATGAAAACACGCTTGTGGTTTGAAAACAGCTTTATTGTGACAAACAACTTTATGGTAACGGATGGCACGGAGCCATATGCAGTGCAGGCCTGTAGCTGAGCCAGAGGAGCTGAACACCTCAGCACAGCAAGAAACGCATAACTGCTCGTTCTGTTCACTCCATTCCAACAGAGCGCAGATGTAAAGCAGGAATAGCATCGTTGATTAACCCCACAAATGTGACGGCGAAAGATCAGCAACACCACAATTTCGCGATTCACGTCAAGCTGCAGCAGGATTGTTTTCTGCAGCCTCTTCACACAAGCCTTTGTACTTCATTATGATGAATGGGCCGAAGTCGCAGCGGCAGACTAGACCAAGACTGAGTGTATCAGCGTGTGTGTGGAGCTGTGTGTGAACAAGAGACATTATAATATTGAACATAATAGAACATGGTTTAGGCTGAACAAGTTTGCTGGTTGTTGGCTCAGACTCAGACTTGGCTCAGGCCTGAATGTGAAGCCTGTTGTGCAAACATTTCTGAGGAGATAGTTGTCAAGCGCTGATATATATAAGATAAGATAAGATAAGATAAGATAACTTTTATTGATCCCCCTTAGGGGAAATTTACTTGTCACAGCAGCAGTAACATACAGTAAACATTAACTCAAAAATAAATACCAGTAAGTGGCTAAAGAGATAAGGCAGCAATAAAAAACAAGAAACAATAAGTGGCCTAAGACAATAAAGTGACAAGTGAGGTAAAGTATTTACATTATGTTACATGTTTTCCTTGTCTTTGGCATCCATAAGTAATAGACATACTATTATTCATATGAGAATAAAGATGCTATAGATGCTATTGCACAGAAATTTCTATGTTATTGCACAGGAAATATTACATTATTACATTATTTGCACTGTACAGCAGAAAAAAATGCAGTCATGACTTAAATGCAGTTATTTACTGTAATGAGGTGTTAAAGAGTCTTATTGCCGTGGGTATGAAAGACCTGCGGTAGCGCTCCTTCTTGCAGGGAGGGAGTCTTAGTCTGTTGCTGAAGGAGCTGCTTAAAGCTCCCACAGTCTCATGCAGGGGGTGAGAGGGGTTGTCCATGATAGATGTCAGCTTGGCTAACATCCTCCTCTCACCCACCTCCTCAATGGAGTCCACAGAACAGTCCATGACAGAACCAGCCCTCCTGACCAGCTTGTTCAGTCTCTTCCTGTCCCTCTCTGTGCTCCCCCCTCCCCAGCAGACCACTGCATAAAAGAGTGCAGATGCTACCACAGTGTCATAAAAAGTCCTTAGTAGAGTCCTGCATACTCCAAAGGACCTCAGCCTCCTCAGCAGGTGCAGACGGCTTTGGCCCTTCTTGTATAGTGCATTGGTGTTATGTGACCAGTCCAGTTTATTGTTAAGGTGAACACCCAGGTATTTGTAGGTCTCCACCCTCTCGATGTCCAATCCCTGGATGTTCACCGGTGCAGTCTGGGGTGGCTTCCTCCTGAAGTCGATCACCAGCTCCTTCGTCTTGCTGGCATTGAGCTGAAGATGATTTAGCTCACACCAGCTGACAAAGTCACTGATGACCCCCCTGTACTCCTGGTCGTCCCCGCCCGATACACACCCGACGATGGCGGTATCATCGGAGAACTTTTGGAGGTGACAGCTCCCAGAGTTGTAACTGAAGTCCGACGTGTACAGGGTGAAGAGAAAGGGGGAGAGCACTGTCCCCTGTGGGGCCCCTGTGCTGCAGACCACCGTGTCAGACACACAGTCCTGAAGCCTCACGTACTGTGGTCTGTTGGTGAGGTAGTCCGTCGTCCATGCAGCCAGGTGACAGTCTACTCCCGCTCCTTCTAACTTCCCCCTGAGCAGTGAAGGCTGTATTGTGTTGAAGGCGCTGGAGAAGTCAAAGAACATGACTCTCACAGCGCTGTCCGTATTCTCCAGGTGGGTCAGGGATCTGTGAAGGAGGTAGATGACAGCATCATCTACCCCTATGCCCGGCTGGTAAGCAAACTGCAGGGGGTCCAGATTTGTGCTCACCAGGGGTCGAAGGTTCCTGAGAAGTATCCTCTCCATGGTCTTCATCAGGTGAGAAGTGAGGGCCACGGGTCTGAAGTGGTTTGGCTCCCTGGGGTGTGCGGTCTTCGGGACTGGAACAACACAGGAAGTTTTCCACAGTTCAGGGACCCTCTCCAGACTCAGGCTCAGGTTGAAGATGTACTGGAGCACCGAGCAGAGCTGGTCTGCGCAGTCCTTCAGGAGTCTGGGGCTGATGCCATCGGGTCCTGCAGCTTTCCTGGCCTTGATCTTCCTCAGCTCACTTCTCACCTCGTCAGTTGATATGGAGAGGCCGGGGGTGGGTGGGGAGGAGCAGAGGGGGGGTGAGCTGGGTGGCAGTCGGCAGAGATGGAGTGACTGGGAGTCTGGTTGGACAGCACTCTGATGACTGGAGGAAGGAGTGGGGGCAGAGTCAAATCTGTTGAAATGCAGATTCAGCTGGTTCGCCCACTCCCTGTCTCCTGCTTCAGGCCTCCTGTCCTGGCCTTTGTTGTGACCTGAGATGTTTTTCAGGCCTCTCCAGACCCCCCTGGCGTCGTTCTGTTGGAGCTGTTCCTCCATCTTGGCCTTGTAGTTGGTCTTGCCTTCCCTGATTTTCTTCTTAAGCTCCTTCTGCACCCTCCTCAGCTCCTCTCTGTCCCCAGATCTAAAAACCCTCTTCTTTTCCAGCAGCAGGGCTTTCAGTTCAGGGGTCACCCATGGCTTGTTGTTGGAGAAACACCGTACTTTCCTGGTGGGTACGGTGTTTTCTACACAGAAATTGATGTAGTCCGTGATGCAGTGTGTCATACTGTCAATGTCCTCTCCATGTGGGCTGCACAGAACATCCCAGTCTGTGGTGGCAAAACAGTCCTGCAGCGCCTCAGTGGCATCTTGAGACCACTTCTTCACATACCTTTTGGTGGGGGGTTGTTTCTTCACCATAGGTATGTAAATGGGCTGCAGTCTCACCAGGTTGTGATCTGAGCGTCCCAGCGGGGGGAGGGGTGAAGAGCTGTATGCATCCTTAGTATTTGCATAAAGTAAATCCAAGGTTTTATTGTCTCTGGTGTGGCAGTCGACATATTGGGTGAAAGTGGGGAGAGTGGCAGACAGCGATGCATGATTGAAGTCTCCTGAGATGATGACGAGGGCCTGGGGGCAGGATGTTTGCAGCTGGGCCACTACACTGTGGATGAGGTCACAGGCTGCAGCAGCATCGGCGGAGGGGGGGATGTACACAGTAATCGCGATGACGTGCGAAAACTCCCTCGTCAAGTAATATGGCCGAATACTCACTGCCAGCAGCTCAATGTCCTTCGTGCAGCGCTGCTCTTTAACACTGATGTGCCCAGGGTTACACCATCTCTCATTCACATACATCGCCAGACCCCCGCCCTTCCTCTTACCACTCTCCCTCACGCTGCGGTCCGCTCTGACGAGGTGAAATCCGTCCAGAGTTACGTGCGAGTCCGGAGTGAGTTCATTCAGCCACGTCTCTGTGAAGTGCATGATGCTGCACTCCCGGTACTCCCTCTGTAGTTTGGTCAGCGCCGCCAGCTCCTCCATCTTATTAGGGAGCGATCTTACATTTCCCATGATTAAAGACGGTACGGATGGTTTGTACCGTCTTCTTCTTTCCCGACATTTCACTCCGGATCTGCATCCCCTTCTCCTCCTCTTCAGTTCCGCAGGGATGTCGGGGCCCTCACCTGGGAGAATCATGGGCCGGCATAGCGCGATCAGCTGTTCACGGGTGTAAACAATGGAGCCGTGGCTGAATGGGTCCCCCGACGAAGTTGGGATAAGTCCAAAAACAAGGAAAAAACACACCAAAACTCTCACAACTCGCATATCCATGCTTGTGGTTTGTTTGAGTAGATGGTGGTAGAAAGGAAAGAATAGAAATAACGAAAAATTACTTTAAAAATACAAAAAACCACATAAGTGGGACGGAGCTGCTGTAACTAGCGGCCTCTCACGCGGCGCCGGAAACGGCGCCGCGTCGAATATGTAAATATGTAAATAAATGGCTGTATAATTTTGTGGCCTCTCAACCTTTGCCAACACTTTTGGAATGCTGTCTTCTTCCGTTAACAGTGTGTTTATTTTCTAAAATTAATTTTGATTTTAAATTTCCGTTCATGAATTTCAACATCACGTCATCCCCATGTGCTAGTGTGTGTATTGGCCTGTAGTGTAGTTCCCTCTGGATATCACAAGGTCTCAACTAGAGGCTGCCCTACAAGTTCATTCTGCATCATCTGTTTCCTTTTTCTTAGACACACATTCAAAAAAGCCTTTCTGTCATTCCTGACCAAAATTTAGCTAACATTTTGTCACATTGTTCATTAATTTGTAAGTAACTTATCTTTGGTTTTAATCTCACTGAGCTCCTCTGGCAATGGGCCTGAAGCCTGGAAACGATGCCTTTTAAGTCCAGCCCACAGGAAGTTGAAGAAGCCAAGAGGGAAATGGAAGAAGCGGGGGACTTGAATCTAAAATTTTCCGAAATTCTGTTTTGTTTGAGTTTGTTGTCATTTTCTGGAAACTAATGCTTCCTTTGTAAAGAATCAGTGTGAGATGTTTAATGTTGTTAGTCAAGTTCCCCCTTGCGTCTGTCTCAGGCTCCTCCACCTGTGGATAAAATGTTGTTGTGTGTCGGTTGAAAGATTCATCATCCAAGATCATCCAAATAATGTAAAGATATGATCACATCCAAACAACACAGCACTTTATTTCTCTGTTTGGAACGGACTGCTACCTCCTGTAATTGGGGCCTCTCTATTTGCCCACAACCACCTGCGACTCACAGTGCACAAAGCCAGAGGTTTGGTCTAATGGTGAAGGTCTTTGTTTACAACACAGAAATTTCTAAGTTGTCAAATAAGCTACTGTGTCTTGACTTTAGCTGCAAAACATAAAATTATCCATTGACTTCTACACATACACTTATTTCCCACATTTATCACATTAGTCCCCATCAAACCATCCAATTGTGCCCAGTCTGAGTCTCATTCTGGTGAGGCCCGTTGAACCCGGAGGCCAAACTTCTGACATCACATCAGATGGCTGATGTGACCCCATGTCCCAGCACTGACCTGGCAGACCTGCCTTATTACACAACTGCCATGTTAGTGCCAATTGAAAGTGGCAGCAGAGCCCGTCGCCGAATCCTAATCACAGTGTATAATTGGCGGCTGGTTCAGTGTACACGTCTGGGGTGTGTGTGTGTGTGATTCAGAAAGTGTGCACAGAGCGGTGTTAACATCTAAGAGTGGAAATATAATGAGTTTGATTGACTGTGAGTGTGTATGTGTGATGGTTGGGAGAAAAGTCAGAAGGAGCATATTATACTTTAAACAGAGCTTAGTGACCGGGTAAGTGCATGAAGCACACTTCCCACCTACAATATAGAAAACTCTAAAATGAAACCAGTTCGTAGTCAATGTTTGCAGGTGTATGTTGAGGGTGCAGGTTGGGTTGATTAAATAAAGTGCTGTGTGTGAAGCAGCAGTGATGATGCAGGAGTGAGCACTGGAGCAGGAGCAGCAGTGAAAGAGTGAGCAGAGCTTGACAGTTTAAATAGGCCCATTGGATATGAGTAGAGAGCAGAGAGTGTCATGTCATGTGTGAGCGAGCAGTTTCGAGCTGCCTGCCTGAACTGGCTCTTAGGCCTCGCTCCATTTGTTTGCTTGTTACCTGAATGCTGCAAGAAACGTGTAAGAAGAGGCCTCTGTGGTTTGCACAGTTAAACTCTCAGAGCGGCTCGAGAGGGATCGTCATCATTAGCAATCCGGAGATTTCAATCAACTGGAAATGTTAATATTTAAACATCAAATCAATGAATACTTTATGAATGTGAATACATTTACACAGGAGTCGTCCATCTGGAAGGATCATCATCTACGACTGTTGGGTGAAGAAAACAAGAGAGTGTGATTTGCAGTGTATGTAGAGTATATCTTCAGCGAACGTATTTTTTTCTGAGTATAGTAACAAGCTCTGTCACGCTGCATATTCATTACAGTTCCAAACATTAAGAACAGTCCAACCACCGAGTCCAACCTCAGTCCTCTGCCGCCGGTCGTGGTTCCAGTGGAGCAGGTGGGGGTCTTGGATATGTTGCTCAGAGGCATCAGTTGTTTCCAAATCTGTCCAAAGTTACATTTTCTCACTTGGTCACGAGATGCAGTTTGATGCCTTTTGGGCAATGGGCTTAATCTTTCTATGCTTGTATGTTCATGCTTGTATGTATCACTGTTATTGTATTCATATTTACTGTGGGATGTATAATAAAAAAAAGTGGCAGAATGTGTTTTTAAGCTTTTACTGCCTTCACTTGCATTAATGCATGCATTTCATTGCTCAAGCTCAAACAACATCAAAATGATGACAAGTGTTTCAGGTTCATCTGTTTGGGAACTAGGTCGAGTCAGAACAATGAAAACAAAAGAGACGAGAGAGACATTTCGAAAATCAGCCACCTTGTGACATGAAGGTAAAAATATTGTTCAGACCATACAATTGAAAACTAATAGACTGTGACCAAACATCTCACCTCTAGAAGCAGCCTAAAGAGGAATAAATCAATGGAAAAAGAGCGGGGAGGAGACACTTGGTCAGTGCTTAGTGTTAAAATTAAACAAGGCGAGGCAGCAAGGGACACAGTGCATCCAAAATTGATATGGTGGTGTCAAATCCACACTTGCGTGTCAAAGCAGCAGAACACATAGATTTTATTTCCAGATTGGTGGTAGTGGTGCTACAGCTATCTCAGATGGACTCAGCTTATCTTAAGAGAGAAATGAAAAAAAAAAATAAAAAGAAGGTGGAGAGCAACGCTACAGTGATTTAGAATGACAATGACTAAATATTACAAAATAAAAGCAATTTGTGTTTCTGAATGAATGTCCTTACTTGGACGAGGTCTGATGTCAGCGGGCACGAGGGGTGAGAGAGGTATTTTACTGTGGAGGAAGTAATTCATCAGTATTCATCGCAAGTGAAAATCTGCCTCTGTGGACTTACATTATAATTTCAGGATGATATTGATATCTCACAGCTGAGTTTAATTTTCACAGGTTGCAGTGAAGCGACTCCTCCGCTCTTTATCCCCAGCCAATTTTCTTTAAATAAACCATCTGAAGTGAAGAAAACATAAGGTGACCCAAAAGTCATAGAAAATACTCCATGAGCCTGTGAGCACACATGGATATACAGGGGAGCCGTGCAAACCAGGAAAGGACACATCCACTGCTACACTGCAAAATATGATCAGGAGGGATGAAAGCATTCTTTTTTTCATTAGCTTATAAGCATATAAATGGCAGACAAATATGCACAGATAGCAAAGAAAATTGAAATTACCCACATTCAATAGTCTAACAAACAAAGGTGCAATGAAAAACAGTGTGACTGCCATCCACTTCTTCTTCCTCTTCTTTTTAATATAACATCCCCAATTTCTTCTTCCTCACCTCATTTTTGTTGTGGCTGTACATAAAAGATTGCGTTTGTGAGCAGCCATTGTTGCTCAGTCATATGCATTCATGGATCAGGAAGCCTCTATCTGTAACATGTAGTGCATTAATTACATGGAGCAAAAGATTTACAGCAGGATGAAGTTGCAGATGAATGATGCATCTGTCTTCCAGCTAAAATGAGTGAATGTAGTATGCATTCTATGTAGTATATTAACATTTAAGAAATGTTGTCGTAAGCACATAATTTGCTAAATTCATCAGGTGGGCTCTCCGTGGAGGCTGTTGCATAAACAGATAACAAGACAACAATATCATAAAACACAGTTGTAATAATATAAAATAGGAGAAGGAGCCTTATAGGAAAAGTTATACTCACTGACAAATACTTAATATCATATTTGATTATAATTCATTAATGATGGCTACTGGTACTTTTGACTGGAGTCTCTGGTTCGCTCGCTGTGATTCCAAACATGGTCTTCCGATCAACAGACGCTATGAGATTTGGAACATTATATGAAACTAGATTTCACATGAAATGCCACTAAGTGAGTATTATCTATGAACGTAAGAGCCTTTTCATTAATATATTCTGTCGTTATTGTGATGGAAGGAGAATTAGGTGTGCGCCCTGAGTTGTTTCTAATGTGAATGAGCTGCTGAATGATTTATTCATGTCATGATTACCTCAAGGTTTTGCAAACAAGAAAGAAAATGACACATTGTAAAAATCTCAGGTTTTCATGCAGGTTAGATTAAAAAAAAACTCGAGGTGTTTTTAAAAGCATCTCACCAAAGCAGGGAATGCTGAAAACAGGAAAATCCCATAAATCTATGCAGATGAGACAAAAACAACTCAAGCGACTCTCATCAACATAGAAAATAGATTAACATGTGAATCCAAATGACATAAAATCTGAATATGTCTGCATTGTGAAATTGCTGTATTACTCATTTATGCCATCTCTACTTAAACTCTAAAAATACTGGTGCACTCTCCAGAAGTCCTTATTGGTGCTTCATATAGGACATTAACTTTATCTGCCACGAAAAGAAAACAGAGGATGAAAAGGAACTACCTTGTTTCCTGGCGAAGTCAGGCTGAAGGAGACATCACTCAGATGACGGAGCAGTGAGAAAAAAAACCCTTCTGATATATGCTTTGGAAGCTTGTGTGCAATCACAAGTAACAGATTAGCATTTCAGCAGCGGGGAGGTGAAAAAGGAGAGAGACATAAGACAGAGGGGAAGACAGCAAGCATGAATAATCAAAGAAAAGTGGGAGAGTTGTGTTGTACCATGTTGCTACATTTACATTTTAGACATGGTTCTCACGCTGTCATACAGTGGGACTCTGTATGAGTCCAACAGCAGGATCGCAAACATCACAAGCCGCAAGAAGTTCAAGATGTTCTCTTGAATTATAGTGAAGCAGAGGAACGTGCACGAGGTTTAACAGCAACTCAAACACAAAATCTTCTGACAATGACAAAAGCCAATATTGTCTCCCCAAACTGAAAATTGTCTTAGACACTGGAGAGAAACACATATGCACAATCAGTATCACATCCAGATCTATAAACAGCAAAACACACTCAAATATTGCACTGATGCCAGATTCTGTTAAATATATTAGAACACTTCCATGAATGTCCGTATCAGAAAATCACACAACTCAAAGGTCAGGGAGGATGTTTGCTTTCACTCCACATGCTTAACATACCCACATCAAACTTTTAGGATGCCGGCACCGAGGGACCTCAGAGAACACAAAGTCAAGCAGAAAATCCTCCAAAGTGAACAACTTCACTCCTTTCTGCGAGACTCTGTGAGACGTATCTGACATGTCGGTGGATTTGCTCCGGCTTTCCCCTCAGATACTGGATGCCTGCGATGAATCCTTTCACCCTGAGCTCCGAGCTAAGCATTATTATCATAGCACTATTTCAGCACAGTGCATCAGATAAGGGAGGCTGGGGTGAATTTTGCCTAGCAGCTGGTGAAGCTTCTATGGGTCTGGTTCACAGAGGGGATGAAATATGATCCAGGAAGTCCAGTTTTATGTGCCCTGGACTTTATGAAGTCTGGGCTTATGATGACAAGGCGCTGCATAGCAATTTATACCCTTGTGAGGGAAATATTTTACAACTCTAAAAAGTTATCACCGCTGCAGTAACTTGCTCCTCCATCTCAATGCTTGCAAGGTAAATATCAGAATGAGCCACAACACCACAACACCACACAGGACAGACTACAAGGTTCTGCTAGAGGCTTGCATATTTTTGATTGGCCATCTCAGGGATTTATATTTTTGCAAAAGGCTTTTTAAACACATGGGATGTTGCAGAAACGAGTGTTGAGCGTGATGCTCTGTATCTTAAATTTTAATGTTAAATAAGTAAGTCCACGGTCAATGATTTTCAAATCCACTTTGGTTCCAAGTTGACAGTTGTGGTGTTTATGATGCAAGCAGGTGAAATGCCGGCAACATGTTTTAAACCTTTTTTATACGCCTCGATCTGATTTTAGAGTTTTGTCATGCATGCAAAGTATGTCTTCAGAGAAAACACCTACACAGTGACGTGCTATGAGATCCAGGGCCAGGTAGGCAGTCACAGAGCGAGACACACACACACACATGCACACACAGACACACACACTAATGAGTATTTCATATGTCTCCACAGGTGGATGTGCAATGCATTCAAAGAGAATCCTTCAAAAGATTGTAAAATACCATAACCAAAGTTAAACAATTACTCCATAACAGTCCCCATTACTGCACTCTCCCAATGGGCTATATCTCATAACACTGCAGTGCATTGTCTGTGGAAGAGAGGCAAACAGGCGGAGAGAAAGAGAGAGCAAAAACTTCACAACAAATAGGCTTCTGCACGATAGCCTGCACAGATCCACATATTAAAAATGTGTAACATCTCCTCCCCATAACTCATACCATCCACACGGTTATACTGAAATCAGCTATTACGAACAGGCAATTGACTACGGCCTTTGCTGTGACCACACAACAATTAACACTGCAAAAAAAATATAAAAAATATCATCAATATCAAAATATCATAAAAAAATATAAATCTACAACACTCAAACTGAACCACTGGGCCCTTCTTGAATAAGTCTCGTGAAACTCTGCGTGGTAAAACATGATGGTCTGAACAAGCCTTGAGGTTCATCTGGTAGCTGCTGCCTGTGGAATATGTTTCATAGACTCGGTAAAATCAGCTGCAAGGCTTTCCTCTGTCTTAAAAAAGATTTTATACTCAGGGATCATTTTTGCAGACGGAGAGAGGACGAGGTTTAGTTCGTTTCCTCTCATTTCTACCTGTACACCATTTAAGTGTGATGCCATAATGCCATCGTATGTTTGCGCAACTGACTTGCCAACGAATGACTGAGAGCCGAGCCTTGTGTCTGACGTTTGTAGTTTCAACCACCTCCACTGCAACAAACTGTGCCACACTCGCTTCCTCATTCATGTCTGCCTTTAGAACATCTGCATGCTCATGTTCATGTCTGTCATTGGTGGTTGACTATCTGTAAGTAGTTTAAACCATAAAAGACATTTAAAATTGTCACCAGTCTTCCTTTTTGCTGCATTGAGTTACAGGTCACTCTTTGTGTTCGTCATCAGTCACAGTAGCTGCTGTTTGCCAGCAAGCGACAGCAACATCAACCAGTGTTTGCAGCTGTTTGAATTTTGATTCAGTGAGAGAGGACGGCGATGCGATGTAGTGTTCCTCAGCTGGCAGGGAGACAGAGTGTTCATTAGCAGAGCTACAGCAGTGGTTTTGGTGTCCCTCTTAGGAATTGCTCTTGTGAAAGTTTCATCTAATTGTCCCCTCCAAAGTTGATACCCAGACTTTCACCCGTTTGAAATAAAAAAATAAACTTAACAGCCAGTGAATAATTTCATTTTTGCTAATAACCTCAGGCAGGCAGTGCCTCCTCAAATTGCTCGTCACTCCTTTTTATGATTTATAATAACAAAGATGTAACATCATGGGAGATCTTTGGGAGATCAGTAAATCTTTTCCACAAATGGATTCATTAGAAAACACAATGTTTATTACATTCACGTAAATTGCACCGATCCTTGATGACTAGAGTATTTTGCGTAATATATTGGTTTGAAACTGTCTTTTCAGTACACTACAAATCGTTATGCACAGCAAACCATTTTCGGGCACACCTCGCATTTCAGGTTGCTCTGACTTTCTGCGCAGCTCCACATCTCATTGTTATCCCTGAATATGATTTCAGAGCCTAGTGGAGACACAAGGGCCGCCATTGAGTGTGTTTGGGCTATCGCCACAGTCTATTTTACACCTCACTAGTTTTGGATGAACCCATAAAATGACTGTGTCGGGCCTGGGCCTGGTAAACCTGGCACCGGCAATGCTCTCCGCTGCTTCATTGCTGTTGAAACTCATATAAATTCATGACTTCTTCTCTTCTGTCGGTGTCATGAGAAAACAGGAACCTCTGTTGCCTTATCAACGCGATACCCTGCATATCTTAGTTTACCTAACTGAAGCAGAGGCTTCGTCGCTCAGGGTAAATATAAATTGTGTTTCGATGGACCATCATCTATCCAACAAGCGCACTTTAAATCAAAAGAGGGTGGCAAGGTTGGACAGCGGGAAGGAAGAAAATATGTTGGAAAGAGGCTTTGCTAATGATGTTGCTGATTTGATGGACATGCACAAAGAAGGTGGAGAGGGTGAGACGGAGGCGTAGTTAGGAACATCACAAACAGTTGATTTATGCATGCAATGCTAATTAGCTGCTCTATTTTCTCTCATTTACTTGCCATCTGAGATGTCCTTGGGCAAGGAAAATAAACAATTACAAACACACACACACACACACACACTCTAAACTTCCAACTGGAGTTTATGATCCCATTGGGAAGCTGAGGTGAGGAACCTGTGGGCATTTGATTTTTTTTTTGTTGAGCTGCTTTGGTCCTGACTGGCTATTATCATTTATAGGCATCTTAAAGGGTATTTTCACTGCATGGACCAAGAAACTTGTAATGAATCAGAGACTACATTTAAATCTCGTGGGATAATTCAAGGTGGCACAAATATCTCAGACTGCAGCTGCTTCAATGCGTCTGTAGCATCATTCACAAAACAAGCATGCAGCAGGTTACTGATATTACAATAAGGCTTGAAAATTCGTTGCTATGTTCAACAACAAACAAAATTATGTATCTGGCTTCTGATGATTCAAAAAGAACAAGCTTCAGAAAGAGAGGCTGAGAGCACGAATGAGTAAGACTTGAGGGAGTGTCGGTCGTGAGAGCTAGTAAGTGAGTGAGAGAGAGGGAGCGGTGATGAGGAGACACGGCGAGGGAAGGAGAGAAATGAAACTTTAATTGCTAATAGTTTCATTGCGGTTACGTTCTTAAGCAGAAATAAATAACCATCAAGCACTCAGCTGATACTGTGGAGACAGGAGCTCTGGAGTTATTAGTCTCCTTTTTGACCTCTCTTATTCATTCATTACATCCACTCAAACATCAGAGCCATGCAGCAGTAAATAAATACAATAAAGAGTAACATAATGACTTTGTAGTGGCCTTTTTAATCAAATGTGAAAATTGCATTTCAGGTGCCACTCTTGTCTTTTATAAGTCGTCCTCAGGCCGGGTTGCCTGATCTTCACGGGTCTGCAGATGTGGTATAAACAGGAATACATAAAAGGGACCTTCCAAGTTTAGTTATTGCTTGGTTAACTTGGATAGAATGAACACCAGCAGACACTGTTGGCCAGTTCACAAGCGTGATCCACATCATACAGGTAGCTGGGTGTTTCCCTGCAGGTACAACTTTAGAGAGCTTAAATCTGAAAATGAATCTGACAAGACCCATGTGTTGACTGAACCCAAATGCACGACTCGCAGGCTGGCTTGATCCAGAGAAGTGTCTTTATTAAAAAACAGCAAGGCAAAAAGACACACAAGGAAAAAACGAACAAAGTACAACAAAAAGAGGCTCTGACGAGTAAATGCAAAATGCAAACAAAAGGCGCTCTGACGAGGATAAATGGATCAAGGGTACACAAAGTAATAAACTGAAAATCACTCAAAAGAGGAAAAAACACAACTGCACAATGGCGAGACAAAGTAACAAAGCAAATGCAAACCTGACGGTGACTGTAGACAAACATGAGGCGCGTAAGCTTAGTCGAAGACACAAGACAAACTGGCACAGGACAAAGGGAGACGCAGACAATATATACACGAGGTAATGGGGAATAGGTGGAAACAATCAGGGCGGGGCAGACAATCACACTGGCAGGAAACACGAGGAAGGGTAAGCTACCTGAAACAAGAGGAGAATGGGTTACCAAAATAAAACAGGAAGTGACGAGACAACATGGAGACAAGACAAGAATGAAAAAAGTAACTTAACGTTTCATCTTGGACATGACAGAATCTTCTTAAAAGCTGCAACGCTCTGACGGATTGGATCACATCTTTTTCATCTGTTTTGTTGTGGTTCTGGAGGAATTCATGGATTAAGATCAAGGATGCCCAAGTGAGTATCAATAGTGGACTGTCCATCGAAGAGAGGTAAAAATCCTAACACTGAAATTTGTCTGTGTTTTAACCTCCTTTGTCATGTGAAAAAGTCAAATTGGGGAGAAATTATTTTTCAAGATATGTCCAATGAGATATCCCAGTCTGACACGGAAGAACACACAATGCACCAGAGAAAAAAAAAAAGAATAGCTAATGGAGAAACAATTTGCACCATCACGTGCACGGTGGCAGTTAATAATCCCTCTTGATAAATTACCTGAGTCAAAACAGCAGGAAATGGGCAGTGAAATAAAAATGTGTGAATGGAGACTGTCAGAAAGAGACATTTGGAGAGTTTATAGTTTAATTAACTAGTCCTGATGTGCCTGTTGAGTGAAAACCCAGTTATGGTTGGCTTTATGTACAAGACGAACAACCATGGTCAGAATTTAGTCAATGCTAATAAAAGTCACCATGCATCCAAGCCATTATGCTACCTATCAATTAACCTCTCCAATCATTACTGTGATGGGATGAATTTCAGTGCTTTGGAAACGTAGACATACTTCCAATATACCATTATTGTGTTTGCGACCTCCATTTCATTGGTTCATAAACAGCGTTATGGTGACCATCAATCCTCTTGACCTTTTGACCCCCTTCTCTAAAAACTCAATGGCGACCACGAGCCACTGTTAAATCCACGCACAATTCCTCACGGCTTTGTTCAAACAAACTTGCCTTTGGTTTGAAGAAAGAGCAAAGAACCTCACAGCTACCCTTATGCGTGTCTTTGTAGTTGCATGTGACCGAGGGATGGAGCATTGTCTTGACGCGAATGGCTTGTAATTACAGCACCCTCACTTCTTGGCTACCACCCTCTGACAGCCTTCTAATGGATTCTGCAGCAGCGCTCCGGCAAACACCTGTCGGCCCCCGGATAGAGAGAGCACGGCCCGCCTCGTCCTTTTATATTTCAGTCATTATTTCATTACTCATGCCATGCTTACATTCTGTCTCGCCTCGGGCGCCCCCTAAGCACCCCACTACCACCACCACCCACACGTACACGTGTTAACATACACTCACATACTCTGTCTATCTTGCGAGTACAGAACAAGTAGGATATGAAAAATGAATGAAGGAGCAGCGGTTTGTTACTGAACCTGAGATTGTTATGCAAAGACCGGGGAGGAGCGATTGAAAACACACACAGAGAAGAAGAGACGGAGAAGAGAAAAAAGGAGATGTGAGGGAGGAGGAATTTGTGAGGTTTTAGCCCAAAAGTCATGACACAGGGAGATGAAAGCATTTATAGCCTTTCAACCGCTTGATCTCTGCAGGGGCCAAGGAGCCATAAATGCATTTAAAAGTTACCAAACTTTTGGGAGACAGGATCCCCCTACCTTATACCTATAAACTAAATGTTGTGCCTTGGTGTATGTGTGTGTGTGTGTGTGTGTGTGTGTGTGTGTGTGTGTGTGTGAACTCTGATTGAGGGTGCTATATTGTTTACAGCAGGGGCTAAAGAATTTTAACCCAATAAACAATTACAAATAACACTACACAGAAAAATGAGATTCAGGCCAATGGACAACTTAACTGAAATGCATGTTAAAAGAATTTAGAATAAAAAAATGCATATGAAAAGTAACAAATCATGCATCACATGAAGTATCGATAGTTTTAGAAACTAGTAGTCTGCATATGGGACATGGAACTTGGAACTGTAGCATCTACTGATACTCTGCATGTGAGGTGTTTAATGAACACCTGTAATTTGTATCCACAGGAACGTTTTTTGATCGCACCATAAATTCACACAAAGCTTCCACTGCTAATTTACTACTATTACTTCTACTCTAGTTAATACATTTTTATACTTCTCTTGTTTTTATTGTATTGAATTGTTTTATTGTATTGCTGTAACACTGTAAATAACCCTGTTTCGGCACTAATAAAGGAATATCTTACGCTTGCATTGTGTGCATTTTTGATATGACCTGGCCTCTGGTGAAAAATTGTTTGAACCGTGAGTTGTTAAACCCCTTTGATTAAGATCCAAATTTTTGAGTCGGATAAGACTTTAAGCTTTTCCCGTTCTTCTCCTTACACAACTGACCTCCTGGATCCTTCTGGCAATCAGAAAGCTAGACATAAATATCTGTTTAAATGACTGTTATACCAATGGATATTTAACTCAAAGCTAAAGAAGCACTGACTATCAGTGGAATGAGGAGGCTGCTGACTAGCCAGCGAGTTAAATTAGACAGCACCTTGGCCCCACACTGAGCAAAGCCCTTCAGATCTGCACAAGAAATTAGCTGATATATCACTTACATGCCTTGATAATATCACGTAATGTGCAGTTTTCTTCCGGCACTGTCCGCTTTGCAGCTCAGAGATTATGTGTTCATTACATCATTTCAAGCTTTCATCAATGGAATATTTGCTGTATAACCGCAGTGAAGCCACAGTGACCGCCAAGTTGATAGAGTTCAGAGGCACAAACAAATAAACCCATTCAGGCTGTCTCAATGCAGAAGATAAAACAGAATCAATGATTTCTGCTTTCACTCCTTTCTTTGTTTCTTTTGACATTGGGGGGGGAACACATCCTCCTGCCTTGACAAGATTATGCCCCAGACACACAAACACACACACCAACTGGGTATACACACTGAATCCTTTTCCAGCAATAGAGTTGTTTAGTAGATGGCTGCATTGTTCTCTGTGCGGTTTCTAGCTTTAAAAGGTTTTGAATGGTTCTGGGGAAAAAAAAACACGCCTACACGTATACTGATGATACTGATGGAATAAGTTCTATTTCACTTTCACTGAAGCAGCACATGTGAGCTGATTGACCGATCGAGATGGACCTACTGATCCCTCTGGAAATGGCCGTCCTACAGCGTTAACCTGGCATCTGCTTTCTTTTAGCGGCTGAAACAGCAGCACAGCAAATGAGACGATTTTGTTCAATCAAGGTTGGCTGTGATGCTCCCCCAGAACCCCATTCTAACCATGAGTTATAGTGACTATAGTGTGATGCCCTTTGGCCAAGCCAGTGTATACACATTTCTCTTATCTACCTGTGCTCATTGAACCAGTGTTACAAAGTGTAACCTTTCTGCGCTGGGAAATATTTATTCAATTACTTGTATTTTTCCATTACACTGTGTGAGCATCATTCTGGAGGAACACTGAAGTTAAGCAGTTAACTATTGCCATCTGCTTTTCGAAACGCCGACACGGTTGAAGATGAGGTGTATTTTTGAGTGAGTTACATTACAAGTAACATTTTTTCCATCAGCGTTTTGTAATGAAACAATTCCAATACAACTGACTTGGCAGCGCAATCATTTGCATTCCAGTCGGAGGTGGTGAATATTTTGATGAAAATGCAGAAAAAGACAGGCAAAATCGTGTCAGTGTAAATGAAATTCATTACAGCATCTCATGCAGACAATATTGGTTTCCATATAGCAACATAGGCACGCTGGAGGTGGTGACTGGTCTCTATAGTTACCAGAGATATAAAATCCAGATGAATAGCTCGTCCGGCTAAGACATTCTCTCTCTAATTAAGCTGTGGTCAATGTGTATTTCAGGCCAACGCACTGTGTTTGTATTCATCTATTTTCCCAGAATGGAATTTGAACTTGCAGACCTCCTGACATACTGTGTGGCTTGACATTAACAGCACAACCTTTAAAACCACAGCCCTGTCACAACTAAAGTTTTTGCTTCTATTAGGACTGCACTGTGTTTGGACGCATAGTAAAAATGTACGAACTAATTATGTCCTAATTCCTCAGATGCCTGAAACTTTGAGATAAAACTTGCAAGTACAAACTTAATTTGTGACTTTTTAAAACCTGTTTTTGCTGTTTGATTGTGGCAATGAAATCACAACCCCATCACTTTTAATGCAGGCTTCATCTCTATATATCTATGGCAACCTCACTCTTTTCTTTGCTTCCATGTTTTAGCCCTTCATGCTGACTTTAGGAGAAATCCTGGTAATAGAACAATAGTACAATGGTACAAGAATCAATTGTGCAACGTAGCAAGTGAGAGTTAAAGCCACATTAATTGGATTGGAGTTCATTTGATTTCACTTTATTATCAGAACACGCTTCTGAAATTTGTCTTGCGTTCCAATGCCAATTTCACATAAATAACAAAAACACAAACAACAAAACAATTACTCAGACATTATGAATCAGTGGCTGCAGTGCACCACTTTAATCACAGCGAGGCCTTCTCAGAACCCAAACTCTGATTTAAACGCATGAGCACACAAGCAATCCACATTGATTTATAAATGACTGTAACACGGGGAAAAAGAAGTCCGTTAAAAATTCAAGTTTCAAAATATTCAGAACATCGGCTTGGCAAATGTTTTATGAACAGGTAAATGCGTCCAACACCTTTGTTAGAAATCAAGGATATGCCTTTTTGTGAGCAGCAGCTATAGGGGAACTTAAATGCCGTTTAGCTTGTCATGCTGCCAGAGCATTACCTATACTTAGGTTTTCAAGTGACATTACCTCATGTAAAGGAAGTGAGCAGTAAAGTGCATGCATCACAAAGACGATGGGTTTATGTTGAATATGTCAAGAGGGAAACATTTCTTCCAGTACGGAGTGCATAATTAGCTACATGGATCCAGTGACCTGATCTAGGCCCTGGAATTTAATAACATGGAGAATATTGTGCTCAGAAACTGGTGAAAAAAACATCTAGTTTGAACGGTTCATTCTGTTACTGTGACTTCTTGGCTGGTTTAATGAGCAGAACAACAGGTTGTCAGGCTGTTTGATCACACGCACACACACACACACACACACACACACACACACACACACACACACACACTGTTTGATTGAGATGTCTGTAGTCACCACAAATCTGATGACAAAACGCGTACTTTCTAAATATATTTCCTTCATAATTGTTTGTACTAAAATCTGCAATAAAAGCGACAAAAAAAACATTCACTTTTCACAATTTAAAAAAGCTCTCTCCAAATCACGACTCGTATTGCAGCCTGTGGATCCCGGGAGCACTCTCTTCCTTATCTTTGAGGACCCATATTTTGTGATGAAACATGTAATGAGATATCTTAAATTGTGCTGTTTGGGTTACAAATGTGTTACAAATTTAGAGTGCACATTGTAATGACATTGCCCCCTTAGGCACCGTTTAAGCATGTCAGTCGCAGCCAGGCATTTGATGGTAATTCATTCTTGGAAAGTATTCTCTCCATTATCTACAACCGCTCATCCTTTGGAGGGCTGTAGGAGAGCCGGTCCCAGCTGACGTTAGGCGAGGAGCAGGGTACATCATGGACAGGCTGCCAGTTCATCACAGGGCTGATACATAGAGAGAGAGATAGTAGAGGTGATGCAGTGGTTAGCGCTGTCACCTCACAGCAAAAAAGGTTCCTCCACTTCCTCCGGCTTCCTCCCACAGTCCAAACACATGCACGACATGGTTGGGTTAAATTCGAGCATGAATGGATGTTTGTCTCTGCGTTGGAAGGTACTTGCTGTTGCAGATTGCTTTCTCTATATATCTCTTTATGGTGCAGAGATCATGTGCTGCTCGCCTGTAAGTGAGCAGGTATGTTCAAGGTGCAGGTGAGCAGCAGAGGTGGGTGGAGGTGGACGTGGGGACTCTTTGCATAGTTCTGCACATATGGAATAAAGGCAGTTACAGGCATGACGGCGTTCAATTAAAGGCATGAAGGGATTTTTTTTTTTCATCAAAAAAAAAAAAAACTTCTGGCGATGAGTTTTGAGAGGCTTGATCAATGCAGAGAGTTTTAACATCATTAAGTCATCAACCTATTTTTTTTTTCAATCAATATTCTGATGATTTACTGAAACTGTAAGAAGAACATCACTCAGTAGACTTGGCCTGTATACAGCATTTTCATTGTGTGCCACCAGGTCACATTTGACAGGAATTATGTTATTTTTGATTTACGACACGACTCTTCCTGTACAACCGGCGCAAACGGAGCTAAAGCTTTCAGAGTTTACCACAATGGCAGATGGTGAAAGGAGTGAAAGGGCAGTAGGAAAGTCACTTCTTACGCATTTATCTTCTTCAGAAAAGGCAGAGACAGCAACAACATGGTATGAAACACAAGGTTAAAGGGTAACATGAGCTTACTGGGAGTTTTTTTTTTAGAAACACAGCCACTTAACAGGACGACTGAGAAACAGTGGAGGCATGTTTTCACCGCAGTCTATTGGAAACTGAGTTACCAGTTTATTAGGTACACCCATACAATGTGATTCAGTCTTACAGCTCTGCAATTAATGCAATATTTGTGATCCTTATCATGTTCTGATGACAAGGTTGATTAAATTCTAGATAATTGTGTTGTTGTGTTAGTTTGATAATGATGATAATGAAAGGCATTGACTGTAAAGCACGAATCATGGCTGTTAAAAATAGGATGGATATGAGATCACAAACTAACACATTTGCTTCATTAAATTGGATAGTTGTTGCAACTGAATCCAAAATACTGAAACAAAAGTTTGCAGCATAAAAAAAAAAAAGGTGGGAAATTACAGATTTTCTGAAATAGATTTACACATGTGGCGATGTGGAACGACACATGGAACACAAAAACTGACACACAAACATATACATAATGTATGAACATGTACCACCACAAATGTGCTTAAACATTCATATGCCAAGACACAGGCAAACACACACACACACACAAACCTACAAACAAACACTTGCATACACTCACACATACACACAGGCTTACTTGAAATGCATGCACGCTCGTATTCACACAAATTTACCCTCGCTCGCTCCAGCTTTTCCTTTCTTTCACTTTGTTCTGCTCTCACCTCGGAGGCATAATCAGCCTCTCTAATCCATTCCCTTACATTAAGTGATGCTTCCTCCTCCGTTTGGCCTCTAGCACTCGCTGCACTAGCTGTTGACAGCGCCGTTGTTTTCCTCAGAAAACCCCCTCCCGGTCACGGCAGGGAAATGGAAAGGAAAGAGAGACAGATCCCTCTGGCACCTCTTGGAAGATATCCTCATTTTTTATTTCCCCCCTTAAGAAGACAGGCTTCTTTTTCAGCTTTTGTTTGGGGAATGTCATTGAACAAAACAAGCAAGTTCTGCCGGCATCCCTGCCTTTGGAGTTGAGCTATTTCGAGCGACGGATCAGATGAGGGAGCTTTGTTTATGTTCTTAGAATTTTTGTGGGGTTCATTAACAGTAGCAGTAGAGAACGGCACGCTCCACTTAAAGAGGTACGTCTCACTTATACGTGTTTTTATAAACTAAATGATACGACTGTGCTGTGAGGAAACACATCAACGCAGGTGTTAATATTGACCCTCTTGCCACATTTATAAAAATCAACTTTTCATCGATTGAAAATGGCTCGACACACCATCTACTGTATTAACTCATCCTCTATCTTGCGAGACCTATGCAGACACAGAGTCAGCTATTGGGACTAATTTACATCATGAAATTTAAAAGAATGTAAATGCCCTCTAATGACAGTAATCACAGTACAAACCCCCCTCAGCTGAAGAACGAGCGAGAGCAGCTGCAGACTGTGGTTCAGCAGCTAATCCAGCAGCACAGAACACACACCCACAGCAGTGAGCGGTGGTGGCTGGATCAGAGCGACAGACTGAACAGTATACATTTTGCTTGCATGTATATGATTGTGGCCATTAACAGAGTTGTTTATCTAATAGACTAAAAAAAGCGAGAAGAGAGCTCATGGCACACTTACACACATCTTTCAGCTGGAGTTATGTCTCTAATGTCTCTATATATGACGGCCTGCACCAGTGGACTGCAGTGAGACACAATGAAATGCTATAGATTTAGAATGAATTTCCTGCAACGCAAGAAAGAAATATTACAGTATTCATTTTGCCATTGCTGTTGTGTGAATTATGACTGATCTCTGGGGTAAGAAAATAAGTGGAAGTTTCATGAAGGTGTTAAACTTAGACAGTCTTAAAGATGTAGGAGAGGTGGATGGTTGGTCATAAAAAAGCCTTTGATACAGCTGTGGTTGTCTGCTGTGTGCCAATATGAACAGTGGTTTGCAACATTTAAGATAATCCTTTATTCATCAAAACTGAGATGTTACAGCAGCACAAAAACAGAAGGAAGTACAAATAGAAACAGAATAGAATAAAACAGAACGATGCCAGAGCAATTCAATTCAAGCTCAAATCGAAAACTCACTTGACAACTTATCAACTTTACAAGGTGAGCGTATTTTTTTCCATTATATAACCAAGAAGATTTATTTGCTTAAATTTAATCATTTTACTGCAACATCATCATTACAGGGTGAAATGTCATACACGAAATGATCTGAAAACCATTATTATTGGACATAACCATGCATGTACTCAGTTGTGTTTCAGTCAGCATTGCCTCAAATTACTGTAATTCTGTAGTAAGCTTACATACATTTAAAGTGCTAATAACATTAAATGAAACCACCATCTCTAATCTGGATCTGGTCTGTAAACACTAACACGATCCCTGCTGTGTCAGGCAGTAGTGATCATCCCGGCCTCCGGTGTGACCCTGTTTAGACAATACAGTAGTTTTCAAACCTTTGAAACAATAGAAGTTGTTGGGTCATCACAATTATCTCAGCAATTAAAGTGTAATATTTTAAATTCCTTATTATATTCCTTTTCTTGTCACCTGTGACACTAACAAATAATCTGTGCTATTATGCTGTTGAGGTGTTCGAGCCAAGCAGGCCTCGGGCACTCATATGTACTGTGAATACAATTACTTTCAGTTTTGTTTTTTGTTTTTTTTGCTATGAGCTACATGCACAACAAATTGGAAAGAAGATGCAGCCTTTGTGATGTATTTAAAGTTACATAATGAAATAAAATAAGAGTATTGGATTATTTCTTTCTCAGCGCTAGGGTGTAATCATCTGAAACCTGAAACTAAAGAGGGGATTTTGTATTAAAAGAAACAAATCTTTTATCTGCCACGGTTTTATTTAGTCAAATGGCCCAGATTTTCTTTCTTTTCTTTAATGATTTAATGATGAATGAGAGAGGAGAACCATGTTCCATTTATAAAGCCAGTCCTCCCCAATGTTTCTCTTATTAAAGTCAGTAAAGCAGGGGTCGGGAGTGTTAGCCCTCACCTATAATAATGATTACATGTGTACAACTAGACTGTTTGGACTTTTGTATTTAGTCATGTTTTTTTCCCCTGCCTCTTTTACTCCATTTTATGAACATAAATGTGGAATAGAAAGGGAGATGAGGAACAATGAAATGTGCATGACACAGAAACACTATGTGCTGTGGTTCCTCATGGCCCCTTTGCCAGCTTCTCTATTCTTAGGTGCAACACATCTTCATGAGACTGGTCGGCTACACCAAGACATGCTATTGCAGCACTTTATTTGTTCTTGTGCCCATTTGAGTCATGGAAGGACCCAAAAGCCCCAAATGTGAAAATTTTGAATCTGTGCTATGGAGACAGGTGGGTGATGACAAGTTCTCCTTGTCTGTCAGCTATACAAAATACTTTATGCACTGACAATTATATTTCAACATTTTAACTTTAGATCAAAGCAGTGAAGTTAAAGGACCGTCACAATTTTATTTACAAAATTACGTTTTTACAGCCTAGAGTGTGTCCAGAACAGATGCACTTTATATTTAAACTTTGTTTTGTCACTTAAAGATGGTACGTTGAGTTACAATATGTGTCATGATTTACTTTTTCTTTCTCTAATGGTATCATATTCTTCAAAAAACAAAACAAAAAAAACCCAAACAAACTTAAAGCACATTGTGTGTGGACAGTGGACTCTCACATAGTTGTCTTATTACCTCGCTCACAGTAAGGATATGAAATGATATGAAATGGTTTTTAAAATGTCAGGTTTGGTGACATGAGGGTGACTTCTCTCATGTTTGCTGTTTTTCTTTTGTCTTAAAATTCATTTCCTTTTCTACCTTCTTCTTCAAGAGGTAACAAATCTAAACTGGATCTGAAGGAAAAGTGTGGGTTCACAAATTCAACAGGAACACCAATGCCAAAAGGTAAAAGGGAAAAAAGTGAGGACCCACTTGCCTTTCACTTGGCTCGAACAGTTCCTTCTGTACTTCACCACCATGTCAATCCCAGAGTGAACCTTGGGGGAAGGAAAGAGTTGTCAAGAACAATTGGGACAGCTGATAAGTCTTTATTCAGCTCTTGTTAATCTTGTCTTTAATCTAGCTGCTCTCCATACCAAATCAAGAAAGTCTCCCAGTTAAGCCATGAACAGAAATAGCTCATTTGCCACAGACCTTTTAGCATTGTTGGACCTCACTCTCTGCAGCCAACCAGACGTGGATTAGCAGAGCATGAATTATTTATTGTAACTCAGAAAGGTGCAAAGTGGTGTTGGGTAGTTCAAAAATTACGAAGACTGTGGACATAAATCATCAGATATTTGCTGTTTATTTTAACTGATAAAAGACTGATTTACTTACAGCTAAAGACCATGAGCAATAATTTTGAATCTTTTTGACAAGTAGTATTGTCTCTACTTTGTCTTTGTTTAACTGAATTAATTTTGTGCAGCTATGAGTTCACTTTCTTCAGGACCACAGTTATTTCCTGAACCATACAAGTAAACCTGGGTGTCGTCCGCATATGTAGGTATGGTCACCTATTGTAAGTAGCGTTTTTTTTTGTTGTTGTTGCAGGATTTAGCCTCAACTTATACGTGGTTCATTGATGGAGGCCCAAGAATTGACCATGTTAAAGTTGGTTTATCAAACGGACATATGGGTCCTGGAGAAGCAGTGCAAAAAAGCTGTAGGCTCTGGGGAGGTTTAATTTTGAAGTGTCTGTGATTGTGTCCTGCCAAGCACAGGGGTTGGCTAGGTGGTCTGTCTAGCTCGGGACTTCTCAGGACTCTGTCTTTTTGCTGTCTCTCATCTCTCCAGTTCCCAGTGAAACAGATTACTCTAACAATTGCTGACATATTTATTGCCAAGGGACAATACCCTTGGCAAATTTGTGCTCATGAACTTTGACTTCTTGATGGTGGACCTATGTAGGCTTTGAGCATGACAATCCTCTTTAGAAGTTTGTGATAATTGTCTGTAGATTAGGAGGGCTGACTGCTAACTTTAAGGTTGCTAGATATTAGTAACACTATTAAATTGTGTTACTAATAGTTCAAGGTAGCAGAAAGAAAGTTAGGAAGAGGCAAGAGGGGTGTATCTTAGCAAACCAATGCAAAACAGAGAGCAAGCATCAAAGCATCTGAACCATAGGGAAGCATAAAGTAGGAAAACTGCTCAGCTGAACTCAAGCAGACATTGCACCTAATCCTCCAGAATTTCCCTCTTTGTTGCTACTGTCATTGTTTTGTGCTTACATGTCTGTCATCATCCACCACATTCTCAGAGGATTGATAAAAATCCTCTGAGCTGGAGAAATGTGTACCTTAAAGTGAAATGTTTCTGCAAACTCTGTCAGCACATCATTGCAACAATGCTATCCAAAAAAAGGAAGAAAAAAAAGCTTGACACTTCCATGAGCCCTGTTCACTGAAATTCAAATATGTTCCATCATTTTCTCCCTCACTTCTCTACCAGCTCCCCAAGTCCATCCAACCTCTTTTGCTCCGTGGATTACAGAAAGGCCCCGTCTTCCCATTTTTGCTGTCGACTGTCAGTCACGTCCTCGCTCTCCAGTTGTCTCGTCACCTCCTGATAAGACCACGGCAACCACTGTGCATTATGCACCGCATCATCTAGCATGCCCAGACTTTCACATGCAAAGCCACATGCATCCATCATGCAGCCGAGTGGTGATGCCTCGATGTTCATGGGTTGAAAAGTGCAACTTACCCTTGATCTAATACTGAAGAGGGATTGGAAAGCTTTGTAGATTTGAACATAACCACAGAAAACCCGATGCACTTCATGTATCCTGCAGTATTGCGGGTTTGTTGCCCCACTCTCTGAAGATTTCTTTGAACTTTTTTTTTTCTTTACTTGACAGTTTTACAGACACATAAAAGAGGTGGGAAACACTGGGAAGAGAGATGACATGTAACAAATGTTCCATGTAGCTATTCTGCTCTATATGATGAAAAATATGCAGTAATGCAATGTTGATGCAAGATCAGGGGAAAGCTACAACAGCTCCCGATACGTTATCAGATTGTTGGATAACTTTTACATCAGTCCAATTCCATTGCATTGACATTCGGGGCTGAGGGGGGCTTTGACTGAGGGTTGAAATAATTGCCCTTGAAAGGAAGCGAATGTTCTTCATTCGGAAAGAGAGCGTGTTGTTCGCTGAACCATGTAAAGATCCTGCCACCGTCTTAGAACTACCACACTAATAATTACACTCTGCTTTCATCAAGATCTCTCACATTTGGGGACTGTTGCGACGTGTGGCAGAGTCGACAAAAGAAAGCCGGGGCCTGCAGAGGGAGAAATGGCTGTGCTTAGACAGATTGCAGCTGTAGAAAGTTCATGCACCGCTAGACTCAATTATAAACTACCCCAGCAAATCCTGCTTGCTGAGAAAAAAGGATGTAAATTGTGTTTACTGTAGCCTTGTTGAGTAAACATCATTTAAAGGTATGCCATGTATGTTATTCATCATTCTGTCTGCTGACTATCACACTCCAGCTGGTAATTTCATAATTACCTCTGAATTATGTTTACCAGCCTTTGATTGATTTGATCAATTTCTTTGCCCAGAATGAATACTGCTTATGTGTGGATAATTGGTAGCCACGCGCCGCTCAAAGCACATTACCTCCCATCATGCTTTCATTTCCCTTTAAGAGCTCCTCAGTGTATGTAACATTAAGCCTTTGGGGAGCAGGTGCTCAAATACTCCTGATCCTCCCTCACTTACTCTACATCACAAAAATTATAAAGGCATTCGCCGACGTGTATGCAACGCTGTTCACCATACATTTTTAACAGGACATATTTCCGCTCAAAAAAAAACAAAACAAAAGGTCTTATGACTACTTCATGGATCGAGCCTGAACATTAACAGTCTTTTTTTCTCCCAACAATCACTAATCCTAATCCACTAATTAGACAGACAGACAGACAGACAGAAAGTACTCTGTCTGTCTGTCTGTCTGTCTGTCTAATCCATGACTTTTATATTTGGCAATTCTTTATACAGCAGACCTGCAGGACATATCCAACACCAGTGTTTCATTGTGCTTAGCAGGCACTATCTTCAAGAACACACACACACACACAGCAAAATGTTCCAATGCAAGTCCGTCAAACTTAAATTATGTTGCACGACTCTTCTCCAGATCACAACGCCTTACTCGCCAAAAGTCTTCGGCCACTTTGCCAGCATCCGTCACGAGTCTCTTGTTCAAGCAGGCCGCAGCAGGACACACTGTAGCTGCTGAGGAACATGGGGTGTTGCAGAAATTGAACCTTTTTGGTCAATCGAAAATTTCTTTCACTGTTTGGCCTCCCTGCAGCCAAAGAACTTGCAGCAAATGACCCGCTGTAACAAGACATCTCGAGGAGGAAATGTGTGCCTGAAAAACAGATGAAAGGAGTTTTAATGGCTATATGAGAGGAGGAGAGAGACAGGAGGGAAATGTAGAAGATGAAAAGAGTCTGGTAAATAAGGGCAGTATAGGGGATGAATAAGTGAAACATGGGGGCATCTGGATTAAACTCAAAAACGAGACAGTCTGGTCTGAGAGAGGTTAGGAAAGGATTAGGCCCAGGAGTTAAAGCTTCTCTCGGGGACAGAACTTTAAGATACAATATGAACCTGGTAATCTTAAAGCAGTGGGTCTGTTATTGGTTTCTTGCTCCTTGCTCTTATTTTGGGAAGTTTTCACCCTAACACTTCGTCATCACTCCTGCTGTGTCGTCATCTGAAGCTGAGGTCAACTGGCATCCTCCACCTCCGCAGGTGCCGAGGAAGCAAACAGGGAATGCCTCTAATTTGTAGAAGAGGAAGCCACACTGTTATACATGCTGTACATTTAGCATCTCTTGGAGTTGCTGTTGCTGTTGCTGTGAATGCATCAACTTTCAGCTGCCAGTCTTGCCACAGTCCAGCAATACAGAACAGCCACTATCAAACTACAGCCCAAAATTTAAATTGTCATCATATCAACCATGTTCTCCTCATGGTTTTAGAGTTTGTGGGTCTGATTGAGTTGACTTCCACCTGTTGGAATCAATCATTTATCTGTGCATGTTTTTCAGACTAATGTCAAGACATTCTATAAATTCCCTCAGCGACACCTGGATTTAGCTGAGCAACATACACTAAAGCTAAAAGCAGGTCAAAAAGGAGTAAAGTGCAGGTGGATTAACTTGGATGCTTTTATTTTACTCTTGAAAGTTTGTTTGCTCAGTTTTAATCTTTTAATTTGTGCAAAGCCATTACGGGCAGCTTACTGAATTTTACTTACAATTTTTTTTTTTTTTACCATGTGTATGCAGGAGCCACATCTACACATGGTGACACAGAAACAGCCATATAATCAACAAATAAACCTATTAGTACTTTGTATTAGTTGAATCAGTCTGATATTACTTAGAAGCAGAGCCTTATTTGTCTGATATCTATCACATGTATCATTTTATGTTTGATGATCTTCAAAGCTAAAGGTCTTATTCACCCATTCACATAAAAGCATTCATTTCAAACTTTTATTTTTTCTCTTGCTGTTTGGATCATAGCTTTACAATCATGTGTATCTGTTATGTACAAGATGCGTACAAAGAAGTTAGAGTGGGTGTGATGGCATAGTGGGAGGACTGGGTTGTGTTTATTTTTGACAACTGTGTGTTATGTTTGATAAAGATAATTGTTGGAGTATATGTATCAGCAGATGGCTGACAGCTTGTATCAAAACCACTTGTATGTGAAAACATCTCAGCCTCATTTCTTAAAGTAAATGCAGCCTCCCTGGATTTGATTTTACACACAAGCAGTTGTTGCAAAATCATGACCTTTTCAGCATAAAGTGCTCAGAAGGTTTCTACTGTAATGCTATGTGGCAACTCACATTCAACTGTGTAATAGCACTGTTCTCTAATGCCTACATAAAATGATAGCAACTGCATTTTACCAGCAACGATGTAGTAAACTCACTGCGAGTCCATGTTGCCATCATAGCAGTACGTCCCAGCTGCTATTAATTCGTGCATTACTGCCTCTACTAATTGTCCATATTTCCTCCTACAGTGCAAGTCATCTGCAATCTGCCTCCTGCTTCAGTCTGAGCTTGCTACTCTAAGTGTGACAACTAAAGATGTGCTAATGTGCTGCAATTTAAAAAAAAAAAAAAAAAAAATTGTCAAAAACAATTAGAGTCCTCTCAGACGGTCAAACCGTGACAATCTTCAGAGTGGTAATTATCTCTTGTTGAAGACTAAACTGTTTCGTCTAGCCATAATTCCTTTCAGGATATTGCTCATTAAAGTAGAGAGAGACGGCACAAATAAACAAATAAATGGAGGAGAGGAATGGAAAGACATTGGCAGTGCGGTTTAGTGTTTGACATGATTCAGTTAAATTTACCGAACTTGCAAACCATCTTTGCTGGAACTGCGGTGTTAATCAAGATGGAATGAATGTGTTGTAACATAACATCTACACTTTTACAGTGTCATAAAGGGCAGCGTAATCTATGGGTTTAATTTGTTTGAAACTGGCCTAAAAAGCTGTGGGAGAAAAAGGGAAATTTGCTTATCGTGATATTACGGAGGTGAGGAAAGGTTTTAGGGGTGGCACTCTGTTAAGCTTGCAGTAAAAACTGTCCCCTTGTGCCTTCAGGACATGTGAACTGAATAAAAAATTTCATTAGCCTCGGCTTTAATGGGGAGTTGTAGTGTGGTCCTAGAGTAACAAGGATAGCACAGAATCCATTTGTTTTTCTAATTTGGGTGGATTTGGGGGAATAAATGTCAGTTTAATTTATTTTAAATACACAAAACATTTGCACAAATGATCAGCCATTGTTTCTTGTAGTCCATAAATCTGCATGCTTGTTATCTGATTTCATAAAGCGATATGGGTCATTGGCACGCTGCGACGGCACAGATGTATTTGGTGGGAATAGAAGCAACAGGGCCATGTTTCATCTATTGAGCACCAATGGTAAACATCTGATAATACACTTTGAAAACAAGGATTTCCACTTTGCCCATAAAAACAATGCAATAATGAGATAAAACTATAGATTGAATGCATGATGAATTGCGGACGCATTGTGTCGCCTGAGAGAAATGACGCATGTTTTGACCAATCGAGGGACATTAGCAGTCCAAGCAATGCCTAACACAATAAGAATCTGAAGGCCTCCACAAAGTAGCTGATTGCATTATGGGCTTGCTATGCAGCTGGCAGCTGCTTCCTGACAATATGATGATGGAAAACTCTCGTCACTCCACTTCAAAATAGTCAATTAATGGAAATGAAATTGTGTGATGTCTGTTGCGGCACAGATGCTGAAGGCGAAGATGACAAACTGGGACTGCAGCAGAAATTTTATTGCTGGTTAATATTTAGCAATGTTTCCCATTTAGGTTTTTAATAACCCTTGTTAAAACTTAAACTGTATATTAAGATTTTGATTTGCATGTAATGCATGATTATGGTTTGGAAGTGCATGCGCTTAATGAAACTCAAAACAGTAATTATAATTACATTTGTATATTTAGAGTTATTTTTTTGCAATGATATTACTGTATGAGGTTAACAAATTAGAATTAGACTTTTGCAAATAATCCTGACAACGTTACTGATTATTTGCATCACTTTTGTTGCAGGTGCTAAATGATGGGAAGGTGGTGCATGCATAAGGTTATATTGGCAATGCACCATTTCATCATCAGAGCTACAGACATTGCCTCATGGGAGCTACTTCCTAACACAACACAGTTTTAATGATGGCTACACTGGAGCCATTGTTGTTTTTATCTTTCTCATCTTGGGCTTGCTGTGTTTGTGAGTTAGTACAGTGACTCACTCAGCTTCCCTTCATTGCAATAACTCGGTGCTATATTGAAAGAAAAACATTGGTGATGGTTAGATGGTTAGAAGTATTTTGTCAGGGATGTCCTGCAAATATATATATATAAATCTTTGTCTAAGCATTCATGTGTGTGCTAATAAAACCAGAAATAGAGTCAAAATTATCATCATATTTATCAGATTCATGGCTAATTCTCAGACAGTGTGCTTTCACACTTGACAATGTCAGCATCAGTTTTCTACAATATCCCCTTAGAACCATTGCTAGATCTGCTATTCATTACATATATCATGCATATAATGAAAAATGGAAAATACATATATCTCTACCACCATACACAAATATATCTGCTTCCATAAAACATTTATAATGTGCTTTTGTTGGAACATGCCTTTTTATGTCTATATAATTCATCTGGATATTCTTTCAGTGTAATGCACAAAAGTGCTGTCTAAATAAATTTGATTTGATTCTCATTCTGTGTAGCGTCTGTGAAACATATGAGTGAAAAGTACCACAATCCCGCATGTGCACATGCAGGCGCATTGGCTGTCTCTCACACGCAGACAGACACTCTCGGACCTTGTCGGCAGCCTTCCTCTATAGAAGGAAGTGAAAGAGGTCTAATTGGCTGCATTGCCTGCTCCCACATTTTCATGGTCATTCAGGCGATCTTGTTCCGTGAAGGATAAAGGATATAGAGCTCTGCTAGATGTACACAGAGAGACAGACAGATAGACAAGTAGAGGGACGAACAGAGAAAAACGTCAGTCCAGACAAGTGAGGTCCATTTGACTTGAATGGGAATATATGTAGCATGACAGAATTGGAACAGTAGGAAGCTGAGCTATGTTCTAAAGAAAACATATTTAATCATTAAAAATACTTGTGTTTGAATTATATGCTACCATTTCAAAGAGCATATATGCACACACACACACACACGCACAGAAATATGTTATCAGTATTCCTTTTGCAAACATGTCTGTACCAAGATGCCACAGCCTGCTGGTGCCAACAATTCAGGGACTCATCAGAGGTCCAGAGGGGCCAACCTGTCTTTCTGTTCATGTAAACAGCTGAACTTAAATTAGACTTACATCTGAGTAATGACCAAAACAGTTCCCCCTGTCTTTTCATGATTTTAGATTTTGCTCCATTAAACTAATTGCTGACTAAAACAGAGTGCTCGTGTCTGCCAAAGGCCCCAGCGGATCCCAGGGGTCTTCTTGAGCAGTGCAGCTGACATCGAGTGCTGCTCAGTGGGTCTGGGGCGCCATCTGTGCCAGCTTCTCCCACTGGGTGCCTTGTACTCAGCCGAAACCCCCCCCCCCACACCACACCCCCAACATGCTTGAGTACTATATGTCTGCTTCCCCCTGGGCAGCCTGTTACACTGAGGAAACACATGATGGTGCGCTCAGGAACACTAACACAGATGCACATGTATACGTACACATTCATCTACAGACTAATGTGCCAGATGAGTTATGTGCTGTACTTTGTGGCGACGCCGTCTTTACAGTGGTTGCAGAGTTAAAGTGAAAATATTTGAATGTAGATGTTGTTCAGTCTCAAAAATGCCAGTCTGAAATTCTTTCAAGGACTATCTTTAGGTAAAAAACACTACTTTTGTTTAAGCTCCACAGAAGCTGCAACTTGATTTAATTACAACAATTTGCTGTTCTTTTGACCAGAAATTAACAAATTTATAATGAATGCCCACAAAACTAAATATTAACTAAGCAAGGTTAATAGACCCTTCTTCTGATGATGCCTGGCTATATATCCAAAACTATTATATTAATAGTTGTGCTGCTTCATCATCTCAGCTGTTCATTTCTTACATACTTCTAAATTGGAAATAATACTTAACATGCCTGAATGAAAATTACATTTTGTCAGACACATCTTAGTAAGAGGAATGAAAAAAGCATTGGTGGTGATGTTAAAATTCTACCAGTTCTCCGAATGACCACAAGCGCTTTCTGCATGAGCAACTACATGTGTAGGCTACCCCAGAGGTTTACTGCTCCCCATGTAGATTGTGACATGGAGTCATTGTATTTTACTGTTGACAGTTTTGTCACTACTGAGCTTTTCTTCTATGTAGTGGATTTCAAGATGTAAGACAAATATTCCATCAAGGCCAAAATGTCCCAAAAGGCCCAAATGTCCAATCTTGTAATGCGAATGAAACAGTTTTGTTGTTCACAGTCCAGTAAGCATGTCTTTTTTAAAATTCATACAGATGCATGTCTATCTATAGTGTGTATGTACAGTACATTGCACGCCACTGCACATGATGCACAGAGCCTTGGACATTTCACGTGATGATTACTGTAATTTAGATACAGACAAGTGGAATCATGCTTGTGCACACACACTCATCAACTGTCTACATTGATTCAGTTTCACAGGCACATAAATCATTGGACTCACTTGGACATTCAATTACTTATACTTTGCGTGAACACGTGCATGTCTGCAGTATGTAGGCAAACACAGAGATACTCAAGCACACATGGATGGACACACACATGCACACACTATACAGCTCACACATGTGCAAACCCACACACGCAGCCTGTAAGATTCAGCAACTGTGCCTCTAGAGTCTCTGATTAAATTGGGCATAAATGTGCTGACTCCTTGGGAGTTAATTGGTATTTCCCAATCTTATTATGACTGCCTCCAATCTGTTTCTCATACAGGTACTTTACAGCCAAAACCTGCATAGGGTTTATAAATACACATTTTAAATTTGCAGCCTGGTGACAGCTGAAGACAGTTTCGTTTTTGTTCTAAATAAGTGAGTCATCTCTAAGAGAGATGAAACAACAGTGTTTGCCAATTGAGCCAGATGTTCATGTTTAAACAGGGGCTTGCAATAAGAGACACCCCTGGATGGCAGAGGTGGGACAGAGGGACAGAAAGAGGGGTGAGGTGGGAGCGTCAAGCAAACCTGAGTTACTTTTTCATTCCAAAAAACCTTTAAAGATAAAGATCCTCACTCAGTAATTTCATCCAACAGCATCAGCTTGTCGATTATTTGTTGTTTTTATATTTTTACATTCAAGACACTGCTGTAGTTTTCCTTCATATATAGTTTATGTTTATGCCATAGTCAAACACGTATAATACTGACAAGGCTGGTCTGAGGACTGAGCCCAAACGCACGACACAGAGGCAGCGAGTGCAATAATAAAGTTTTTAATGAAAAGTATCAAAACAAAATCACTCACATGAGGAAAAACACCAATACAAACAATGAAGCAAAGTAGCAACTGAAAATCACACTTGCGTGGTAACTTAATAATAACGCAGCAAAGGCTTAAACAAAGTAAGAACCAAAAATCACTCCTAAGAGGTAAAAAGGTAAAATGGCAAAAACAAGGCAAAGTAGCAAAATAACCTGAATCATGAAGAACAAGAATGCAAAGGCGAAAACCTGACATGGACGGCACGGTTGACTGTTCAGACGAGACGAGACAAACTGGCACAGGACAAAGGGAGACGCAGACTATATATACACAAGGTAATGGGGAACAGGTGGAAACAATCAGGGCGGGGCAGACAATCACACTGGCGGGAAACACAAGGAAGGGCAAGTTACCTGAAACGAGAGGGAAAGTTAGATTTCAAAATAAAACAGGAAGTCACGAGACAACATAAACACACGACATAACTGACTCAAACTTAACATAATCTTCTAGATGTGACAGTACCCCCCCCTCTAGGGGCGGCTCCAGACGGCCCAGGAACATGGGGATGGAGTTCGTAGAAGTCTGCGATGAGATCAGGGTCCAAGATGAAGCTGGCAGGAACCCATGACCGCTCCTCTGGGCCATAACCTTCCCAGTCCACCAAGAACTGCCTGCCCCGGCCCCTATTCCGCACAGCCAGCAGGGACTTGACCGAATAGACAGGACCTCCTTCGATCATCTGGGGGGGTGGAGGGGGTGTGGCTGCGGGAACCATAGAACTTTCCTTGACCGGTTTCACCCGGCTGACGTGGAAGGTGGGGTGGACTCTCAGGGTCCGGGGCAGACGCAGGCGGACTGAGGAAGGACCGATGACTTTGGACACCGGGTAAGGGCCCACGAACCGTGGGGCCAGCTTCTTGGACAGGACGTGGAGTGGGAGGTCCCGTGTAGAGAGCCAGACCTTCTGGCCTGGCTGGTAAGCAGGAGCGGGACGGCGCCTCCGATCGGCAGCCCTCTTCATGCGGTCCACGCTGCGAAGCAGGACCTTGCGGGCGGCT
Source organism: Centropyge bicolor (assembly GCA_037975185.1). Lineage (NCBI taxonomy): Eukaryota > Metazoa > Chordata > Actinopteri > Pomacanthidae > Centropyge > Centropyge bicolor. The sequence continues at coordinate 9,304,154 of JBBMOC010000008.1, forward strand.
GCCCAGATGCGGCGGCAACGTCGAACCATGGCGTGCGCTGACGGGACGATAACCTCCTTTTCAGCATCCGGGAAGATCGGGGGCTGGTAGCCAAAGACGCACTGGAATGGAGACATACCTGTGGCTGAGGTCGGGAGCGAATTGTGGGCGTACTCTACCCACACAAGGTGCTGGCTCCAGGAGGCCTGGTTTTGGGACACCAGGCAGCGGAGGCACGTCTCCAGCTCCTGGTTGAGGCGCTCAGTCTGGCCGTTGGATTCGGGGTGGTAACCCGAGGTCAGGCTGACAGTGGCTCCGATGAGGGTGCAGAACTCTTTCCAGAACCTGGCGATGAACTGGGGCCCCCGGTCAGAAACTATGTCTTTAGGAAATCCATGAATGCGAAAGACATGAGTCATCATGATGTCCGCCAGTTCTTTGGCGGACGGCAACTTGGGCAGAGCAATAAAGTGAGTCATTTTAGAAAATCGATCCACCACTGTGAGGACAGTGGTGTTACCTTGGGAGACCGGGAGCCCCGTGACGAAGTCCAGAGAGATTTCTGCCCAGGGACGTGAGGGAACAGGCAGAGGTTGCAGCAGGCCCATCTGTGCTCTGGAGGAGGATTTGCTGCGTGCACAGACTGTGCACGCCTCCACGTACTCCCGTACTTCACGCTCCATGGCGGGCAACCAGAACCTCTGCGCGATGACGTGCATAGTTCTTTTGACCCCATGATGGCAGGTGAGCAGCGAGGTGTGAGCCCAATGTATCACCTGTGGACGCATTTGAGCAGGGACAAACAGGCGGTTCTCTGGACAACCACTAGGTGATGGGCTCTCACCATTAGCTTGCTTCACCTCAGATTCTATTTGCCAGGACACCGCTCCTACCACACGATTCAGTGGCAGGATGGGTTCGGGTTCCTTGGCAGTAGGCTCAGGGTCAAACAGGCGGGACAAGGCATCAGGCTTGGCGTTTTGGGACCCCGGCCTGTAAGAAAGGACAAAGTTAAATCTGTTAAAAAACAAGGTCCACCTGGCCTGACGAGAATTAAGTCTTTTGGCTGTTCGAATATATTCCAAGTTCTTGTGGTCAGTCCACACCAGGAAGGGGTGCTGCGCCCCCTCCAGCCAGTGTCTCCACTCTTCTAAAGCCACCTTGACAGCCAACAACTCACGGTTACCCACGTCGTAATTCCTCTCAGCTGGCGACAGCTTCCGCGAGAGGAAGGCGCAGGGGTGGAGCTTGTTGTCCTTCTCGGAGCGTTGGGAGAGGACTGCTCCAACCCCGTTGTTGGAGGCATCCACCTCCACCACAAACTGCCGGCTGGGATCTGGAACCGTGAGGATGGGGGCCGTGGTAAACCGGGCCTTGAGTTGCTGGAAAGCCTCCTCGGCTTGAGGAGACCAGTGGAACGGCGTCTGTGGAGAAGTGAGAGCATGGAGAGGGGCAGCTATTGCGCTGAAGTTTCTGATGAACCGCCTGTAAAAGTTAGCAAATCCTAAGAATTGCTGAACCTTTTTGCGGCTATCAGGTGTCGGCCACTCAGCCACAGCGCTCACTTTAGCCGGATCCATCTGCATCTTCCCAGGGGCTATGATGAAGCCCAGGAAAGACACAGTCTCGGCATGGAATTCACTCTTTTCAGCTTTGACATACAATTGGTTCTCCAGCAGCCGCTGGAGAACCTGTCGCACATGATGGACATGGACATCTGGATCAGGGGAAAAGATCAGGATGTCATCAAGATAAACATATACAAAATGGTTTAAGAAGTCTCTGAGAACGTCGTTTATCATGGCCTGAAACACTGCAGGAGCGTTTGTTAAGCCGAAAGGCATGACCAGATACTCATAGTGTCCACTGGGTGTGTTAAAGCCGGTTTTCCACTCGTCCCCCTCTCGGATCCGTACCAGGTGGTAGGCGTTTCTCAAGTCCAGTTTAGTGAAGATCTTTGCCTGCTGGAGTTGATCAAAGGCAGAAGACATGAGAGGCAAAGGATAACGATTCTTAATCGTAATGTCATTAAGAGGAGCATAGTCAATGCATGGCCGAAGAGAACCATCTTTTTTCCCCACAAAAAAAAAACCTCGCCCCTGCAGGAGACGAAGAGGGGCGGATCAGACCGGCCTTGAGGGAGGACCCAATATATTCAGTCATGGCCTCCTTCTCAGGACCAGAGAGGGAGTAAAGCCGGCCCTTGGGGATGGATGCCCCTGGTATCAAGTCAATGGGGCAGTCATAAGGTCGGTGAGGAGGGAGAGAGGTGGCTTTGCATTTACTAAACACCTCACCCAGATCATGGTAGAACTTAGGAACCGACGTCAGGTCCGGCGTTTCAGATTCTGTGGTGTGGTTAACAGAGACAACATTAATCTTGGCTTTCACACTCAAATCAGGGCATGACTTAAAACACTTGTCTTTGCACTGCTCAGCCCAGCTCAAAACCCTCCCAGTATTCCAGTCTATGTGTGGGTTGTGATCTTTTAACCAGGGAAACCCCAGGATCAGAGAGCGCTGAGAGGCATTAAACACATGGAAACACATGAGTTCTTGGTGATCACCTATGACGACAGACACAGGTTCAGTTTTGTGGGTGACCTTGAATAATAAGCTCCCATCAAGGGCACTGGCGTCTATGGGCCTAGGCAGGAGTTCAGTGTTCAGTTTCATTTTCTTAACAAAACCCCAGTCCATGAGACTTTCATCAGCCCCAGAGTCTATAAGAGCCCCAAGACAGACAGTGGTGTCATGATGTGTTACCTTGACCTCTGTGAACATTCGGGGAGAGGATTCAGCGGGGGAGACACAGCTCACCAGTACCCTCCCGTCTTCTGGTGAGCCTGCCCTTTTAACTGGACAGGTTGCGAGGAGATGTCCCTGCTGCCCGCAGTAGAAGCACCTGCCCTCCTGAAGACGACGGCGGCGCTCCTCCGCAGACAGCTTAGCGCGTCCCAGCTGTATGGGCTCCTCCCCCTCTCCAGTCATTACGTCTTCCTGGAGAACTGGTGACTGAAAGCGTGGATAGCTCTGCCGACGGAGAGTAGAGCCTGAGGTTCGGTCCTGATGACGACCCTCTGATGATGTCATCTGGTGTCGGCTCCGTCGGCGCTCGTGGAGGCGATGGTCGGTGCGGATGGCCAAGGCGATCAGGGAATCCAGGTCAGGAGGCAGGTCCAAAGGCACCAACAGGTCCTGGATCTGGTCACATAAACCTTTGAGGAAAACATCGTAGAGAGCCGTGGCGTTCCACCCGCTCTCCGTGGCTAGGATGCGGAAGCGGATGGCGTAATCACCCACCGAGTCTGTGCCCTGCTTTATAGTGCTTAATGCACGTGCCTTCTCGCGATCAGAAGAGAGAGGGTCGAACGCCCTCCTCAGGGCTTGTTTGAATTCTCCCAGAGATCCACAGATCGGTGAATCCCGGGACCACTCCGCTGTAGCCCAGGCTCTGGCTCTTCCGGTGAGGTGTGAAATCATAAATGCCACCCTGGCCCGCTCTGAGGGAAATGCTGATGGTGACAGTTCAAAATGCATTTCACAGTCAGTGATAAAGGGCCGGCAATCACCGGACTCACCGGAAAACTTCTCAGGCGGAGCGAGGCGGAGAGCTGGAGTGTGGAGACCCAAGGCGAAGGACGAGGTCGTGGCTGCTGGTAACGACGTGGCTGTGGTGTTAGCAGAAGAGGAAGTCTTTGGAGCCTGGGCGGAGTCTTGACCTACTTGGGCAGTCAGGAAGCTCACCTGGTTAGTCATGGTGGCTTTCCATGCCTCCTGGTCTTGTGCCATCTCTCTCATGCCCAGGTGCATGGAGGACAGTAGCTCTACCTGCTGGTTGAGGCAGGCTTCTTGGGCACGGATGGCAGCCATCAACTGCTCTGTGTCGGCTGAGCTCATGCTGGCCAGTTTGTACTGACAAGGCTGGTCTGAGGACTGAGCCCAAACGCACGACACAGAGGCAGCGAGTGCAATAATAAAGTTTTTAATGAAAAGTATCAAAACAAAATCACTCACACGAGGAAAAACACCGATACAAACAATGAAGCAAAGTAGCAACTGAAAATCACACTTGCGTGGTAACTTAATAATAATGCAGCAAAGGCTTAAACAAAGTAAGAACCAAAAATCACTCCTAAGAGGTAAAAAGGTAAAATGGCAAAAACAAGGCAAAGTAGCAAAATAACCTGAATCATGAAGAACAAGAATGCAAAGGCGAAAACCTGACATGGACGGCACGGTTGACTGTTCAGACGAGACGAGACAAACTGGCACAGGACAAAGGGAGACGCAGACTATATATACACAAGGTAATGGGGAACAGGTGGAAACAATCAGGGCGGGGCAGACAATCACACTGGCGGGAAACACAAGGAAGGGCAAGTTACCTGAAACGAGAGGGAAAGTTAGATTTCAAAATAAAACAGGAAGTCACGAGACAACATAAACACACGACACAACTGACTCAAACTTAACATAATCTTCTAGATGTGACAAATACATCTGATAACACTTCACAGATAATTGCACTTATAGATGATGATATGTGGGCAGGCAGATGAGAGACAGTAATAGAGCAAAAGCATTTAAGTGACTGAGATCGATGTAAAGATATACAGACACAAACAGAGAAAGAGACGCTTGAAAGACACTGAAACACTATGAAAATGACAGCATTATACCAAAGATGTAAACAAACCTTGAGAGATTATTAAGGGGAGTATAACATAAAACAATACCAAATGAGTAGCATTCATGTGTCAATATATGTTTGAGGTATCGTGGAGCTCTAGGTTTACATAAGAAGTGATACGATGACACTAAGAATCAGTCACTTGCTAACTATCAGGGAGCAGCAAGTGAGATTTAAACATTTAAAAGTAGAGTTGAAAGTTTTCTTTCTTCCACAGCTGTGTAGGACCCTCTGATCGCTATCCAGAGTGCTGATCCTGGATCTGTCCGGAGTCTTCATCCATTTGAACTAATGGGCTGGAATCCTGTAAATTCAGGCTTGTGTCCAATAATTTGCCATGATTGATCAGGTTTGCATCTGCTAGTAAGCTCAATACGTACCATGTAAAACCTTGTTGGTTAATCTTTGACATGCCAACACCAACCTACTTTCAATCCAGTCAGTTTTTAGAGTGAGTAAATAGTTGAGTTGCCTAACATCTTTGGCCACTTAAGGTAGTTTTCTGTGCACATTCTGGCAGTAGGTTTTCTTGTTTTGTGTTGACCTCAGTAAAGATCTTGTTCTCTGCACTTGGGTCTCAGCAAAATGACACAGTAGGGATATGTGTCGTGTATACCGCATTCAAGAGGTAGTAATGAAAAAGAAAGAGGCCTCTAGTTTCTTGCTGCTGGTGTACCCTGGCAATCCTGCCGTGGATGTGTTATGAATATTTCACCCACAGTGTTCAGTTTTGACGAGTGCATCACCATCACCTCTGACTGACAACTGGCAGAAAAATCTCTTCCCCATTATCTAGAGAGCCTGTGGACGGGACGCTCAGACTGACAGTTCTGATAATATTATTAGACGAAAATAATCCTCTCTGCATTAAACCCTGAAGAATGTATGTTACTGTATGAGGGAAGGGAAATTAAAGAATGGAGTTATCACAATGTATCAATACACGACTGATGAGAGAAAAATATGAGTTAATAGAGGAATATTTCACTGCTCCTTCCACCAGTACGTTGCTTTATTTTCATGTGTCTAGAGGCAAAAACTTTTGTCGGGAAGAAAAGCTTAGTCACACTCAAAAGGACACCAATCACCATTACTTACTCCAAAGAGCTGGTCTCAAGACTTTCATCATGCAGGATGGGACCTTGCATAAAGCCTTCTTTCAGACACTCATACCTTATATTATCAAGGATGGGATTGACATTAACAACGACAGGGTTGAGAATCCTGTAACTCCACTGCTTTTATACACAGTGAGATATTTGGGCAATATGAGAGAAAGAGTCATTGCAGGGCATGTGACTCCAGCTCCAGACCTGGGGAGCAGCAAAGTCATTCCCATGGTTCTCTCTTTGGCACGGCGAAGGTCAGAAGAGCAGCTGGGAAAGTCTGACAGCTGGGAACTTCCTCAGTCTCCAGCAGACCCCAGATGTTTCTCTCTCTCTCCCCCCTTTTCTCTTCCAGCTCTTTCCCTTGTCTCTTTTCTCATTCACCATCTCTACCTCTCTCCCCATTGTGGAAAAAAAAACAACAACAACAACAACAAAAAAGAACTGGCAAAGCTGCGTTCCAGTTGTGAAATGGTTGTTTTCGCCAATTACTTCTCTTCCCTTCGCCCGCTTATCCCAGATGTAGCCAATCTTGTGTGAAGATGTCAGAATTATGCAAATGATATTAGCAAGTGTGGAGAGCTGGATAGTGGGGATCTGTCATTTTTATTTGTCATTATTTAGAGCTGTTTTGACACCTTAATTTTGGATGCACGATAGCACAAGATTCATTATTGTGAAGATGATAAATTGATATTATTCCATTGTAACACTAAAGGCCAAATCCATGCTGTCTTATTAAATGAACCTGTAGCGAGAGAACGCAGTTTGCATTTGGATGTGAAATCTGATTATATGGTCACAAAATCATTCAACCTGTGGATAAGTTGCAGGGAATTCCTGGATCACAATCTGGGCAGAAAGACAAAGTGAATGTGTGTGTAGTTATTGTCTTTACTGCTTAAGAGCTCATTTCTCAATAGCAACAGTGTTGTGGTTCGTCACAGTTTTTCAATATGACATAATATTCAAACAATTTAAATGCAACACAACAATGCAACTATAAACATTTTCCATTTCTGCCATTAACCTTTAAATTAAGGAACATTTAATGGACAACTTAAATAACAAAAATACTAGGTTTGATCTAACTTTTTAAAATACAACATGTACAGTTATGACAAGCACTTACAGAGAAAGAAAGAGAAAAAGATGAAGAAACAGAGATAAATACACCAAATCCCATGTTGTCAGAAAGCCGAAAAATAATGATGTTGTAATGTTGCAAGCTTGGAGGTTTGTGTTACAATAAAAATACAGATCTGCACAAAACACCTCCTGTGTGTTTATAGGGTAAGCTGCGGGTGGGTGGTAATGATGCTATCTCATGTCTCCTCTCAGCAGAATGAATAAAAATACTGTCATATCAAAGTCGTCCTGAGTGACTGGATGTGTTGTGCATAACTGAGGAATACAATTTACAAATAGTTTTTTTAAAATGCTCTAATTTTTGAATGTATTTAAAAACCAACCCAACTCACGGTCAACATGACAAAAGCCTGTTTGCATATTAGGCAGAAAAAACATTTATGTTTTGACCTATTCAATGTGTAATGATTTTATGAATAAGGATGAATGTGTTCAGGCTGAATAAAAAACTTCACCTGTTCCAATATACTATTTACAAGGATAGAAGTAAAGACACAATGCTCTGAATATATATTAGTGTAGTGAGATAATACAATATTACACAAACAACAGTAACAGCTCTCTATGTATAAGGCACTGAAAATACGGTGAATGGGCTTCTCAGGGTCACAGTTGTGGTATTTACTGCTGTGGGTTAACATTAATGCCACCATCAAGATGTCAAACATTGCCCAAGTGCTGCACATCCATTGTGTTTTGGAGTAGCCATTAAACATTAAGGGAGCCATTTTTACTTTATTTCAGCTTTGGGAGTCCCCCCAGGAATCATGCCTAATCAAGTGACATTTAAATATCGGATTTTCATTGATCTGACCTTGATGTCCTGACAAAAACTACCTCCCTGGGACTGTGCACAATAAAGAAGATTAATCACACAGCCCATGGCTACGGCAGCAACAGGTAGGGTCCTTACACAGCTTTAGAAGGTCATAAAAGTTAAGTCTACAACCCAAGCAACGGCATTACTGATGAACTAACAGTAGCTCTAGTAAGCAGGACGCGGTGGTAGCTGAAGAAGAGAGCATGCACCACTTCAATTACAGCTGACACAAGACAGAATCCCACTTATTGCATAATGAGATGATTTAATTTGTAAATCATGCATGTGTGCATTACACACAACAGCAGGCTACATGCAGTACAGCACATGTATTAGTTAAAGCTTTTCACAATAAAATCGATTTTAAAAAATGAATCCTACTAGAAAACAGATGTCCACAAAATCCACAACTACTATATATTATGTTGTAGTTGTGACCTACAGTTTGGTCAATTGATAAGAAAACCAATACTGCCAGATCAGTGAAATCTACAAAAAACATCGATATCCGACACCCAGAATGAATCCAGATCCATTGCCAATATGTTTTACCATACAACCAAACTGTGCCCTTGTTCAGGCTTTTTGACTTAAAGAACAAAGCTAAACACACACCAGTGACAGGATGATGAGCTTTGCATGACAGAAAGGCAGTTGGTTTGTTGTTTACTGTTGGATGTGAGTTACCTCAGGTGGGTACTGCAGACAGCTCTTAAACATAAGTAACAAGTACTTTGACCAGCTGTCTCAAGGTGAAAAGTCTGTTACTCTGCCGCAGCTTTTACACCAGTGCACTGTGCGATTAGATGTACTGTATAATATGTCTAGACATACTAACGTAGTGATCAACAGCAGAAACAACACAAGTGGAAAGTTTTTCACTTTATGTGGTTTCTGTTGAGAGAATGGAGAGTAATGTCAAGAGGAGGCAGCATTTTTCATCTGTCATTTTCACCACAGAGAAGAAGGATTTTAATAACTAAATATTGATACTCTACACCTAGTTTGACTTTATAGTTAATGAAATGAGTATACTTCATCTGTACTTTGTCTTGTTTCTGGATGACACATTATCTGAAGGGATCCCGTCAGGTGTGATGTGATTGCATTTGAAAGGTAATCTATGAAAAGGCCTGGTGTCAGACGGGCCAAGGTGGGGTGCCGTCTGGCCGTAGGTAGCGGGAGGCAATCCAAAGTGGAGAAAACGACATGTGTCCACACTCACAAAACCCATTTCTAGCCTCCTCCTTAGCTCTTATTTCCAGATGAAAAATCAATTCAGATGCTCATGAGCATTTTGTAATTTTTTGTTTTTATTTTAAAGATGCTACAATCAGGTAGTTGTGCTTCATTGCTGTGGTTTCTCATTGTGTTGTAAATAAAATATATTAAGAAAAACCCACACAAACTAGAAACTAAGATTCAAGTATAACTGAGTTACATAGCAATAATTTAGTATTGAGTAAGCCCAGGGAAACAGATCCCTCAGTTGTATAAGATGGGCACAGCGGAACAAGATGTAAACAATATTAACACATTCTCAATGTGTAAAGTTAATGAGGAGGATGTGTTAGCAAACAGCTGCTGATAAACACAACTGCCAGAGTTTTAGTCTAATACATTCACACAAATTCACACTCTGTTTTAGTCTCCACCAACTCCAGAGGGAAATACCTGTCTCTTCAACTGCTGAATGCTCTATGATGATCCACTGCTGTTATATAAAACTACTGATTAGTGCAGATTTAATTATCATTTACTGCACAGACAAAATATATATATTTGGCACCTTGCACTTAAAGTTTATGTAACCTTGCTTGCCAAACTTTAAACAAATATTGATGTTATACAAACTGCATGGTAAAAGTTTACTGTACAAAAAAAAAGAAAAGAAAAAAGAATTGTAAACATTCCCATTTCTGCTTCGAGTTTCCATGTCGGAATGAATAAACACTGCAACTTCAGCGTAACAGCTGGGACTTTTTTTTACTTCTGAGTGGAAGTTCTTCCACTAAGATGTTCCTCATTGACCAGGCCAGCTGTGTGACCTCCCTCAGAGAAACAGATCTATAAAGAGGAAGAGAGTGAAAGAAGAAGAAGAAGAAGAGGAAGAAGTGGAGAGGGTGAGCGAGAGAGAGAGAGGGAGCTGTGAGTGTGGCATGGCAGTTAATCATGCTAAAGCTTTCCACTCCCTCAATCTGTCCATCCATCTGCCTCCCTCGCCCGCCTCATCCCTCTCTCTGTCCGTCTCTTTCTTGCTCTCCATTTCTCTCCTCTCGGCTCATCCCTCATTCTCACCCGCCGTTGGTCTCTAACCTCAAACCTGCTGCAGAAAGGTGTTAACGCAACCCTCCACCTCACAAACAGAGACGGTCCTTTTTACATTAGTCGTACCATTCCTACAGCCCCCACACAGCTCACCTGTCACGTCCTCACAGCATTTGTCCACTTTCCTTGGCCTTTTTTTTTTATTTCATACTTTACAAAAATGCTGTAATCTCACAGTCAATGCCCGACACTGACGTCAACTATTGTCTCTATCTGTCCTCTGTCTGTGGCCCTAACAATGCCTACTCTGAACACCCACCGAGAACTTATCCACCCATTTCTTCTTCCCAGCACTATCCTCCCAATGGTTTGTGGATGTCCACAGTGGGAGGTTGTCATAGCCAATCAGCTCCCGGTGGGTGGCGGCGGTGATGGCGTAGGTTGACTAAACAACCCTGCAGAACCAGGTGAGCCTTGCCTTGCCACAGTACTGAGACAGAGATGAAGCAGTGTCAAACCAGACGGTGACGCACCTGTCAGTCCGCCAAAGGTGTGTGGGGAGAATAAGACCACGGCTACGAAGTGGAAGATGGCACATGTTGCTACATGTGAATCTATTGGGGTATTTATGATTCTGATGTAAGTCTGGAATGTTCTAATAGTTGTGGCAATGCAATGATAAGTCTTAGTGCCAAATAATACTTTTATCGATGCCTTACTGTTATGGTTTGGGTCTCTCTGTTTATTTTTCTGGGGTTTTTTTTGTAGTTTATCTTCTGTACATTTTCAGTTTCATCTCCAGTGTTTTTGGTTCTAGATTGTGTCTTTGTGTTTTTTTCCAGGCTTTGCTTCAGTGGCTGGGGGCGTGGTGTCAGGTGCCTTCACTCTCACACCCACACCCATTTCCACTTTGTCACTTGCAGCTTAAAAACTCTACTCATTCTCCTCTCGAGCTGTTCACCAGTGTTTCCCTGTCCTCTAGTGCTTCAAGTTTTCAAATCTCCAGTCATTCCTTGGCTTTTTTTTTTTTTTTGTTCATCCCAACCTGCTCCACTTGCACATCTCCTGTCGTTCCTGCCTCAGCACCCACAGCCCGGCCTCCAACCACTGAAGCTTTTCCGTTTCATCTGTGCTTAATCTCTCTGTTTTGTTGCTGTAAGTCCTGGAGTTTTTGTGTGATTAATAAATCCCTTTTACCTCCCCCCACACCTGTGTCTCACTCTTGGGTCCAATTAAGAACTGAAACTGTAACACTTACTATACTTCCCTGATCTGTTTTTTTTTTTTTGCAGGATTAGACCTTTGCTCAAAGTGGTCAATGATTTGGATGTGCCAGAAGAAATAAGATCCACCTTCCAAGTGACCATATGTTGGACTTTCAGACCTACATGGAAATGCAAATTTCCCCGCTGAGGGATGAATAAAAGCTTATCTTATCTTATCTTATCTTATCTAAAACAAAACTTTTTTTTTAAGAGCAGCAAATGGGAATAGATGTAAAAGAAGTTCTTAGTTTGACTGAGAGAGTGCACAAAGGAACACAGGTCCACTTTGACCAGTATTTTACCACCATCAAGCTTCTGGATACTCTTCTGAGAATTGGCCTGCCTGCTACAGGAACAATTCAGAAGAATTAAATTAAAAGTAGTGCCACTCCTGAGCAAATATGGAAGAGGTTAACGGAAAAGATGTTGCAGCGATCTCACAAAGGGGACGGACAGCAAACTTGGTGTCAATCAGTCATGTGATCGACCCCTGGGATACCTGTTCTGGGGGTGGGGGTGGGGGTTGTTTACATGTGTGATTAGCTACTACAGAATATCTAGCTGCACCAAGGAGTGACCTGTTCGAATCCTGCTTCACTTCACTGATTCGGCCATCACCAACTCATGGATTCACTACAGACAAGACAAGCCTCTCAACGACCTGCAAAGAAAACCTCCCAGTACCTTCAGACTCCTCTTGGCTGAGGACTTGATGTAAATGGTTTTTTTTTTTCTATAAAAAGTCTTTTTCTTATATACAGACTATTTACACCAGCATTTAGAGGCGTTAGGGACAATATCAGCCACTCCCATGCGCAGCAGTTTCCAATAGCAACCAAACCTACGAGCTTCATACTCTTAGAGGGTTTCATATTGGTTTTATTTATATCACTGTACTTTTATTGGACCCACATGGGCTTTTGCAGTGTATCATTATTTGTTTAATCTCTTTGTCATATTTCAAAGTGACTGTGTTACAATGTAATATTGGGGGCATTAAACTCAGATATTGCATGACTTACAGTAAGTGAGCAGTTTGGGGTTTCTGCCGAACGACTTACCGCACCGGGGATCAAACCTGTGATCTTTCAGTAATGTCAGATCTGTTAACTCTGTGTCAGATCCTACATTAATGTGACAGCTTCATATTGTGTTCACATGCGTATAAAATTGGTAATTGTGATGCAATTATATATATAATTTTCTCTTATTAGAACATTAATTTCCTGTCTTTAGGTATGATCATGTAATTGGTAGTTGTATTATTTGGTCTGTCAAGTTTTAAATATTTCAGTGTTCATCTCATGTCACTTGTAAAGCTAAGAATCACATTGTTGTCATATTGCATTATTATAGCATAAACATACACAGTGACAAAAGTGATGGTTTCAGCTGAATAAAGCGACCTCAAGTTGCTTCTTAACACACTCCTTTATTAAGTGGCTCATGATTTTAAAGAGTTTGGCTGCTTGATTTTTTAAAATGTTTGCCTCCATAATTAGATTGAAACAGATGCTATTTTGAGGTAGGAGGACAATAGAAACACTTGAATCCGTATTTTGTATTCTGCAGCAATCAAATCCGTGATCCGTCTCTTCTTTTTCTATCTAGCACTTTAGTGGAGAAAGCAAAATCCTGAAAGAAAGAGATTGGAGATTTTTTTTCTCTCTCCTCTGAAGTAACTACAATGGCCCCCCTGCCTTGTTCTATCCCGAGAGTGTCCTGAAACCCAATGAATAACACCCAGATATTTTCAGGCCAACACACCCAAGCCACACTGAGTACAACAAAGGGGGAAAAAAATGAAGCCTCCTTTTTCATTTCACCTAAAAAATATCATCCGTGGGCCTCTATTTTACTCCCAATTTCCCCATATCTTTCATTTCAGGGAGAACTGGCTTTTGTGACGTCTATCAAGCTTCCACTCTGAGGCCTGTGGTGTCTCTGCATGGCCACCTCTCACTAAGTGAAACCACGTCACGTCTATGATGCACTAATATGAACACACATTAAATGCAACTGCTGGGTCAATTTAGACTGTTTTGACAAAGCTTTTGTAATTTACAACCCCTTTGGTGACTCAAGCTCCTGTGGTTTACTTCAGGTTAAATATAGATGTAAGTATGAAGGAGACTTTCTTTGGAATTATAGGTTGTTTTACAAGTTTTCAGATTTAGAGCTTTAATTTGTCCTTAGCTCATATTGTGCTATTTTTTTACAACATAATTTCCATCCACAATAAGAGCCTTTCTATGTATCTGTCTAGCTACACTGTCAGTGTTCAGGGGAATATGCACAGTATCTAAACAACTATGACTAGCAGAGACAAAGTAAAAAAATAAAAAAATAAAAAAATACTTCTTAGAAGAGACAATATCAAGCTGTCAGTCACGATTCAGAAAAAAGTGCTCCATACAGTTTCCAAATGTATTTCACAAATGTGTGTTTTGTGATAATTTCGCAGAGGACTATCTAACTTATTGGGCTGTACCCAGTGACACATAGCTCCTCAGGTAGAGAGAGACTAAATAAAGCAGTCAAGGTGGAACAGCAAGGAACTTTATAGCCAAAAGCAGTAAACAATTGCAGGCAGAGATATGGATGCAAATGACAAATGTGTGGTTCTACAATAAACAGTAGATGATAATACTACCTAAATAAATACATATATTCTACTGTAAATGTAGCTGTAATAGTCTTTCTGGAGTCCAGGGAGTTGATAAAAAAAGTAAATCAAAAACATATTCAAAAGTAACACATGAGACAAAGAAAGAGTGAAATAACAAAATCCTCCATTTTTTCCACTCACAACACAGCTTCCTTTGTTAGCCTGCACATGATAGGACCCATGCACCCTGTGTTGATCCTTTACTATGATTGTGAAGGTCCCTGGGATGTTTGTATTTTAAAACTACACCTGGTAGTTTTACACACTGGCAACCCCAAATGAGTAATGGTTGAGATATTATGGACAGCAGACAAATTAAAAATAGTCCCTCCCTCATTTTGAAAAGGAGTGCTGCGTGTGTATGCGAAAACACTGGGGGCTGAGCTGGTTTTAGCTACTGAAGGCAGAATTAAGAAATGAAGCATTCATCGCAGTAACACAAACATTTGATACCACCCACAACGTGGGAAGACAAAATAAGTGATGTGCAGGAGAACAACGGTGGAGGGGTGTCAGGGAAGAGGCTGGAGAGTGTGAGTATGTGTGGGCCGAACCGACACTAACAGGTAGACATACAAAATGGGCGAGTGGTGGTGTGTGTCTGGGTTGTGAGAGGGAGAGAGAGAGAGCAACAAATGGACAAACTTGAAGTGTGTGAGGGAGGTGTAGGTTGTCACAGATGGATGACTAAAAGGAAGGAACAGAAAAAAGGTGGTGGATGGGAGGCGGGTGAGAAGTGGAATGTAAGAGCAGGCATGAATGGATGGCTGGATAGAGGAAAGGAAAAAAAAAACAAGACAGGAAAAGACAGATGTCCAGTTGGCTAAGAAACAGATTTTTTTTATAAAGGATGGGGAGGTGATTTCTTGAAAGGAGCTAAATGCAAATATGCAAGCAAGATCAAAACCATTTAAAGAAGTGTGTGTCAATGTGACTAAATTAAGCCCAAAACATTGTTAAAGCCATTAGCTGTCTTGCAGCTGCACTAATCAAGATTTTATATAAAAATGCTCCAGCAGCATAAATCACAAAGTGAGGCTGAAGCAGACAAGGACAGCCATTTAATACCACTAAGTGGCAAAATGACACCCCATTGATTAGTTTGGGTGCATTTCAGGTGCCTGGTGTGTACACTCTGGTGACGAGAAGTAAACACTTATAGATGAGCTAACAGTTTCACCTGATGTACAATACGAGCAGCAGACGCTCAGAGACAAGTATAAAGAGTGAATTTACACCCAGTCCAATAATATAGCTCGTTATCACTCCTGGGATACCTGTGCATAGGTGGGATGGCAGATGTGAAACATCTGGCTTGTTAACATTATATATGTTAGAACGTATGGAATCATGATAAAACAGGAGAAAACACCAACGTGGAGCCAGCATAGATGTTCCAGCTTAGGAAAGTATGAGGGAGAAATTAAAGTTGACAAAAGTTACCAACCTCTTTAAAGGAAAGGAAAGATACTTTCTCTATTAAAAGCTCTAAATTTTAAAAAACTTTTCAAATGCACAAATCACCCTATAAAATGCACGTGTCAACAGATCAATCATTACAAAGTGCATCGCCCACATCTAGTTAATGATAGTCTGCTCCAAACTGCACGATCGGATCAAATATGACATCTGTGAATTGGCTTGACATTTACAGTGAGGCTGTCTGCAACAACCAGGAAAATAAAGGGAATAGCCACTTTTGATGTAAAACTAACCGCGCTGTAGTACCCGCTGTCTATTTCACTCTCTCACTCCTGTCACAATAGAGCCTGAGTGAACGAGGTGTTCCACTCACGCTACCTTGATGAAAACCGACTTTGACGGGGGAAGAGCAGCTCGGATTCTTTTTATTCAGTGTCTTATCCAATCATACTTTCTGCTCCTAGCACCCCGCTATCATTCTCACTCACATGCTGAACATCCAAGGAGTGGATATTCTTGAGTCAGTCGGCCCATAGCTCAGTGTAAAGATGCTGGCACTGAGAGAGCACATCAAAATCAAAATGTGACATGTGGCATCTTTGCCACTACAGCAGCACATGTACACATGAGTAAGACACATGGAGTTGTTTGGATGAGTTTGAGGATTTTTAAAAATGTATTTTGTCAACATTTCTATGGGTAAAATCTGGTTCAATCTAGTCAGCAATAACTCCTTGGTTAGAGAAAGTTCACAGTTCAGCTTCATGGTTACAGCAGTCTGGGCTGGGACTTTTTGTAACAGAATAACAAAGTCACTCTATTTTTGCTACTGGAAGAACATTTTCTTTCTAGCAGGGCAGTCACTGAGCGTCAAATACAAAAACAGCTGGTTGCCACTCGTATAATGTCCCACTGGTAACGACTTATTGCTTCAATGGTAGAAAATATATTTTTGGCTTTGATGAACTGATGACTGGTGGTGATTGTGGTATGAGCTAGGTAGCAGGAGCACAGGGTGTTACGGCCAGCCTAGGGGAACCGGACCGTAACATGAATGTCCGCCCTTCACCGGAGTCCAAGAGACCACAGACCAGGTTGAAAAACAGAAAATGATTAATTTATTCACTATAGGACAAAATGTGGAAACAAAAAGCGACTGAGCACAGCTCAGTGATGCATTCAACGTCGGAGTGAGCCCAGGCCAAAATAACAAACAAAGATCCAGCTATTCTAGCGGTAAAAACCTTCCCTAACAAAACAAACGTGATAAAACAAAGACAGGGTCTAAACCTCCCTAACTAACTTAAATACGAGAAAACGTTATAAAATAAATGGCAGCTCACTCCTACCCACACACGAGACAATAGCATTTGCTTGCTATACAATGCCGGTTGAACTCTAACGATGAAAGAACGGACCGCCCACCGCCTCTCCGGATGCGCCCCCACGCGGCGTCCTTCTTCCTCCTTTTCAACACGATTGGCTAGCCGGTAGCCAATCAGCCGTTGGTCCGCCACTGCAGCAACCAATCCTGGGCGCAGGATGGCGCATCATTAATTAGCCACCTAGGCATACCTGCTGCATAAAAACATAGAGTGACAGTGATATAAAGCACAATACGACCGCAGTCGTAACACAGGGGATAGGACCCAAATGCAGACACAGAGAGCAGATCTATTGCAGTTCAGTAATATTTATTAACAAAATCAAAAGCCACAAGGGGATGGTAAGTCCAAAGGCAAACAAATCCAGGTGGAAACAGGCAAGAATCTGAAGTCTACAATCAGGTGAAGTTCAGAAAAACTTTGCGAAAAAAAATCCAGAACACTAGAAAGAGCTTGAATGTTTCATACAAGGAGAAGTGGCAAAGAGAGAAGGGAGCACACAGACTAAATACACCAGGAGGGGACGATCACACATGAAACTAATCAGTAATCACAAAGGCAGGAAGTCAAGACAACCAAAGCACACCTGAGGACATTCTCTTACAAAAAAAAACAGGAAATAACTAAAATAACCACAAAACCATGACAACTAGAAGTCAGCCTTCAGCCATGCATTAACATTTTCTGTCTGTACCTGAACAGGAAACTAACTAAAGATGCAGCCACATACTGGCAGTTTCAAACTAACAAGCAATCAAATGATATTTATTTGCAGATTTCTGGTCATTTAAACAAGCGTCTTCCATTATTCTAATAAAGACAAAGTAAAAATTGAGGTTCAGTATTTTATTTCACTCTATCTATCCAAAGTAAATGAAAATGAAAAAAATGTCGGGACTCCTCTTTTAGATTGTAGGTAATCTATGTCATGACATTAATTCATCAGATATCCTGAACTGTAAATGTAACTCGCGCTATGATGTAAATGAATTCTGACAAAGATAAAACAGCTACGACAGAACTTTGCATTCATGTTGCAGAGTTTGTGTTGGACTTCTTGCATTTCCTTCAAATATTAGAACACTGATACTCAGCCAAAGTGGTTTAAGGAACGTCCAAACTGACTATGTACAGTCCCAAAGAAGTGAGGAGCTCCTCAGCGGGTGCACTGTCTGCTGTGATATCTGTCAACATGCTGAAGGGCCGCTACAAGGCGTCCTCTGGGATCCCTCAGGTGGAGAATGCCAAATTCACCCTGTCAGGCTAGTATAAATATTTCCTTTGTGTTTATTGTCCATTATGCAGGGGCTGTAACGTGTTGCGCTTTGTTTTTTGGCTTGTTTTTGTTTTGTACAGTCTGTCTGGTCAAGGCGATGCTGTGTAGTTACTCCACCTGTCTGGTCCGGTTGTGCTCCGTTGACAAGATGAAAAGCTGGTTTGCGTGTAGCCCACTTTCTTCTCCTTCTGTATACAGGCGGCTGTCAGGTCTCGCTGCAGAATGGCTTTTGTCAGTTTAGTGTTTACCAGCTCATATACACAGGTTAGTGAATAATACACCATCTTGTTTTATGAATTTTTGAAATCCTCCTGATCCTCCAAACAGCACTTAATTCATTAGAGGAAATCCTTTCATTCAATGCTAAACTGCATTTTCACTTTCTGCAATAGTAGTCGCTCTGGTCTGGTGAAGGAAACACTGCAGTTATGATGAATAAACTTATAGTAGGAGTCAGACAACTTAAACGCTTGATGAAAAATCATACAGAAATATTATTTGCAGATCTGTGACACATCCTGCGTGTGACGTGAAAAACATTCATGTCACATTGTCATTCACCGCCTGGACCTTCTCGTCCTCATATAAGCCACGTTAATTCATTTTCACTGAATGCTGGCATAGGCATAAATCCTTGCAGCATTGTCTAAAATGGACGGAATTATGGGGTTGGTCCGACTTGATGACCGAGGCTGTAATTATTGCTGATATTTTACGAGGTGTTGATAGAGACAAAAATGAAGTCAGCTTTGAGTATTTACCTTTTAAATAACATGTGAGTTGCTAAATTATTTTAAATCACATGCAGCACAATCATGACTGCAAATTTCTACAGTCGACTCTCCTGATGTGCTCTGTTTCAGGTGTGTTTCTATATCATTTCCTGTTGGATGACAGCCTGTATAGACACAGAAATATGATGTAAGGGTCTAATTTAATTAAATATATATATATATATATATAATCAAATCATCGCGTCATGATATTCTTTACTCTGCAGTTTGTAACATGTCACAGCAAAAACAATTGCTCTTCCGAAGTTGAGAGTACATGAGTTAGTCATGCCTTTGTTTGGGATATTCATGCCTGATAATGTGTCATGATTTGTTCTGACTATGCAAAGCACCGTGCAGGCCAGGCACCGATATGACCTGCGTGGGTAAACAAATATGCTTGGATGCACAGCAGAGTTTTGGGATGCCTGTCTCAAGGTCTGAGTACACATGATATGACCTGGCATTTGGACCTTGCCAGTGCCCCTTGGCCTGGCTACCTGCTGTGCCCTGTAAGCCATCTCTTGCTGGGAACAAGATGGATTGGGATAAAGGCAGAGGCAATCACCATAGTGGCATCGTTTGGCCGTCGGCCACGTTGAAAGACTGGCTGTCAGCTGGGCCCGCAGACTTGACGTCAGGAGGCGTCGTTCATCGCAGCATTACCTCATCCTGTAACTGTACCTGCAGACCATAAGGAAGCTGGAGAGAGAAAGTCTTCTAAGCGTCTTAAGGGGGTATTGCACGTTTTTGTTGGCTGACCAGTTTACAGTACATCCAGAGGGATTTCATGTCTCAGATCGAGAGTGCACATATTTACCACCACAGGGGCAAATTGTCCTGTGTGTTACACTGTACAAAGGCCATGCAAAATGCTTTGACTGGTTGTCATTTTTTTTTCAGTCTCACATGCTCTCAGTGCCTGGAGTCATGTGGACCCTGCGTGTCAGCAGTTAAGTGGTATTTCTACTGTGAACACACATTTGTGAGGCCTGCACTGAGAAACAATAAGAGATTTGATTAAAAAAAAAAAAAAAAAAAAAAGTGGTCCCACTGATTCAGATTCACTGAATTTGCCCGCAGTCGTTTTGCATGAAAAGCTGAGCATTTTTGAAGAGCAGGTAAAAAAAAAGCTACAGGTGTATTAAAAAACAAGACTCTACAAAATCTCAAGGACACAGATGGAGCGAGCAACAAAGACGTCCAGGGAGCCGCGCTGGCTTAGTTACCTAAAATAAATCCACTAATGTAAAAAATGAAAACTAAACACTGATTCCTCGACAGAAAAGAGGACGACAACAAAAAATAGTTCAACATTGAGACTATTTTAAAACCTCATTCACTGGGAGAAAGGGAGTTGTGTGCTGATTCACTTCTTTTTTTTTCTCCACCAGTAGATCGCATCTGTATGAAAGAAAGATGCGTGACTGAATGACGAGCTGCAGCCTCAGTGAATCACGTGATATCTACACGCAGACTGTGAGTGCAAACTGAATGAACGACACGTAACAAACCTGGCCTGCTCTTTCAGCTTTGTTAAACTCAATCCTTGAGATTTCACAGACAGAGAAAGGATGAAAGAGATTACGACACCCTCTTAGGCAAATAATAGCTCCAGTGCAGTGTAATTCAATCCTGTCCATGTGAGCATCAGCACATTTACACTGTATGTATGTCCAGTTAATGTGTGTTTTAAATCAGCTCATGGCAATGTACAAAGACAACTCCAAATATTTGAGATAGTCTGGGACTTTCTCAGGCAGTGTGCTCAGATTTGTATTCATTGTAAATACTGTATATAGCTTATTAACATACAGTACTGCATTTTCTATATTTCATTCTGAAGCAGGGAGCTAGGTTTAGCTGATTTTATTTTTGTTTGTTTAGGTTGGACTCAACTGTCGTAGTCTGCTGTGTCTAGACCTGAGTTGAGGATTAGGGAAAGAATGGGACTTACTCTTATGTGCCTTTGTAGTCAGACCACCTCTTAAAGTACTGTATTCAACAAGTGTTAGATATTCTTTGGTGACAAAAGCTTTTTTTAAATTCAATCATAATCGAGGACTTTACAAAGTTTGCCCGTGGAGTCACTTGGCACAGCAGTTGGAACACTGTGTAAAACGTAAATGTCATGATGTCATGATACTGATCACCTGTTACCAATGAACTTGTTTACCTTTGGACTGATCCAAACAGGTGTTTTTGGATCAGTCCACAACTTTCAGTCTTTTGTTGCTCCTGTCCCAACTTGTTTGAAACATGCAGCTGTCATCAAATTCAGAATAAGGAGATATTTTTTTTACTTTTTGCCAGCTGGCTGTAGTTGTCAAGGTTGTAATGCACGAATCAAATATGCACAAATGTGTTCAGAGCATTTACAACTCCCATATTAACAGTACTATACCAACAGTGGCACTATCATACTTAGGAGGTATACTAATTCCTTGTGTAAAATTCAGAGAAAACACTGAGATGCTGTATCACCACTCTCAACCGTTGACCACCAAAACAAAAATGAAAATGCTGAATCACATCACATCAGGATAACCCCGATGCCCTTTTTCCGAAGGAGTCACATCCACGCAACAAAAGCACCAACACGGACGCTAACACTAACAGGAAGTCTGTTTTTAGCAGGAAGTCGACAATTTCTAATATTGATAGAGAAGGTTTGTCTCAGGTGAGCTGTGGGGAATTGGTAGATTTAGCTGACATTACAGTCCATCTGGTAGGCAGAGCCATTCACCCTTACAGCATTATATACAGAACAGGATGATTTATGCTGAAAACCTGTATAGGTGACAGTTTGTCAGAGTGACCAGAAATGTTATTTTCAGCTCCTCAGCATCAGCACTGAGGGGTCCCTGTAGAGCTCCATGTATGCCATGTCACATTGTGATTTTTTTTTTCCAATAGCAGTCATCTTGTTCCTGCTGTAGCTGCTTCTCTTTTTACACCTTTTTTGCATTTGATATAGATGATTTTTGGTTTTGTTGACAGAACCTTTTGATATTATTTTATAATTATTATTACTGACTTATCATGATACTCAATACAATCAAATACAAATACAATGGAGTCCAATAATACGTGCTATAGGATTTACTATTCTCCTCTGCAGGGGAGGTGTCCACATAGAGAGATAGGTTACATATATAACTATTGTTCTCTGAGTGAACAGTTGTCTCTTCAGCGTGAGGCAGCTCAAAGACCTTCTTGCTCAAAATTGCAACGAGGGAGTTTCAGCCACTTCACAGGTGTTTTATTTTCCACATCACCTGACCCATGTCAATTTATTGAATATGTACATGTGTGGAGAGGTCCTGTCCTTGCTCACAGAAATATGGCTATTTATAGACACTTCATGTTTTTGTCGGATTCAAATGGCATCATAAAGACGATTTAGACAGTTTAAAATTGCATTTACGAAACTTCTATTCACTATTTACAGCACAGACTGAAAGTCTCTGCTGAAAGGCATCATGGGAAACCAGTGCGCCCGTGGTCAGGGGACAGTAAACATCCTCTCTGAACAGTTGCTGGGATGTGGTGACAGGTTATTAGTGTTCATCAGAGTCATGAAAGTGAACATGAAGTCTGACTCTGCATTATCACTCCATATTATCTGCATTATTTTGGTCTGGCAGTTCTAACGCTGCTTCATTTTATCAGTTTGTCAGTGATGAAAGTAATTTCCTCTTGACAATCGGATGAGGAAACATGGGACTGAATCTCTGCTCAGTCAGCTGGGCATGTGATTTTTTATTTTTTTCCTCATGCGAAACGTAACACAACAACACACAACAGATGGGGTTTTATAGTATGTGAAACAGCTTTTCACATGTGAGGGGTTCACATGTTGATATACAGGGATATTAAACATTGTACAAATGAAAAAAGACCTGTGTGGGTTCTGGATGTTTCAAATGTGAAAATCAGACAAGGTGAGTCTACTTTAAACAGCACTCAACACAAAACATCAGCATAGCCTACACACATGGGTGAATCATACTTTCTTCTAACATAATATTTAGTGGTATTTATTCACTGTGCCAAAGAGCACAGCATTGTAATGCTAGGTGATTTCTTATTTGTCAGAGCATGTGCAAAATAAAGACTGACTTTGAATGTCCACATGAAAAATCGGTGCAATAATGATGCTGAGTTGGTCTAAGCTGTAAAATGCCAGTGGCAAGACAAAGTCAAAGTAGTTTATTTGCGAACACTAACCGCACACTACACTTGTTTAGGCCGCTGAGACTCTTCCCACAATTGAAATGTATGAGTCAGCCCATTCAGAAAACAGACTATGAGGTGTTTCTCATTAGTGAACAAAGCTTTCTTCTCTCCTTGCAGCTCCATTTAACTCTTTTTTTTTTCATCTGATGGTTGACAGGTCAAACAGGGAATCCCATTAAGCACTCTCTTGAAATTGCTGAAAGAAGCAAATCAGAGATTGTCTCAGATAAATACCTGTCCTCCTGTCAGAGATTCCTTTCATAATGAATGGCAAAGTTGGAGTTATGTGAGAAGACCAGACCTTCATCAGTGCCAGGCTACTAATAAATAACTGTGTATTTGCTATAGTAGTACTATTTGAATGACACTTTTTAATTTTAGATTTCCAACTCAGCAGAGAGATGTTGTGAGCAGCTCCCAGTTGTTTGTTTGTCACAGTCATAGGGCATGTGGCAGCACCCTGTCGAAACACAGACTTGCTTGGTGACCATGTGAAGGCATTTCACATAGCGATTGGCTGGCGAGCTTCGATCAAGGTGTAGTAAAAGTGCACTATATTGTTAATGTAGTGGCCTTAGTGGTTCCTTTTGCCAAGACCTTGCCAGAAGACTTGTCTTCACCTTCCTGTTTTTACCTCAGTCCTTAGCTGCTGTTTAACGTTTTTGCCCATTCTTTGCCTTTCCACTCCTGGGACATTATGACTGAAACCTGCTCATCTCACTATGAGCCAGTTAGCTATAATGCTATCATATAGGCTAAGTATTTTTTGCAAGTACCAACAATGTAGATAATTACTAAAATAACAAAAAAGGAAATCTGTGGAAAATCAGGTTTTGATGCAGAACCTTTCCATATCACATCTGGCTGTGGTCCAAAGCACCTCCATAGTCCCAGATGTTGCAGTATGGAACCTATGAAAGTTCTTTTGATGAGCTCCTGAATCAAAACCGAGACAGCATGTCGAAGTCCCGACTTTACTTACAGCACATAGGGTCCCTGCCATGAAAAATACCTACACACTCATATATTATCTTCTGCATTAGCACGCCCATGAAGTTCCAGCTGTGCTATACCCCCTTTACCTAAATCAGAGTGAGATTCCCTGTGAATATTTTATGGAATGTAATTGAACAGAGCTGTGGCACCACATTAAAATTAATGTCATGTTTGTGTCTGCTGCATATTTTCACCCAAATGATTGTAATGGAAATGATCATGTGCCTGAGCCTGCATATAAAGAGAGAAGCAGCTCCTCGGCTAAGTGTCTGGGATGCTAATAGGGAGATGTTTTATGGCCTGAGACACACAGAGGAGAGCAAGGGAGGTGTAATGGCAGAATATACTACACCCTCTCTGTGGAGCAGACACCTGGCTCATTCGCTGCATCTATTCCTCTTGTTTTGTGACTCAACTCTGGCTGAGATGAGTATTTATGGGACGTTGCACCAAATGTTAATCTGGAAACCGACATCTCAGGGAAAAAAAAAAAAAGGGTACGCCAGGTTTCCATGCAAATTCACTGCAATTTTTTTTAAAAACAGATTTTTCCGATAAACAGCAAAAGAAAATGCAAATGAGTGCGTGTTTCTATCTGCTCTCATTATGCAAATATTAGCAGCTGGTTGCACTGAATTTGCCGTCAGGTGCCATTAAACCATTGCAAAGGAAAAAGGTGCAGTGATATTAGGCCAGAATAAATAAAAGAGCACTGGTCAAACCTTAGAAGACATATTGGATTATTTTAAAGTAACATTACAGACTCATTAAAGGGGAAGCTTGGGTGTCAAAAAAGTTGCATTCTTCATGTACATCACCATTGCAATTTGTCAAATTTGGCTTGAGTTTTCCAGCTGAGCCCTCCATTAAACCTCTTTGGATTTTTAAAAAAATCATATTTCTGACATCTCTGTTTTTTTTTTTTTTTGTCACAAATCAAAAATGTGTTATCCAAAAATAGCTGGATGGAAACACACTGACATTCTGAATAGTGACTGTCATTTATTGTGAGATGATGATGAGCGCATGTGTTAATAAGCTGAATTCTACTTAAAGTATACTGGCCCACTGCGAAAATTAAACACAATTGCTCTTTCTAAACAACAGAGAGGATATATGGGGCTGACAAAGGCGCTGCTCGCTGCTTACAATAACAAATCATTTAAATGCTGCTTGGCTATTTTCCAAAAATCAAATGCAATTTTAACTAACAACCTCAACTTTCAACTATTCTTCTCTCCATCGCTTTGTCAAATACAACATACTTAACACTTGTAACCGTATAGTGATGCACAAACTGGTGCTGACCTCATCTCAATCTACAAGTACTGAACATATTATTTTCTCAGATTTAGAGTCTCACACCCACATGGATATTTCACTCCACCTCTTCTGGTCCATGTGGGCTTTATTGCCTTTTAAATTATGTTAAGCTGGGTTTGGAGGTGATTTCTTCTTTGTATGTTGTATTGACGTTGGAGTGTTTTCTTGAACGATTTACTTTAACGATTAGAGTGGATGCTTTGGGTGATTTCAAAAGTTTCCACGCGCTCAGTAATGTCACTGCAGCAAATATCGTGGGACACTTAAGCAGCAAAACTAAGCTGTAGTTATAAACTTGACAGGACAGAGGAAACTCTCCAGAGGAAACAGGATTAAACTTTTAGCTTCTGAAATAAATTTTTGTAGACAGCTCTGATGGAGCTCAGGATTTATCAGCAGGACGGCTGCTTTAATGCTGCATTAAGGATGTATTATTTCACCCGACTGCAACCCATCCGCCGATTTTTATGACCCGGCCTACTACTACCGTAACTCAAACCCATGCATGAATCATTCAGTTAAGCTAAGAATTAAATTGAATAACTGGTTACAAATTTCTACAAAGGTGAATCGGACGAATCAGCCATGGATCAAGTAAGTTAAAACGTATTTGTCATTTCGAATTAAATGGTGCATGAGTGTCTGAGGTGAAGTGCTGATGCGGTTGATCTGATGGGAAGACGTGGTCATGGTCTCTTTTTTTCATATTTAAATCTGGTAAGGCAAACTAAAAATGGATGGGCGACTTAAAAAAAAAAAAGAGAAGACCCAAACGCTTTAATTCGAGCACGTCACACGTTTAGCTGAACACACTGTCTTTCAGATCGTCTTCGAATTTAACCGCCTACATGTCAAGCTGTCCTCTCTTTTTCAGCCTTCATTAAGACGAATATTTGATTGATGTTTTTAATGCTACTAAATGCAACAGAGAACACCCAACGCTTGCTGATTGGTATATATATTTATCTTTTTCTACTTTGATCGCAGATGACGAGACCTGAAACATTAACCTTCAATGTTGTTTACTTTTATGCCTGTGATAACGTTAGTGAGATAATGAGAAGGTTACTGTGGCTCAAAACCCATTAATTAATATTGTCAATTTCCAACTCGAAATTTCCAAACAGAGTCATATCACAAATTAATTAACAAACACACACAAAAAAAGCAACCCCCGAGCCCAACGCGCTGCACATCACCATGCTAATTGTCCTCCCTTGTAGACTCTGCCTAACTTTCGAGCAAAGTGGGGAGGCATGTTCAGCGATGACAACCATATGGCTGTTATTATTGAATGAATACACAGTAGCGCCTCATTAAACACAAACCCAGCAGAGTCTTTTGTCACTGCAGCTAACAGGGGCTGCCTGTCTGGTGCATGGCGGGTCCAGGCCGGGCGGGTCTGTGCCGCAGAAGGCCTCCCCTGGCACGCTGCTCCATCAGGAAGACACAAAACAGATGGGGGAGCAGTGGATGGATCAGTGCCAAAGGCCAGACACGCCCTACCTTAAGCACATACATGTGGGGAGAGACATGTCATGGTATGCAAACATTTAAAATTATGATAATAGTAGTGATAAAAAAAATATGAGCAGCAGATTATTCAGATGCCATTGCTGCACAAAGTGCCTTTGGGGATTTATTTATTTTTCACCCAAGTCGTCTGAGTATCTCATACTACATGCAGGCGCTGCCATGGCCAGCTGTCCCTTTTTAGGTAACGGTTCGGTGTTTTGTTCAAGGACGCCTGAGGAAAACACGCATCAACAGTAGTCTGATGAAATACCCTTGAGCAAGGAAATATACAGCAGTCGTCAGTGTGTATATGTTTCATCTTTCAGCACAACTTGACTGATGTGTCAGCGGTGATGTCAGCCCAAGAGGTTAGCACGAAGAAACTTTTCATGGTCATCAGCTGTCACATAGCAAAGTTTCATCTCATTGTGATGACTGGTAAACTTTTTCTCAATCTGTTTTTTCTTCCCTCTTGCACCAATAAGATCCACTCACTATACATGCAAAACTGTGACTTTCTAAAGTGTACTTTGCTATTACAGGTACAGGAATAAATGTTTTGGATGGATGTGCATCATTATGGAACCTCCAGCCTTGACTGTAGTCATAAGGGATCCATCGATCATGTTTCTCAGTGTCAACCGAGTAGTAGCTTGCTCTGTGTAAGCCAAATAAACCACTAAAAATGATCCTCTTAAGCTGTAGTTCGACTTGGATTTCCACTGTGTATCATAGTGTATATGCAGAATGCCACTGTTTTGTTGAGGGCTAAAATGTCATAAAGCTAAAGTGTGTTGCTAAAAAGCTGTTTCTATACCTAATTACCTATACCTATAAATACCTAATTTGACATCACTGATTGGGATTCGGACAGTTTTAGGCCCTTAGTGAGAAACACAGCAGCAGCTTTTTCTGTCCCTTTTTGTTCACAACAATACAACAACAATAACATCATGCAAAACTAGTTGACTGACAATGAGGAGGAAAAAATGTGTCTGATCTCCACAAACGTTTTCATTCATATAGTAAAAATTCCCGATAGTTCTGTGTCGACTGCGGCTGTCCTCTCAGTGTTGAGAAAAATCTGATGCTCTTTGTTTAAGGCCTCATTAGCTGAAATGCTCTTCACCTGGTGTTGGCAGCTTAGGTAATTGGAGCTGTGCAAAGCCCAACACTTCAGCTAGAGAGAGTGTGGCAGAGAGGGCAAACCTCAGTGCTGATCACCCCTTCAAAGTCTAGACAACTGTTTTGTGTTTCCACTGCTCTACTCACTTTATCCCACAGAAAAAAATAAACTATTTTCTTACTTGTAGTTATCTACCTTAAACCCAGTTAAGTTTGGGGTTTATGTTATGACTCTTAAAGAATTAAAACTTTTTTCATTTAAAAACCAAGACATCAGTGTGGAAAACTTTCTTCACCCCCTCACCCCCCCAAAAAAAATAAATAAAAAAATCTTTATACAGTCAGACATGAACTTGTGTATCATGTATGTTGAATGTTGAAATATTCTGACATAACTTTTAAATTGAAGGTTAGACATGTGGTGTGTGTGACTTTGCAAGTTTTTTTTTCCAGATCTAACATGTCAGAAAACTTTATTACCTACAGTACTAGCAGCTCACACAGCATATAGTGTGCACTTAAAAAAAGAGAAAAAGAGGAGAAATATATTCTACTGAAAAATAGTCAGAACTCATTAAAACAGTGTTTGTTTTTAAGTGTGCTGTTGATATGCAGGATACCACACTCCATCATTGCAATGAAAACAGAAGAGCTACTCACAGCAAAAATATGAATATTGCAGATGGTGGCAAGATGATTTCAGAAACTTTGCAAAATAACAACATGAAAGTATTAGATTTCCGTAAATCCACTGTTTTTCTATTTCTAAGGTTTAATTGACGATATGGCAATGTCTCTAAAGCTGCTTGATTGATGTCCAAATGTGCATGCATGCAAGTACTGTATGTGACCATTTGTATCACAGCAGGATATCAGGAGTCCAAGCATTTAACAGTCCTAACTTTTATAATAGCTGCATTTTTGCTTTGTTTCAATAATTATAGCTGGAGAGACACATGGAAGACAGGGACAGAGAGAGAGGATGATGTGGAGTAAAGGGCTCAGCTGGACTCTAGCCCACGTCACTGTGGACCCTTGATGGTACATACTCCACCAGGTGAGCTACCTGTGCACCCCAGAGGTGGTAGATTTTTTTTTTTTTTTTTTTTTTTTAACCTTCTAGCTTCAGTTTTTTCTTCCAGCTTAAAGCATTGCCAAAATTACACCTTTCCTCTTTTGAAGCTAATCTGGAAAAACTAATCTATAACTTTACACCAGAGCACCTTAAACATCACAACTTCCTTTCTCTCCTTTATGAACCAAACCTCCCTCAGCTATCTGCAGTATGAGCAAAATGCTGCAGCCTGACTTTTAAACAGGATGATATTTTCTCCATTATAGTTTCCCAATGCCGGCTCTCGTCGTTCAGTCTATTTAGGATTTATTTTAAGAGCTGTGACTGTTAGGCTGTTCTCGAACTGTTCTCGAACAGTAGCTGAACTAAACAACCACCTGGAGCCTTTGACTCAGCACGGGCCTGGACATCGCCTGGAATCCTCAAACAGCGTCCTTCGAGCTGTCCCAGCGTCCAGGCTTTAAACTGAAGCTGACTGGTCATTCTCTGTCAGAGCCCCTTGTGCTTTGACAGTGTGTCTGAGAAAGTTGGTGCCTTAGGATGCAGAGTTTGCATTATCCTTAAATCCACAAGAAAATATCAGAAAAATATGGGGAAAATATTTCAGAAGACAATTTCAGTCTGTAAAAACATCCGACAATTGCCTTAATCAATCTTCTTCAACATTTATTTGCACATTACCTGCTAGACCTACAATACAGTATGTAAAGCAGCTGATTAATTACAGTGCTTACTTATTCCAACCCAGGACGGTTTGTGTACTCCACATGTACCTTACCCACTAAAATCATAACAACTCATCAAGAGTAATAATTACGGATGTGTTTCTTATTTGAAAGGCATCTGGATTATCTGGCCAGGCAACACAGTGCAGCAATCAGCGTCTCCTTTCTAAATTATCGTTATTAGTGAACAGTGTACGATGGATGTGAAATCAGCTGTCCACAGACTTCATGTGCATTTGATGCCTTTATTGATTGAATACAAGTTTTTCTGATAGTCTAAATTTATAAAATGAGTTACGTGTTTTTCTGCTCACAGTTTGTTTGAGAAGAAATTTGTTTCAGAAGGTGCGATTTCCACAGAGTCGTTGGAAAACACTTAAAAATCACAGTTCATAACGTATTTTTCAAGTCAGAAATCAAACTGTTTATACTGTAGGCAGGGGCGTACAGGGAAAGATATTCAGCCCTGGATTTACCCACTGGGATCGGCCCATGGCGGGCAGGGAGACTGTGATTGGTCAGTGAGCACATGCAACACGCTCTCATGCGCACACAGCCCGAATGACAGGCACACAGAGAGGGCCAGTAAAGAGACGGACAGCGCCAGACAGCCAGTAAAAACTTTATGGATTTTTTTTTTTTTTTTTTTTTGATGGCCCATCGTTCCACCAGGATTTGTCCCAGTGTGCCAGATGGTCAGTTTGGAATTTGAGCTATACCATATAGAGATAGTTGAAACTGCAGCTTGTCACTGGCCAGTTGAACAATATGTCGAGCATCATCGGGGGAATAAATGTGTTCGTCAATGTTGTTGTGAAGTGTTAAAAGTGTTGCTATAGGTGTGACACTTGCTTGATTGAATTTTAATTCTTCCTTACATTATGCTGTTGTTTCGCACGCTAAGAAGTTTTTGTAGGTAAATTAGATTTTGGTTTCACACTCTCCAATTACTTTCACACCAGAAGCCAGATATGTTAAATTGTGTCTTTGCACATAAAAGTGCCGCTTTTCACACAGGGATTTGAAGTTGCTGAGAGAAACATGCGGTAAGAACAGGCGCGCCTCCGTCCACGCTTCCCTCCCAGGTGTATGAGATGACAGGGGCACAGTTCATTATTCTGCATGAAGCAAACAGCTGCTTTTTAAAAGTGTTAGTCTTTTCTTTCTCGTGAAACAAGCCCTCCAACATCACTCTGTCTATGAGCATAAGCCTTTATAATCTATACTGTACTTAGATAATGATAAATAATGCCCTGTGCTCGCTAGAATAGCACTTATTGATTTGTTTATGTATTCCTTCATTGAATTTAGTAGCTCAAAAACAAAATGCAGTATTCAATCAGACTAGTGAGAAAATATAATAAACTATCTCGGGATACATTGTGTAAGTCAGGATAATATACAAGATAAGCATTTGTTGTTATAATAAAAATGGGTGAGGTTTACCTTCAGGGCTGCAGAAGGCTTCTGCCAGAGAGAGAAGGCTTTCTGACAGAAAGACCATAGGAAGTCCAGTGATTTAGCATAAATAGCAAAAAAAGTACACATAAGGAAGAATTTGTGATAGATGAACAGGTCATACACAGGACATTCAGAAACACAGACCAGGTTACGTGAAACCAAAAGTCAGTGTTTGCTTACTATGTTTAGACTTTTTTTTTTTTTTTTTTTTTTTTAATTTTCAGATTTCAGTCACAGCTTGGCTAGGTTCATGAGACAAAACTACTTTAGGTTTAGGATAGAAGATCATGGTTTGGGTTAAAACAGACCTTGTCACAATGTTAATCACATGTTAGCCCTGAAGACAAACTTCTCCCCAGCCTCTTGTGGTTGAAATGAGTATTACAACAATAAACATTTAAAAACAGGGTCCCAACAAAAAACAAACAAACACAAAAAGGTAACTCAGAAAAAACTTTCAACTTCAAAATCTCTTTTTAAAAGAAAATAACTTGGAACTAATCATTTAGATGCAAACCTTTTTTTCCCCACCTGTTTTAAGTTGTAAACACAAGGGACGTCAAAAATGGATCACTTTATTTCCCTCTCATTTGCCTGTCAGGGCTTCTGTACTTTTGACATTTACTGGGATCTGGACGTTGATTAAAGAGTGTTTTTAGTAATTACAAAAGCTGTAAGGGATGCATGGCAGTTTGTAGGAAGTAGAGTGTGTTTATTTTGTTTACCTGAGCCATAGCACACATTAGCATCTCTGCAGGAAGGGAATCCAACAGGGCAATGTGAAAACAGTCAACTGCCTCCACATCCCCGCTGCATAATGTGCGCCTGCATTTACATATTTTTTGTATGCTAACTTAAAATGTGAGTCATCTGGTGCCCTGCCAACTCAAAGTAGATGGATTTGTCACTAATTTGAATAAAATGTCACAATAGCTATTTTCATTTCTAATTCAGTTCTCTTCTAGATGTCTTTTCTCCTTCAGTCTCTTTTTCCTTTTTCTTTCCTCTTTTTACACCCTTAGTTTGGTTCATTTGGTTTGGAATAATTGTCTCTGTTTCTAATGTTTTGAATCATCTTTTTCTTGGTGGTCATAAAGTGCTGGTGATGAAATATTTGGTTATAAGAATTACAGTATTATTGCCTTTCTTTACACCATCTAGTCAACAGGACATGATGCACTTCACATTTATGACAATAAACACACCATGTTTTTTTTGTTTGTTTGTTTTTTTGACTGAGAATGTGTATTTGATTGACAGCTGGTCTCTGGGAAGACACTTTAGCTCCAAAGATCAATCAAACCAGAGATCACACAGATTGCAAGTTTAGTATACTCCAACTGTGCTATAATTGGTGCTGTAATATTTCCAATTTGATGAAAACTGCAGATTCAGTTACCTTATCTGTTCTCCGATCAGTGAGTCATCCCTAAATATCAAATTTTTGGAATGATGAGCAGAGAAAGAGAGCGAGAGTCAAAAGCTGTGCTTATTAGCCTGCGTATTATTTTATTCTGTTGCACTTTGACATCTACAGCAAAATACACTCATGCATGTGTGTCATATACAAAGAAACCAATTTCTACTTGTGCTGAGTGCAAAATTGTGATTGATAGCTCTTGCAAATTATTTGATCGACATATTTAGTGGAGATATAGAAGTTTGGAAGTGAATGGAATTTTATTAATTTGCTGTTTTACTCATCTTCTTCTATTTTTATTAATGGCCATATATTGACTTTCTTTAATCTACTTTTTTATTGTTGCAGTGACCAAATCAATTCTGGAACTTTTAATATCCTCTAATCATGGCAGTATGTTCTAATCTTTCTTACTAAGCCCACGACTCGACGGTCATCTGTTCAGATCACTGTTGGGTAAAGTAAATGAGTAAAAATGTTGATGCACATTACTGCTTAAAAAATGTGCTGTACATGCTGCAGCTTCAGAAATGTAAACAGAGGCAATCAACCAGATCAGGAAATGGATTTGCTTTCCCATAATGCAACCAATTATATGATACTTTAGAACAACTGGGTGAAATCACACACTGTCGGCTCCTATGTGAAGAATTCTAGATGAGCTTATTCACACTTTGGAGGCTAAAGCAAATATATTTGTAATAATTCAGTTTATCGAAGGCAAGATGCAACACAAGCTCGCGTATGAAGATTCAGACAGAAGTCAAATATTCAGTGGCCCTTTGGAAGTGATGTTATGGACTAGATTTTGGTAAACTACTGAATGACTGTGTGGAATACTGAGCAGGTGGATGGACAGTGGAGAAGTGGAGGATCCTTTCTGTGGATGTTGTAATTCCACTTTTCCAAACGTATCATTAAAGGACACAGAATTACACGGGTTTAATCTGGTCGAAGCCACTTTCGAGGATGAATCCACCAACTTTCTTTGACCAGTCGCTTTTCAAGCCCGCAGGGGGCGAGTCTTTGATTCTACAAAAATACATTTTTGATAAACATAGAAGACATGCATTTTGCTCTCTGATCTCACAGACTAAAAAAATATTTATTTTACAGGTTTGCAGTGCAGGTCTCACCATCAAACATGCACTATATATCAAGACAAATGTACAAATTTAGTAAATGTCTCTACTGCAAGTTTGGTGGTCATGTAAGAACCTCACACATAATAATAGAGGTGCAACCTTTTCTGTTATGTTCTTATGAGCGATATGGAATACGTGATACGCATGATGGAAATAACATCAGCACCAAGCTGATGAACGAGAGAATGACACATGTAAAGAAAACCTGTGTTTGTTTACTTGCTTCCTATTATGACTGCGTTAAACATACATGTCTGCTCGCTGTGCTGCCCTGTATGAAAAACACTCATAACAAAGCATATGTTATGTCACCTTGACTGGTAGCAGGTGAACTTGATATATGATCTTTGTACAAGAGGTCAGCTTTCACTTCTGGCATTATTCATATTCTCCGATGCAAAACAACCTTCTGTGGTGCGCAGTACATGCACAGGCAAGCTACCAGGCATAAATATTCATGGAGAAGTGTCTACAAGGTGTTAAAGCTTACCTCGAGTCAAACTTGTAACAGACATCTAAATTCACCTGATACAAATATGAATTAAAAACAATCAGTGATGTAATACAGTCACCTTAGACGGTATTCAATAGATAGAAGGACATATGGAAAGGAAGACAGATAAAGAGGAAACTGGACATAAAGATCAGTGAATTATTGAACACATGAGCTGATGCTTCCTTCTCTGCGTGCTGACCTTCAAAGAGTTGATGCAGACTCGCTCCGATCAGGCCATGCAGCGCAAAACCCCTCTGGATCCCCTAATGATCGAGCTAATCAGGTTAAGAAATGTTTTTTTTTAGTTTTTTTTTTTTTTAAATAAGCCCTTTAATTTATTCAAATATTCAATGCACATTCCTCATTTCATTTGAAATAATGAGAGACAAGGAGAGAGGGACAGAGGGGGAGGGAGGCAGTGTGTGTGTGAGAGAGAGAGAGAGAGAGAGAAAGAACAGCTTAAGAAAAGAGAAAGAGAACGAATCAGAGAGGACAAAATGTAATTTGTCGGCCTATTCAGACAGCCAATGCCTGTAATGAGAATTAACAGAGAACGTAGAAGACTGCTCTTTAATTGGACAAGGCCACTCTTGACATTTTCAAGCCAAACTTCAGTGACGATGATGGGAGAGAATGTGTCATAACTACAAATTATTCTCTCTGGTACCAGTGCTGATGAGCAGATTCGCCAAGCCTTTTTTTATTCTTTCACCATATTTGCATTATCTTTTATCCCGGCGGCGCTGTCCTTTAAAATAATTGCTGACAGGACTCACGGTTCTCACTCAAGGATCAGTGGACATGCCTACATGAAGCGTGTTTATTCTCTTTTTCACTTTGGTGTTTGACCTCAGGTGGCACCATTTAACCTTGTACAGATTCATGAAAATGTGACTCCGTAGTTCAAAAGCAAAGCTGATGGAAATTCATGTTGGATGTGTGTATGAACAGAAGCGTTTTTTAATTTTTGGACTAGCACAGCTAAATAAACCAGCGGCAACCATGTTTTGTTTTTTGTTTTTTTTCCAAGCAGTGCTGCTTTCTGCTCTCCGCCTGCAGGCTTGGAGGATGATGCCCGACCAAAATGACATCCCTTGTAATTTGTGTGTGCACCCAATTAAAATTTATTTACTCTGCTGTTTTCTGCATGCTATCGTGTAAAAGTGCAAACAACTGAACTTGATTTAAAGTAAGCACCACAGCCAATGTTTTAGCAGCTTCCAGAATCTTCTTTTAGAGTTTGAGTACATCTAAACCTTCTGCTGGACTGGAAACATGCAGCTGAAGTTTAAACCATACAAGCGATGTTTTCACTGTAAGGAAGCCAATTCGACCGTCTTCTCTGTCTGGGCTAATGTTGCCAAATCTGTGTGGATAACATGGATGAAAGGGACTTTGAACAAGGCATTGCACCCCTGACTACTCAAAAGGAGCTGTAATTGCCAACAGTAGAAACATTTAGTTGCACAGTATAAAATCTATGTGTATGAAGAAGTGAAAGCTCAGCAAAATGCAGGGACAGATCAAGATCTGTTTTATACAGTCTATGATCAAGATTCAGAGGAGAAAACGTCAGATCGCTCACACACACACACACACACACACACACACACACACACACACACACACACACAGTCTTTACTTATGTCACTTTTGGAGAATTTACATAGACATACATTCATTTCCTGGAGACTAACCTGACAGACTACCTAATCTTAACCTAACCCCAGCCTAACCATAATCACAGTTTTCCAAATTGAGACATTGACACATTGTTTGTCCCCAATTGCAACATTGTCCCGAATCAACTGGTCTTGAGTCTAGTATCCCCAATTTGGACATAAGCGAACCCACACACACACACACTACACTAACATGTATGTGTCCCATTTGGTTATTTTTTTTTTTGTTTTGTTCGTCAAAAATACTAAATGAGCATGTGCCTCAGCTCTGAAAATGTGTGGTTTTATATAGCTATAAAATTAGTTTTTGTCATTTCGTACAACCAGCACTGCTCCTAGTACACCATACACCTCTATGACAGTCCATCTGTGAAACTCTCTTTTTTTATGTCAGTTCCATTCACTGTGCAATACGTCTTTCAATTCAATGTGCAATATTTCGTATTTAATATTTCATTTTTAATTCACTATCCAAGATCTCATATCTCAATTCAAGTCTGTAGTGTATAGACTGGTCATACATTTCAAATTCATATTAGTAAATTGTTAATAATCCTGTGTAAATTTGTTAACACTTTTTTTTTTTAGCCTCTTTGAATTATTCATTTTATTTATTCATTCAACTGCTTCTATCCCCTTTGCTGCTGTGCAATGTAAATTTCCCCACTGTGGGAAGTTATATTGTGTCTTATCTTATCTCATCTTATCTTTCAATTCCTTTGTAACAATAGATATATGCATGGTCTTACACACACACCTTTCAATGTTAAGCATATGGATGATGATGGAAAACAAAACAAAACAACAAGACATTTTCAACTTTCAACAACAATGTATCACAGGAGGATGCAGTGTGTCTGGATGCTATAGCCTGAACTCTGTAGCAGCACTCAACCAGAACAGAGCAGACACACTCTGGTCCTGAGAGAGAACACGAGCGTCCCAGAACCGAACTACTGAACTGTACTGACAGAGTAGCAGAGGGCTGGGACACAGTAACTCTGCATGGCTCATCTCACATCCACCATCCTCAATAAAGCTCGAGTCGTGGAGAGGAAACCGCTGGACGTCTATTGAACACAGCAAAGCAGTCAACAATAAAAGCAGCTTGGAAAGGTCAGAGCGGAAAACACATGCACTCAGTTCAATACTACACCGAACATGAGAAACC
Organism: Centropyge bicolor; assembly: GCA_037975185.1. Classification (NCBI taxonomy): domain Eukaryota; kingdom Metazoa; phylum Chordata; class Actinopteri; family Pomacanthidae; genus Centropyge; species Centropyge bicolor. The sequence goes on from JBBMOC010000008.1 coordinate 9,341,331, forward strand.
CGTCATGTCGGAGAAGCTGCCGGGTTCAGCTCAGGGGATCACCAACAAAGAAACGCGTAACAGCAACAAATGTCGGAGTCATTTCTCCTCATGGACTAAAATGAACATGCACAATAACACCTCTGGATCTGATCAGGATTCAGTGTCTTCTCAAGTAGACTTTCGCGCAGGCTTGCTGATACACATCTTGAATCCAGGTGTTCCCACCACAATGCTCTGAGTCTTAAGTAGGATTTTTTTTTTCATCCAGGTTGACGGATGAAAATTTGAATTGCAAACACGAGCTGTTAATAATTCTCTGTTGTTTAATGTATGAGTATTGAGAATATAAGCGTGAATCTTTATGAGCCTGACTTGATGACGGAGGCCTAAAGAAACGGGTCTGTTACCATGAGGCCATTAGTTAAGATCCAGAAAGCAAAGAAACACTTTCAATCAACAATACTGCTGAATGAATTCTTTGGATTAAATGTTATATTAGACACAGTTTACTACACTTGAGAATTCCTAAATTGTAAAGTGCCACTTTATTAAAAGACTGATGACCGATCTCCTTCAGGTCAGCAATCAATCCTAATATACTCTGTTCTTATTTATTTTCCAATTATATTTCCGACTCATTAAAGACTGAGCTCAAGATTCCTGCCCTCCACAGTCCAGGAGGCTGTTACAGTCTAACACAAGTGCACACTCAAACATGGAGCGTGGGGTGACAATGCAATGGAGCTCCTGCTGGTTAACTGAATTAAATCTGTCAACATACAGGCATGCCTGATACACTCTCTCTCTCTCTCTGTCTCCTCCCACATGGAGCTAACTATACACACTCTCTGTCTCTCTTTCCTCCTGTTTCAAAGTTGCTGTAAATTTCACTAGATTTGCATTAAGAAAGAAAATTGACAACAGTGTCCATGAAAATAAAAGTCTACTTCACAGCGCTGGCCAATATTACACAAATTATGACCAGCTCACAGAAGCTTAAAACCAGGTGACAGGAGATTTTTCTGGAAAAAAAAGAGAGAAATAATCCACCCCCGAGCAAAAGAAGCCATGATTTCTTTCAAGAATATAAGTCAATACTTCACATAACAACTCTTAGTTTTTATGATTTCGCTTAGATGATTCAAAGAGCATGTGTTTTCATAAAGCATGCTGGTACATTGGCAAGCTCGAAGATTGCACGAGTTGTGCATTCCAAGTGATAGCATAATCCAGTTTGCTGGAACATAAACAAGTGGGACAGGAAAAATTATGTTCCTTTTTTGTTTTTGTTTTTTCATAACTGATTTCTTTTAAAGGGTTCAGTTGAAAAACAAAATATGTATGAGTATTACATTTGGGGTTGAGCCAGACCAGTACTGGAATTTTGGGATACTTAGAAGTAAATAAATTCCGATATTGGTATCAGCCAATATGTTGTACATATAGGGTTAATTTGCAAAACCTCCACTGGATTCAAAAGCAGACTATTAAATTTTGCAAATGTGACGACTGGAGTTGTTCACTCTGGTTTGCTATATGATATTTTTAATTTAGATTTATTATACATACAGAGCTATAGATATGTTATAAATATAAAAAATAAAATAAATAATATCTTAATTAATATCTCATAGTTCTCTATCATTTTCACCCCTCATGCCAGTTACATTGTTGTGCCATGCTCCTTGTAGGATATGTGACATAATAATTTTAAATAATTCAAGTTGTCTACTTTGAATTTAATCTCAGTTAAAGTCAGTAAAGTTGGACTGCAGTAAAGGGTCAGGTAAGACAGAGAATATCATTCAGCCAGTCATTATGAAATTCCCTCCCTATCTTCTGTCCCATTGGTTCTCTTTTTCTACAGTAGCTGTATCTCTCATATCTTCTCTGCCTGCATTGTGTTGTCTTTGTCTGTACTTTTTCCACACTTTCCCTTGACATTACTGCATAGTACAAAGTACAGATACTGTACTTGTTGTGCTCATACATATTCACATCTGCATATTGCTTTATTTAGTAAGCCATATTTAACAAGCTGCTGATAGTGTAACAGCTGGGATCACACTCTCATTCTTACCAGATATACAATACAATGAGTTTAACATGTGCAGAGTTGTGACCTGCATATTAATAGTCAGTGTTTGCCTTCTTTTATACTGCCCGTGGTTCTTTCCCACAAGAGTCCAAATACAAGCAAAGCTTTGCCAGTAGGAATAAATGAATAAACGATTGAGACCTGCTCACTCCCAAATTTTCTTGTTGCTTATGATCAGATGAGAAAACTTCAATATCTGCAAATATACTCAGAATTTAAACGCTCAGAAATCACAGACTAGGACTTTCCAGTACTACCTCCATCCCTCTTGATTTCTCTCTTTCCCTGTTAAAGCCATCAGTCTTGTTTTCTCTCCCTGTACCCACACATCTCTGCCGTTCTCCCCCTCGCTCTGCAGGCTCTGTGTTGACAGTCCAGTGAACGCAGGTTCAACAGGAGGTAGCAGCTTGCCGCAGCTGATGAACAGTGCAGCACCAGACAACCAACGTACCTTCTGTTGCAAAGAGCGCCCGGCCTCTTCTGGGCTGTCCTACACGGTGCTACCAGCCCCCCTAACAGCCGGCTGAGGGGGAGAGGCACACACACACACACAAACCATGATTTATACACATTCACACATGCAGAGATGTAAACGTTCTTTTTTTAAATACCAGCATGAGGAGGAATGTACTTGAGTGCATGCAGCGTCTACACAAAACACACACGTCCCCACGCTGCCTTTGGTCGTGCAGTACAAAAACAAACATACAACAAACAATATATCTGCAAGCACACACACACCCCCACACACAGACACGCACACGCGATCGCTGTCACTTCAGCACCAGTGCACCCATTTGTCTGCAGGGTAGTGTAGCACATTCCAGCTGTGCGTGGAAGAAAACTCTTGCATTCCCTCAATTTGCATGTCGGATACAAGCACCTGTCCATTTGCGTATCATCATATCAGAGTCATTGTACAGCAGGGGAAGACATGAAACACTGTTCAGGACAGATTACACTACTTTTCATGTTATGTAATGTCTAATTAGGTCTCATAAGAGTAAAAGGGCTCAGGCTGTGTGGAAGAAGATTGTGTGCTTTTCCAGCAGCCTAAAGAAAGCTTGGTTTCATTTAAGCCTTTTGTTTCACCACTTTCACTCTTTTCTCACTTCATTTCTCTTGTTGACTTGTTGCGAAGCTTGTTGTGTGGTTCTGCTCCCTCTTAAATAAACTGAATCTCACAATCACTTCTTCAGATATTACTTTCCCCTCCACTTCAGAAGACGGCCAGCTCCTTGCCCCAGGCTTGTCAAGTGTCCACTTTACAATAGTAAAGTTTTTTTTTTTTAAGTATTTGAAGTCACTCTATGTGGTATTGAAGTCTGGAAATCACATCACTGTTCTCAATAACATGGCAGGAGATAAGTTTGCTTACAATAAATAAATAAATAAAATGGGAAAAATGAATAGTTAAACATGAAAACTAGCTGCAAAATAAAACTGTTTATTTCTTAGACCTACTGAGTCTAATTATTTATTCATTTACTTATAACTGAAACTGCACTTGTTTAACAAGTTGTCCAATCTAGACTTTTTTTGAAAAAGAAAATTAAATTGTTTTTACTACTAAACATAATCTTCTGGTTAAATGACTTTCTCAGTGTGCATCATGTGCAGCTTAAGAGGAGGAGATGCTCTATAATGTTTTAGAAAGAGTCAGAAGAATCATAAGACTGAGTCCTTCACGCAGGCATAATCAAATTATAAAAAAATAATCATGTGAAATTTCAATTACAAGTATGTGTCCCTTAGCAGCTGTTTGCCCTTGTGCAAAACTTTTTTGCACTCATTGGCAGGCACTCTAAAAAACAGCCATAAATGTACAGTATATAAATGTATGGAAAAGAGCAGACAAGTGATTGATGGCCTCCTGAAAAAACGATTCCCCCAATTTATCTCGGTCACAATGTTTGCAAGTTCTGTACAGAATATCAAGCCAATTCTAAGTTTGGTGCAAAGAGCTGATGTGTCATATACATCAACAAAGTGATGCACATAGATGACACAACATACTGATGCTTTTTTTTCACAAAACATGATGAAGAGCACCTGTGTAGGCATTAGATAAGATATTCCTTTATTATAAGATAAGATAAACCTTTATTTATTATATATATCATCTGTTGAATGCTGATGAATGGAGGACACTCACAGCTCACTTACATGATACCTGTAGAATGCACATATCTTTAATACTTACTGGGTTATGTAATATAAAGCATAAATACTCCCTTTGTCCATGATGCTCTTGTAACTCATTGCTCTCAGACATTTAAACAAGGACAAACTCAGGCCTAATTAATAACAATAATGAGTGCATGTGATTCAGATTGACCACTTCCAGGGCACTGCTGCTGTGTGTGCTGTCTCACTGTGGAGCTTGAGGAACTTAAAGCACTTAAATGTAATGGAGCCATCGTTAATGCCGTTAATTACAAGAAGCATTTTCCCGCTATGACAAGTCAAAATGGCTGCTGTGAAGCAGGTCCGCTGGGACTGCGTCTCGATGTTACATCCATAAACAGTCTCATTCATAATATCAATCGCACGCAGAAACCTCACTGAGTTATCGCTCAGGCAGGTTTCAGCTTTTGAACGGCTAAGGGGTGTTAAATTAACATCCTCTCTAGGTGTTTACACAGCAATGATGAGCTTTTACACCGGCTTTATCTGCAATGAGTAGTTAACCGTGTTGTAATTTAGTGTCATATTAGTGAATCAATTCCTCTGTTGAGAAGCAATATGCTCGGGACTGGTTGAGTTTTAAGTAATTGTGTCAGCAGAGTATGTCAGGAAATACATGTTTTCCCTTTCACATATATAGCAGAAGATAAGGAACAGTTTTTTTCTCTGCAGTCATTTTCTGGAATTAATGTAATAGCATACTGTGTTGAATTTTTCTATTTTGTGCAACTGACTATTTTAATTGAGGTTCCTCTAACAAGGGTTTTAAGAAAAGTTCATCATATATACATGAATAATGTAATGCTTTGAACATTTGTTTTTCTCCCTATTAGAGTGCATTAAAACTGAGGTGGAATAATTAATGCAACCTGTGTTTATATTTGTCTGACAAACCACTTCTTGTGCTTGTGTGAATAATACGTGAGTCAGCAAAGACAGAAGCGATGTGATATTTTTTCTCAGCTGCGTTGGGAATGTGGTGACATAGTGAGTATTTGCTGGTCCAAGGCCACATTCGGACCGACTTTAAACCTGTGTGAACAAGCAAAAAAAGTTTAACCTTTTGTTGGACCGCAGCACAATGTCGCATGTCAAGCAGCTGCAGTGGTCAGTCGAACTTAAGCAAGCATGATTTCCTGGTAGGTTTGTAATGTGAATTAAGCAATTCTACAGTTTACTTCTTTTGGACAAAAGATAAAATCGCTACCTTCCTGGACCAGACCCTGGATCCTCAGAAGCAACATGCTCCCACCAACACAGCTCCTTGTGATGTTTTAACGAAGTGCTGGTTTTGGTCTGAACACCTGCTTATATTTGATCTCTCTCGTCCTCTCCATCCTCTCATAGATTAACCCCATCCTGACAATTTGTCAAGTTCACCAGAGTCGACCAGATTTACTTTGCATACATTAGCAAATCTACCGATTGTCAATGGTGCTTCTATTGGAATTAATTGATTCAAGTTTGAATGTCTGCTGTTATAAATAAAATGAATGAATAAAAATCTGACTAATCTCTCTTTTTTAGACACCAGCTACACATGATGCAAATTTAGCTGGAAAAATCGGGGACACACATCAGTAGCAGCTAGTGACCGTGACAACTGTACTATTCCCAATAGGATGACCACAATATCAATCTAACCTCTGGTCTCTTTTTTTCCCACCCTTCTACAGCAACCTAACTTTATGTGAAAGATGATATAACAAACCAGCCACCTTTTCAGACAACATCATGCTTCAGGCACAACGGAGTAGACACCGAGATTGTGTTCAGAATCCTCTACAGGGCCACACATGTTCAAGTTAATATTGAGGTTAACAACACAATAGTCTCAGTGACTCTTTGCTCATTTATTCAACTTTTCATTCAGGACGTGATTATTTTAACTGTTAGTAAATAACCACGTCATCTAGGTCCTGAAATGAGAATATATCTGATGCAGTCAACCTGTTCCCACTGCAGGCTGCAAAGACTCTACTGGCTGTAATGAGAGCAAGCATGGAGTGTACTTGTTTTCAGTACCTGAATGGATCAGTGAACCGCAGCACTGCTCCAATAAACTGAGCTAAATTTGAGTTTTCATTATACAGGTCATGTGCCAATAATACCAGGCACTGTCAGTCAGTCGAAGCCCTGAGGGGAAAACCGTAGTCACCACCCACTCTGTTAAATGTAAACTAAACTATGTCACAGCTAATCAAACACTACAGTCAATTTGTCTACAATGGATTGAGGTTGTAATTACTTCCATTGTGATTATGGCACTGTGTGGTTGGCTTGGCAATGTATGGAAGCCCTGAGGGGGCTGAGGAATGTGACCAGCCAGGATGAGCTGTTGTAGGAGGCTGATTTAATTCAAGCACTACCTACCATTACCAACTCAGTATGTATTGAACTGGACGCTGAAATTTTAACTGTATCTAAACTAATTCCAGAGATAATGCTCATGGCTGATTCCTCTTTCGCCCGTTTCACTTGATTGTAATTTGAAGACTTTCAGACCTCAATGATTAATAATTGATTTTGCTTCATGCACTTTCCCTCATTTGTCTTTATGTTCTACCACCGAGCAGGTGTCTCTCTTCCTCATGTTGTTTCATCGTTGTCAGTGAGTTTTTGGCTCTTGGATTGGTCCCCAGTTATGCTGAATGGATTTGCATCCAACCTGGCCTTGAAACAACAGTCTGTCCTAAGCACTAAGCTATATCCAGGTCACCCTTCAGGGAACCGTAAACAATTCTACCAATTGCACAACATGAGGATTTGAATTCCTAACTGTGCCAGTACTGCCATTTTCTAGCCTTTGAGTGGTGCTTAGTATGCCATTTGGTGATATTATTTGCCCTTTAATGCTCCTGTTTGTCACTGCAATGACCCTTACTAAGCCTGTTTGATCCCAGCTGGTCCCCTGTTGATGTATATGCGATCAGAATGACAGGTCTGCCGAGGTGATTGCCCGTGTGTCCTCTCCTTTCAGCCCGCTGATTCATTTGCGGATGCTCGGATCCCCTGTGGTTGCCGACTATTACGACCAAGGTTTCTGGCGGCTCTGAAGAACAGCGAGCCGGGCACATTCACTTTCATTAAAACATCCGCTGCACTCACAGCTGGAACATGCGGCCAGTGTTTCTCAGCGTCCCATTCATCTCGCCGGCTCTTTGTTGTTTCGCGCTAAAGCATCGAAATTGCACGCTATTCTTAATGAGGTGATGAAGCACAAGGTTGTCTCGTTGGAAATATATTGAGGAAATGACTCTAACAATAGGTTGGAGCCTATATATCACTTAGGAGCGCAAATTCCTCTCCTCGCTCTACAAATAACATTCTCTCTGGGAATAATAGCTCCATTGTGTTGCACTCTCATTCTGCAATGCTGCTTTGTTTCAGCCAACATAAGAGTCACTGCATGCATTTTGTTGAGGAGCATCCAATTATACCAGGCTAATGGGAAACACTTAAAATAATGAACTGCTTATAAGACCTTCGTAAACATAGAGTTCATGACGAATTAATGAGTTCATGTGGAAATAATGAACAGCTCATTATCTATCATATCATGGTTTATCAGTTCTTAATATCTTAATAGATTAGTACCTCATTAGCATTCATAGAATAGTGGATGCATAATTTTGAAAGAAAATCAAAACACTGAGTTCTGAGACAAGGAAGATTTCCTTTTGTGTTGCTGAAATTAGTTGTGTTGAGAGAAAATGGCATTTCACTGCATTTCATGTGTGTTTCTAAATGCAGGGTGTGTCGTCAAATTACTTGTGTTTTTACACTGACTTTGACGCTGACACTCTATTTGCAGAGCACTAAATGCAATCTTATGAAATATGGACTTTACGAATTTGTTCTCTGTTTGCTTGTGTTTCCTCGAGGTGCGTTAGACTCTCTCAGCGATCTTAGAAATAATTGTGAGCGGAAGTGTGCAAGCCTGACTCTGTCTCTTAATGTCATGAAGCAACTGCCCCAAAGGTCTCACCGCGATGTTTTTCATTCTACCTACTCACGCCATGACATTTACAAGACAACAGCCAAGATTCGACTAATTCACATGGAATTAAAAGGCATGCAAGTAACAGCTGAACACATCATTTTAGCATTAGTGTAACAATTTGCTCACCTTCAACAATTACAGCTCCCATGAGATTTGAATTTGAACTGACAGAATCATGGCAGCTGTAGTTAATATGATGACTTCAACTGCATATCTTTCACAGAGAGAACTAAACTTTGCATATCCTTCCTTTGACCTCTGACTCTTATTGTCATATCACATCCCTATTTCCATCAACGGATCATTTGTTCATCATCGACACTCACATGTTGTCTCCACACCAATTGCATCCCCATTAAGGGAAAGCAGAGACTCTATTTTCTGAGGGGTCTCAAGAGTTTCAGTATGAGTCTATTGCAGTACCATCGGGAGAGTCTTGACAGGCTGTATCACAGCGTGGTTTGGCACAGACTGCTTCAAAGGACTGTAAAGACAGCAGCGAAAATCATTGGCTCAAAACTACCATGACTTCATATCATTTACACCACTTGCTGCAAATGGAAAACACCAGTCACCCCAATCACGTTCTGTTCTTGCACCTTCCATCTAAAAAACAATGCTACCGGAGCATCAAATCACACACGGAGCATCATCTCAGTAACAGTTTCTTTCCACAGGCAGTCAGGTTTCTGAACAGCGGACTCACCCATATGCACCTCACATTTTTGTTATGTGTGTTATTTTGTTATGATGAACTGTATATTGTGGCAGAGAGAGCCAGAGCACGAGAATTACATTGCATTTCTAATACACATGGCAATAAAGTTTAGGCTTGAACTAGAACTCAGACGATGAAGGACACAGTGCTGATTCCCAACAGGTGACGAACCTAAACCAGTTTACTGTTTTACAACACACCGTCCATGGCACCAACCTGAAACCCACCAGTATCCCATGATTTCTGGCTTCCATCAAGGACTCATACAGGAAACAGAGAACAAAGGAACTAACTTTGCAACTCAGAACTGAATTAATTGTTATGCTATGTTTAATAACATAGATGATGTTATGTGAAGTTTTGTTGGCTGATACTGAGCTATAGAACAATAAAAAGTGTATTAACAGGATCTATCCATCATCATCCATCACTCTGAGCCAAGTGGGGATGACTCAACAATGGCCTGAACTGAAACACCAGGTGAAACTTCACTTACTATTCTCTTATGATTTTGGGGTTGATGCTTAGTATAATAATCCCTTCATTTACAAAGAACCTTTTTATTCCTAAGTATTCCTAAGTATTACCGTCACTGTGCATGAGTAAAGAATTTAGTAATCTTTAGACTTAAGACTGAATTAAGAAGATGCCCAGAGGTGAATTAAATGTAAGCTTGATCCTATTATTTCATATAAATATTGATTATTTCAGATCACCTGAAGTTGAATACATCACTACACATCTTTTTGCACCTATTAATGTGTTAACACTGTATCATTTTGGTGCCTCTCACTAATTATATAACATATTTTGATGTTCCTTAAGACATTCTTGCAACATTATTTGCTGCCCCAGCATGAGGCGCTACATTATTGTGTGACTCTTTGAGGCTGTTAAAAGTCGTTTATATTTTGGGTTGCTTTAAGGCATTCCTGCTCCACAGCTGTAAATGTGGTGATGACAGCGTTCTCATTAGCAGGTAAAACAACAGTAACTCATTAAGCTTACAGTGTAATATGAGCAGAAAACTTTTCAAAGAGATCAGCTACGGAAACTCTCAAAAAATACTAGATATTGTACTGGATTGAAGTGGAACTTTGTATTTAATAAGATAAAATAGTGATTAACATTGTCACAGTGTTCACACATTAAGTGTAAGAAATAGAGCTCAAACACCCAAACAGCCATGTTAGGAGACTTGTTGGTCACTTCAATGGACTATGTACTCTCTGCTGCAGCTGCTTGTTCCAATATCGAACCTATCTTCCATTAACAACCTTTTGAAACTGTGATTAGCCTCAAATGAAAACATGTTTATGCTGTCTCTTAAAAAGGCGTTAATGGACTGTTAGATTTGGTATAAAGTCTAGTTTAGAAATAACGACTGCTGAGTCTCAGTCTCTTTTAAAGTGCAGATAGTTTTGGAAGGAGGCCTTTCGTATAATTAAGTTATTCGCTGGGTTATTTTGGCCCACTGCTTCCCTCACAGGGCCACTGAGGCTGTATTGTGGGCAGAACAATGTGATGACAGGGCTGTCCTTTGGGAACATCTAATTAGTTCCACTAGGGGAGCAAAGCAGCACCGCACCGTGCCCTGATATTTGGCTTGTGCAGTCAGCGGAAAGATAGCCACAGGGCCCACTTTAATTGCAAAAATGCCACCAGAATGTGTGTCTGCTTCTTCACCTGTCCCTGATCATGAGACCACGAGGGAGTGCCCATCCTTCTGTGTGTGCGTCAACACGCAGCATCGGTGTGCGGTCATGTGTGCAAATGTGTAACCTCCATCTGTATAAATATGCACCTGCGAGTGAGTGGCTGTGCCGGTGTCAGCCTCTGTCTCGTCCACTCTCACTAATCAGTATTTGCTTATTGATTCCCACAACCCACTAGAACACAAGCTGGGGTTGATTCGGTTTGAACTTGATTTAGCTTGTTCAGGGGGCACTTTAGGTTTTTCAACATTTGTCCTAGGAGGGGAAATTAAATTGGGCAAAAATAGGTATTCTTTTCACCACAGCTGTGTCAGTGGATTAAGAAAATGTTTCAGGCACATGTGTGAACTCACAGCAATAAACTTTCTTTGTTGGATCAGGTGCTTCAGTGAAAACAGCATTACAACAGCCATTCAGCTCGGTATATAACATAACTTCAAATCCACCGTACTCATGAAAACACACCTGCACCAGTAGCCAGAATTCTCTCTGTGAAGTTTCATTTCATCTATGCTGCAGGTAGCAAGGAGATCAAATACCTTGCACATAATATACTGGTGGAAGTTCATTTCCCAAATCATATCCCTAAAGTCAAGACATTTAAAAAAAAAAAGTAGAGGATATGTAACGTAGTCATCCCATGCATGGAAAAAGTGTCAGCAACTTAGCACGACCTTCAAAAAAACACAGGATCCATGGTTTTGTTTTTCTTTTGACTCAGTAGCACAGACAGAAACATGTTCACTAACACCACATATGGTCCAGTATCATGGGTAATGCACTCACTCCATAAGTGAGCTGATAAATCCAGACAATATTACAGCAATGAACATCTTGATTCACGGGATTCTGATGACTTTAATCAAACATTTGACTTCAATGACTCACATGCAACCTCTGCAACTTCACGTGTGAAGCAACTTTACAAAGAAGCAAATACCAGCAGGAAGTTTACTCATCAATTGATTTGTCAAACAATGGAGGCAAGCTGCTGACATTACAAGGGGAAAAAAAGTTGATGTCAGTTCTTTAAATGCAAGATCGTCTGTGATTTGTGTGTGTGCACGTGTGTGTGTGTTTGTGTGTGTGTGTGTGTGTGTGTGTGTGTGTGTGTGTGTGTGTGTGTGTGTGTGTGATTGAGGAGTTGAACATTCCTCCAGTGCATGAATAAAAAATGTTTCCAAAGTCATGGGAGCAGTGAATTATTGAGGAGGCAGTAACGAGGCAGACGCAAGGGCCAGGTGTGGGGTTTCACAAAAGTGTGTGTGTTTATGTTTGTGTATGTGCATGTGTGCCACGCAAGCAAGAGAGAAAGAGAGAGGGATTGAGGAAGGGTTTGGGGATTAGTGAGCATTAGGTTGACTTGGTCAACACCGACTTCTGGCAAACACAGCAGAAAGAAAATATTTTCTTATAAGAAGAAAGAAACATCTTCGCAGTTGACTCTCACTCTCTGTGTATAAACACATACACTCACACGCTCATGCTATATATACACTTGCAGTGTGGGGATCCTGGCAAAAAAGACACTAAGATGTAGAAAGAAAAAATTAAAGAGACAGGCCTTACAGAACAAAATCACTGTACAGTCGAATGAGAAGATAGATAAGTCAACTGAAAGAGACTGAACTGAAAGAGATCAAAGAAATGCTTCAGACACAAATAAAAGAAAATTAAGAGGCATATAAAAGAACAAATTATGCCAGAGAGGAGAGTTGACAAAGAAAGAGTGACCCAGGCAAATAATTCACAAGCATCTTGATAGGAAGTCGTTCAGTCAGCTGATCAGTATCAGCTGACTCCTGTTCTTGATAGTCACATTCAAACAAATCGCCCAGGTGTTCAACCAGACACTGAAAATGGTCTTTGTTATCCGACAAGCTCTCCTTCTCACTCGTGTGATCAGTAGCCACGGCTCATAGCCAGTGCTTTATTTTCTGCACCTACTTAGCCTCTCACACATCCTTCAATTTATAATGAAAAATAACTATCATCATTTTATTATATTATTATCAGTTATAATTAAAACATTATATACCAGTGAGTAACATACTGAATAGATTAATGGGAGCTCGTGCCATCATCAAGCAAGAATAAATGCTGAACAAACTATGTGAATATACAACTGACAAAACCTGCAGTTACTGATGCTTGAACTGCAAGGTGCACAAGAGTAGACTGTATTTTCCTATACAATACAACAGTTCCTTAATCAGGAAGCATTTCAAAAAGTGTTTTGACGTGAACAAACTAAAAGAAAACACAGACTATTAGAGAAGCACTTCGCCCTTGACAAGGATCAACTTTCATAATGCTAACAAGTCAGTCAGGTGGCTGACAATCTTTCTATAGAAGATTTGGCAAAAATCAACTAGCCTGTTAGTGAGTCCAACAAAATAAGATTCATTCATGTGTGACTCAGGTAATCTCTAAATGACTTGTTATATCTTTGAGAAAGAAGCAACACTTGTACAGAGAATTGAAAACAATAGTGTACTCTGAAGCCTTTACACCAAGTATCAGTTTAAACTAACTCTAACTCTACTGCACCAGACTCCTTTATATGGTCAACTGCAGCCAAATAAATACTGCTCGATCCATCAGCATCATTACTGGAACGGTAACCTAGAAATTGTAGAAATTCAAATTCACTCATTCATTTAAGTAGACAACAGGTCGGACCTTCAATGCTATAGTGACACAAGCAGCCGGGTAAAATACTCCTGAGGTATGCTACCGTCTACACAGCTGAAAAACTGGGGCTGATCAAAAAGTCGGATGATCAGCAGACGTGTCGGGAAACTTGCTGAAGGCATCCATTCAACAGGTGTGATACAGCAGAGTCGAGGAGGGTGAGCAAAGATGCAGGAACCTCTACAACAACATGCAGTATTAATATGTGTGTGTGTGCTGTCAAAGTGCCCTTGAGCAAGACACCGAGCCCTGCCTGTTACTGGGGCTCTCCTCTGCTCTAATCCCACATGTCAGTACATGTAAGGACCACGTGTTTGACAGCGAGACGATGGAACCTCTTGCCCTGTGGCTCATTGTACATTATTGTGGATTAGTGTCATTTGAAGAAGTCTGTCATATAAAGAAACCAATTAAAGTCAGACCTCTTGGAATAAAGATTTTTTTTTTTTCCCCCAGCAGTATATGAAATGGTTTACATGCTAAGAATGCTGGGAAAATGTGTAATACTAACCAACTGGCTTGAAGTTAAAAGGGCTGTAATATTTCTGCAGACAGTCACAGTCTGGACCAACCTTTATGTATTCAATTCAATGAATGTGATGGTATGAAAAAGTGAAACCTTCACCTTTAAATGACTGATATAACCAATAAATCAAAATAACATAAACTTACCATGCCCTCTGAGGAGGAGAGGTTAATAACATAACATGTTTGATTGTGTTCTTGCTCCGAAGAAAACTGGAAAAACTATCGAAATGTCAAGGCATCCCTTTGAGATGTGTTTTCCTCTGCTTATTTCCTGCAGTTGCCAGTTTTGATTATCGTTCGCTGCATTTTGCTTTGGTATAATAGAAGCATGCCACTCTGTCATCCAAACACAATTTGGTACTGATTCATTTTCAGAAGGTGTTGGCGGGGTTACATGCTGCTCTCTGCATGCGGCTCTAACACGCCAGACTTGTTTCATACTCAAATGGAAAAACCCAAAGGGTGCTGATGCCGGACCGCAGTCAGAGCAGACTGCGCAGGTGACTTGACAAAACCATAAAATAATGCCACCGCTGTATGAAGAATCGATTGAAAGGGGATCTGCGAGCGACGTTGTCTGGTACCTCCGCGGGCTGCTTGGGTTAAACACAAAGCCCAGAGTCAGCGGGAAGAAAGACTGCTTTCCCACCAGGCAACATGAAACACTGCAGAATATTTACTGGGGCCCAGGGGGGAGCGATCTGGCAGCCGGCAATGTCAAACAGCTCACCTGAAGAAGTCAGGTCAGTATGAGTTTAGCCCACATGGCAGCACCCCTCCTTTCTCAAGAGGCAGCTTCACTCTACATGGGGGAATAGCTGGAGTCTGGCATTTGTTGTTGGAGAGGATTTACATTTTCATTATGGGTATATGTATTTTTTAAAATAAGTGCTAATGGTCTTATTCAGACTAAAATTGAGTGCAGTAGTTTAATAAGTGTCCATTCTTGGACAGTTGAATGAACACTTAAGACGACATTAATGAATCACTTTATCCATGACTGCTTCTTTATAATAAATAACTGAAGCCACAGGTGGGAAAAAAAGAGAGCGAGAGGGAGGTGATGAGAGAGCACTGCTGTGATGTGTCCAAGGCAGGTACAAGGCTGCCTTCAAGTTGAGTTCAGTAACATACACAATTATATAATAGCCATTTGCAGGAAATTGAAATCAAAATCACAATCGCTACTAAATGGGATTAGAATAAATCCAATTTGAGTTCATTTAATATTAAAAAGTCAAATAAAATAAGACAGGGAATTGGTCCATTGAGTCAAATGAGTCAATCTCAGCTAATAATAATAAAAAAGAAATTAATAAAAATCCAGTGTTAATTTTTTTCCCTCTTTAGTTGGCTAGCTGGGGAAAAGTATTTTAATTGTTTTTTCCAGGTGGGATGAAATACTCAGTCACTGGATCCCCGTAGTTAGACTAATGCTGTCCAGAGAGGGCTTTACTCCCACTCTGACTTAATTAATCCCACAGCTTTAATTGATTCTTTAAATATTTTCTATTATCTGTCTGTGTTCTATATTAATTCTGCAGACGACACTCCAATGAACCTTAAGGCAGTCAAAGTGTTTGTGTGTGTGTGGTTTTAATAGCTACGTGTGTTTTCATATGTGATTAAAGTAATAATTTGTATTGACATTTTCATTCCAACCACTTCCTGCTTTTCTATTGGAGAACGGTGTCATTGTGTCCCAGTGAGTCTTCAACGCACAAGGAATCAAAACCTACCACAAACAATTCAACACCATGAGATCTCTTTGCTTGCTCATCTGAAAGACAGGACCTGAGTGGAGAGGAAGCTCAGTTTGACATCACTTAAAACAGGTGTGGGGAAGACAACAGGTGAAATGACGAGGACCCTGGATAAAGGCAGGAAGAGCAGCGCTGCTGTTCTGTGTCCTCCAGAAAGACTATCAGCAGGACGACACTGCACAAAGCTGCTGCATAATTAATCTGTTCTACCATGTTATGGGAAAGAATTGGTGGAGTTCAGGCACAAGAACAACTTGGTTATGTTAGTGAAAAGATTGTTGTTTGGGTTTAAATAAGTATTTTAGTTACATAAGATAGGTTTCCTTACATAAGTGGTGTAAGTCAAAATTTGTTACTGTTTATTTTGGATTCACTTGCCAGCAGCCTGGGTGACCTGGGTGAAAGTCATGTGACCTATCCATCTATCCATTCTCTCTTTATACTACATATCATGACTTCCTCCTTTTCTCCCATCACAATCAATCCAACCACTAGAGGTTACCGCCTAACATAGTTGACCTATATGGATGGTCTGGTTGAAAGCTCTCAGTGAATCTTAAATTAAGACCCGTGTCTAGGTCTTGCAAGTGCATTTTGCATTCCCATTTTGTTTATAAGATATAGCAGTTTATTGGTACAATGAGTATCCGCATAAGAAATGATGACATGGGGTTGGCCAAGACTCAAAACAACCACAGTTAAATCATCAGTCTGGATATGGTGGCTCAAATACATCACACTCAGCAGCACTGTATTAAATAAACATTCATAACTTTATAGCATTCCCAGCATTGTTATCAGCCTGTCTGTGTCTTGGTCTAACTCACTTGAATGCAGACCCCTGCTGTTGGCTCATAAACCCATGGCCACTTCAATATTACTGTTCACCAGCTCAGCTCCTTTGAAAGGCACACATCATCAATATTACTTATTCCCTTTTGATGCGGTCCACTAAAATAATTCTACTTTGATCAGTGAAACACTGTATTATTGTATTTATGCTGTTGTTTGAAGCCTTGGGCTCACAGCTTTATTCTTTCTGCTGGGGCCATGAAGTATCAGTCTGTGGAGCCGCAGAAGAAATGCCCTAATTAGAGTATTTATACGACTGATGGACAAAACCCTCGAAAAACTATTCTGATAAGGGTCATCCAGAGCTGGCAGGATAGCTTCAGTGCTCCTTGCCATCGATTCAGTAAGTCCCCAAAACTCAACCGGAGGGATAAACACTATTCGTCCAAAGAAATATAACCCCTGTTTGATTAGTAATGATGGTAGAGACGGTCTAACACGGCACATCCCAAATATCCTCTAAATGTTCAGCTGGGTTGAGTTTTGGCAATTTATCTGCCTGCCTGCCTGTCTGTCTGTCTGTCTGTCTGCTGTCTAACTACAGCAACTATTTTACTTACTAGGACTGGACCCATACTGATCAAATTACCGTTACCAAATACTTATGGTTATAAGAATCCCACATAGTTAAACTAAGAAAAGTGGCAAATATCAATCAGCCCACATTTAAGTCAAATAGTAATAGTTTAATTTCATTGCATTGCATTTTTTTAAATAGTGTATATAGTGTTTCATATTCTTATATTCTCTGTTAATTTATTAATAGCGTCTTGCCTGATATTGCATTGTTAATACTGCATACTTGTATATTTCTATTTGTCATTACTTTTATTGTAGTTAAGTGTTAATACTTCTCCTCTGGTTAAACTGTTGATACTTTTTTTGCACGAGTAAATCTATCTATCTGTCTGTCTGTCTGTCTGTCTGTCTGTCTATCTTTGCAGCTCTAACACTGCAAATTTCCCCATTATGGGACTAATAAAGGAATATCTTATCTTGTCTTATGTCAAATTGTCCAGTATCTCTCAAAGCACTGACAACAAAAATATAAGCAGTGAGTCAACCAAGGGAAGGAATTTATCATGTACTGTTATATTGTTATTGAAGCAAATCATAACATGAATTTGAGATCATATTATCTGTTATTATTACCAAGCCACCTACCTATCTAAAAAAAAAAAGAAGCCACAAATCATTTGAACTAGACTTGAGGCTAGCTGCTTTAGATGTTGTTCGAGCTCATCTGGTAAACTCCCAGCATCCTCCACTTTGTGGTGCACCACCTGACAGGTAGCATCAGATATCTGGAGAGCATGGCGGCGCGCCAAGGCCAAGCACATTAATGGAGTCAAAGTTTGATGTGTTAAAGCGTTCCAGTGCCAACATCAAGAGCACTGCAGGGCAAGCCCAGAGACTGACAGACAAAAAGAGAATGAGAGGGTAGGGAGGTTGGCAGAAAATGACAAACCCAGGGAGGCGGTGGGAAAAAGAGAGAAAAGGACTGATGGGAAGGGAGAGACATGCTAAAATAAGAGAATTGAGAATAAAAAGAAATGAAATGAGAGGATGCACAGATAAAGGAAGAGGGAAGGGGATGAAGGATGCGCGGTGAGGGAGGCGATCCATCCGCTGTAACAGTGTTGTGAGCCAGATATTTTTCTTTGAAATTAGTTAAGATGAGGATTGTGATTAGAGGCTCAGACGGGTCTTTTAACAGCCGTTCTCCCCTTGCTCCAGCAGAGAGCATTAAGACAGCCGGTACAGCAGCCTAACCTTCAGGTGCTATTCTTACACCAGCAGCCAGAGACTGTATTCAGCTCATTTAAGGCTTTGCTGGGGAAGCAGCCATTGAGCTTATCTCCAACCAGCTTTCTCTTATAAATAATACACTCATGGAAATTGGCACGTCCTTGACAGAGATTTTCATTTACTAATCATTTGCAAGTGAATATATGGATTATGCATTTTATGTCTGAGGCACATAGAAAACATCCATGTTTATTCTTAAAAAGAATTAACAACTTGTGCTTATTGTTTTCTCTGCAAGACTTAATGGAAAAATATATTATGTCAGATTTGTTTTTTTTCCCCACAGATGCAAATCTTCAGCGTGCAGCCCACATCGGCTTCTCATAAGCTGTGGCTCTTTTGTAGCCAGACCTTTGAATTGGCACCCTCTGCCGTGTTGATTAATTCTAATTTTAATACAATGATGAGCCTGCCACCAAATCAATGTGTCAGTGTTAATTGGAGTTTCTTGGCTTTCGTGTTAATTTGCCCCCTTCGGCTCTAATTGGGTGCTGGCAGGCAATGCGTCTATGTGTGGCTCAGGAACCAGGGTGATGTTGTCTTATTGTTCGTTCGAACTTGCTTATGAAGTGCCCTGGGGTGACAGTGATGGTAAGGAGCGCTTGTGAAATTAATTTTCACATCTTGCCATTGTTGGATGAAAAATACATAACAATCGAGTCAGTTCCTGCTCATTGTGCATCTGTTATGGACAGTTCATTATTTATTGGACGGAGGGAGGGGATGATGGGTTGCTCAAAACATTTTCAAGCACTGCGAATGCTGAGACATGTTTTTTAATGTCTAATTCTGATTTCTGATTTGTTTTTAAATGCACTACGTTGGGCTGATGTATCAGGACATGCCTTCAAATCTGAGGGTGAGCTCTGGTTTGCTGGTTGGGAGTGAGGCATTCACTGACTGATGTGGGAACATACTTGCAAAGTTATATTATACAACTAATACAATATAAATACACCCGCAACAAAATCAAAATTTTGTCTTGATGGTTGATTTATGCTTTCTGACAGCTCCTGCGTGAACACACACACACACACACACACACACACACTGCTACCTAAAACCAATTTCCATTGTTTAATTTTTTTCCCCCTTTGGTTTGTTCATTCTGTAATTTTTTAATCAATTGGGTCATCCATAAGCCAATAATAAGAATAATAAGTTCTTCTGCAAAAAAATGATTTTTAAAATGATTAAAAATCATGATTTGAGACACATTGCTTTCTAAAAACTTGTTATGAATTTAAATATAATATCTTAAGGGACACTGGTTTTGTTCTTATAAGTTGTTATTCCTAGGCCTCAGAATTGGTGTTTGCATTGTTGGGCATCTCAACATCTAATGAAATAGGACTGAGCAAAATTCTTAGAAATGCTGAAAGAAATTCCACAGATTGCTTTGAAGTTTTTACTCAAGTTACAAGAACAGAGAACAGTTATGCATCCTGACACTTGAGCTTATTAAAACTGTCTTTCCAGCGGAGACTCTGTCACAAACACAGATACATGCCACTCTTTCCCTCTGACACTCTTACCTGTGATTTCCTCACATCTCTTCATGTTCGGTGCAGTTTTGGTCTCATCTTCTTTCCTTTGCAGTCGTCCCACAGATCCACAGGCAGCTTCTATTCCTCCTGCCGTTATTTGAGTTTGTCCATATTCACACAAATAGCAGAAGACGTTTGAAGGTAAGTTTGCCTGCTTTAAAAGAATGGCTATTTATCTATTTTGTTTTATTGGTTTTGCAATTTAGCCTCAGCTCAAAGCACTTCAGCTGAGCCTTGCTTATGCTGTCTTTACCTAGAGTTTAATACTGAGGCATTAACTTCACACTGCAAACACCTGCGTCACATATGGATGTACTATCTGGTTACTGAAATCTCGATGGCCATAAATAATATGATAATGATAAATAATGAATAAAGTGGTCTCTCTCTCTCTGCACTGTTTATGTTGCCAGATTTCCTTGGAAATTCAGCTTTTTCTTTGCTTGTAGCTGTTGTGGCAAACCCACTGCCCAGCTGCTCGCTACTGTTTGCTTGCTGTAACATTTTGGATTTATTTGTCTCGACCCAATAACAACAGTTTTCACTACACCTTAAACCCGCATGTTTCCTCTGTGTGTCTGGGGGCAAGTGGGCTCGTCTTCAGAGAAATGTGACCTCTGCTTCCACAAACCCAGCCTCCTTTAGCAAAGCAGGTCTTGTGATGATAGAGAGCCACGTCCCTCGGGACAGTGACACGGTGGATCTCTCTCCACAGGAGCAGAGTGTCCCTCACTAAAGGCTGGTCTTTCTCCCTTATCCTCCCAGCATGGACACGCATGCATTGTGTGTATCGTGGCTCCAGCTGCTGACAGTTTGACTTAGGTGACCTGTGGAAATAAATTACCATTATTACAGTATATTGTGGCCTTATTGTTTTTTTGGCCTCAGCTGTTGTTATTGTTCTTATGTATGAAAGTTCTCATTCAGGCCAAGCTCCCATTCAATGAGTGGTGAGTGATCTTCAGTGTCTGCATTCACGTTTTTCAGTGACTCAGTGGAGAAAGACCTCAACATGTTTCCACCTCTACAGCGTCTTTCTTTGTGCATGAATAGAAATTATCTGAAGTGTTCTTTATAGGTGTTTAATGAGCAATTGCTATAGCGTATCACCGCAGCACATGATGTCCCTGCCACCTGGATACAGCACAGCAGCTCTGGTACACAGTGTCCCATCCTCCTGTGGGTTTGGTGGCAGCAACACTCGCACAACTAAAGGAGCATCAATCTTACTTTGCCTGCCCCTCTAACTTTGTCTTCTGACCTCTGACAGAACTGGATGTCTGTCTTCCTGCCTGTCCTACCACATCCAGATTTTGAGGGTGAGAGTGGCAGCTTCCTTTGAAACACCTGAATTCTTGTTTTGAAAGTTCAGATCCAGAGCGAGTGGGGTGGTCTGGTTGGTATTTGGTGTGTATCTGTGTGTCAGGTCTTTCCTTGGGTCTGTGTTCTGCACCAGCAAGAGAACTGTGAACATGAGACTTTTTTTGTCTTACAGTGTAGCGCACTGACGCCGGCCCTGTGTCAGAAGAGTTCCTCGCCACCTTCTGCAGCAAGGTGGGGTGTGGGAGTTGTCTAGGATGACTTTATGTGTGGTGACAGTGAATCAGGAGGGTGTCAGGAGTGAGGCAGGCTGTGCTCTCACCTTCTTTTGAGCAGTGGATTGGGCACACAGCTTAACATTAGGTCTTTGGTTGTGTCAGTGTCTCGACAGGATAGTTACCCGGCTGTACCTCTTGGCCTTAAAGACCCAAAGAGAGGAAAACATGTCAGGAAAACAACAAGGGTTAAACTTTCTGACCAGCTTTTCTGCTGCTGCCACTGACGAATGGCACAAATTTAAACATGTCCTAATTTGGTATTTATATAGTGTATATAATTTGCCCTGCATTTATTATTTCTGTATTTTTGTTGACGTATATACATGTTGCTTACACTGTCACTAACTTATCTGGACTTATCTGAAAATATTCTCGACTTTCTGAACATTGACATTCTGCAAGAGCTGAAAATACAAGACAAAAAAAGTCTCTTTCCTTCAACAGCAGCATAAGGCACCAGCTAAATGAAAATATACTCAGGTCGCCAATCTGTCACAGGACTAAGACATGCAGACAAACAACCACTCACACACATATTCACAGGTAAAACAGTAATTTAGCCTAACCTGCTGACGTCACACAAGATGATACAAAGGCTAAAAGCTTAAAGGGAAAAGAAAAGGCTATAAACTTAATGTTTATAGCCTTGGGAACGGAAACCTAAATGCAAAACAACAACACAAATTAAAATAAGAAAAAAGGGCCATATTCAAAATTAAGTAATAATCAAGATTTTTGAAAAAAATCTATAGATTCAGCCATTTTACATAATACATACTGTACATTCCAGAGTTTAGATGACAAACATGTTGGCTATGGGGGCGGTCAAGATAATGGAGACAGCTGGTCTTCTGTGAATTTTAAACAAGTGGAGGAGAACTTAAGTTTCACATACAGTTTACACAGGGAATTCGAGCATTCTAAGGGAGGACAAATGTACTCACTCATTTTCTTAGTGTCCTGTGATATCACATAATATGAGATACAGCTTCAGTAGTGGGATCTGGACCAATGACTTATCGGTATTCAATTGAAAGAAAGTGACAAATCATTTTGATTGAAGAATAGGTACAACTGTCTGTCATCAGCATAAGATGAGAAGAAATGACATGTCCTGCATGTTATTTAAGTTTAAAAGGTACATTATAAACAAAATAGCACCTTTAAGCATGAGAGGACACAAAAATGCAACCTCTCAGATTCCTCCTCCTACACTGTGTCCAGTGTTTCTCTCCTATTAATAATACTTGCTCCCAGGTTTGCTGTGTGGTAATATACTGTAATTAAACAACAACTAATTAAGGAATGTTGTGTAGTCTTATGTAGTGCATATTCTCATGCTAAGTCATAATTGATCATGGGGTCTTGGGTTTCTATGAGGTCCTTGGAGACTTTTGGCCAGGGTCACTAGCCAGACTTGCCTTTAAGCAACCTGCAAGACTACAAGCATAGAAACTGGAAACGTTATGCATCGACATAAACATGCTTATTCAGATCATTAAGCATCCACCTGCATCAGTGTCCATCAAAACATCTTATGTTTTTTACAGCCTGTCAACCTGTTTAATGAAACACTGACAGTTAGTTTGCTATTTATTCAACTCAAATTTTCCTGACATACATTGGAAAAAACAGGTCTAGAGAATCTGTCTGTTAAGAGTTGTGTCAGTTAACTTCACGTTACTACAACTAGCAGTTTGAATTCTCACAGCGTTCCCAGTGTCCAAGGTGATCCAGCAATAACGTCGCCTCATATCAAGACAAACAGGTGCAGGTTTAAAGCAGCTTCCCTGCAACCTTTAGGAGAGCTGATAACAGAATTATGAGACTAATCAAGAGGATCATACTTCACTCCCATCTGAACAGTGTGCAACAAATAAAATCCTATCAGCCTGACCTTTGTAAGAACAGGCAGCAGTAGAATGTAGAAAAATTAATTTCTCAACTCCTGAGTGGACGATTACAGAGGCAATAAAGCAGCTTGTTCATCAGATACAGGCGGAAATATTAAAATTTGACATTTGAATCAGGATGTTTTACATTTGCAGAGGACTGTCCAACTCCTTTGGTACGCCGATAATGCATGGAATACTAAACGACCGAGCAGGAGAGTATAGTTACACGAGGCCGACATGTCAGCTAATTTCTCTGGTTACAAAGAGCAACGAAGAGCGGCTCGAAGAGATGCTGCTGTTTTGAGCGCTGGTTGAAAACAATGTTCTCATTACCACGCGACACAAAGGCCAAAATATAATCTCCCCATGTTTTGGCAGAAGTGCCTGGAAAATTGTGCTCGTTTCACAGAGTTGGCATGCAATAAAATTCTATCTGCTTGAAGAGCCACTGCAGCTTGAATTAAGCGTGTTTTTCAGTTTACTTTAAATCACAGCACCGCGACTGTACTTATTTTTGGTGACCTCCTCAAAATTGATGAGCTGTCAGAAATGTTAAATGTCATTTTGAGCAATTTATTTCTCCATCTTTCAGTGTGATTAAACTTTGCTCTTAGCTCTGAGGTGATTCTGAAACAAGGAGATATTCAAATTACGAGTTAGTACTTAGTTAGTACCAGCTCCTGCATGGAAAAACTGGCTATTTGTAATTACAAGCTTGTCACTAACTTCGTCTGTGTGCTGTTTTGTGCTGGGCCGGTAGCATCGGGCCTGTTGGTTTTGTCATATGCTTGAAACAGGGTTAATGGCAGCAAAGAGACTCAACCAAAACACTAAAGTTGCGGCTGTCCTGTGCTGCAAAATGCTAACATACTCCCTGGAGCCTAGATCTCAGGGATAGAGGAAACAGACATGGAATAAAACATGTGGCATTTAACGTGTTTCATACTGTAATTTCTTATGTAGACATTATGCCTGTGCTAAAAGGATACCTATGCACTACACACAGGAACTTTACATCATTAAATCTCAGATGCAAATGCAGACAAATGGATGAAAATAAAAATTCTATTTCTCACTCCCTCTGTTCAAGTCTTTCATTGCTCCCCTTTTCCTCTCTTTTCCTTCTTTTTCATTCCTTTCTCTCCATCGCTCTCTTTTTGTTTCTGTCTCTACGGTGGCTCTTTTAGAGTCTCAGACAAAAACCTAAACACTCTCAGGAGCCAGCAGGTCTGCCCTTTGAAGACAGAGAGATGCACCATGGGTAGTCCTCTAAAAACTGTAAACACCACATCCTAGACTGACGCGAGGTACGGTGAGAGCATTCATGTATGGCAACGCTGTAACAACATCGCAAGTAATTACCGTCTCTGGGAAATTATACCCCCGCCAATATAACAATGTAATTATGGGAAGGTAGCGTGGGCTTTTGTTAACTTAAGTATGGTGCATGACAAAAAGAAAGTTAATGAGTGTTTGTGTGTCTCCTGTCTGATTCCAGTTGCTGACCTGAGCTTAAAATGCTGGCACCCACAAAGCAATCAGGAGAGTGTCTAATTGTAATCACTGTTGGCTCATACATTATGATACGTATGTAATTATGTTGACAAGCGATGTATAATATCCACCTCCACATGAAAAATGACTATCTAGCTCAGTGCTTCATTTAGGCTGAACCAGTCTAAGTAGTATTTCGACTCTCTGCTCTGGCCTGGAGATACTGTCTTCTAACAAATATGTCCACTTGAGCAAGTCCATGAGACCTTTATGAAATACTTGGTCTGAGTCCCATTTTGCCAAGTTTGATGTATACCACGACGTCAGAGCTGTGCAGCATTACATTATATAATCAGTACATCACACTTGGCTCTGTTGATTCTTGCTTTGGGGTTTGCATGCTTGTTCAAAATCATGTTTGTGTTCGTTAATATGCGACTGTGTTACAAACTAAATGAGAGAAGGAGAGAGCAAATGAGAGGGGCTGAAGGAGGGAAAAGCAAAAATGAGCAGCTAAATTATAAAAATCGAGATTTCATAGAATCAGTGAAATCATGTTGTGCATATTCATTAACTGAAATAGCACATTACTTACTGTGTATATTCTGTTTGACCGATCACATTTATTAATTATTATTAAGACATTTATAATTCAGTCTGTACAAAGGATTGTCCATAATGTCACATCTGTCACTCTGTCAACCCTTTCATCATTAAACGTGAAAGCCTATTAACAATACCTGCGTAAAGAGAACACTGTCAACCTCTATACACTTCCTCTCCTTTTACACTCGGTGCTACTGGGTCAGATTAGATTATTGTTCCAGCACAAAAACAAAGAGGGCAGTTGGCAGTGTTTTCCTCACCTTCAGCAGACACCAGGGAGAAGTAGCAGAATCTTCATTGTGATAGGAAGCAATTGCTTTTACAGCAAACCTACTCTCAGTTTTGAAAAATACTCACATATCACAATTAATATGAATATAGATTTAAAAATCCTGCGCACAGAACCCAACACCCCTCAGCAAAAATCAAGAGCACAGTGCATAATATGTTAATTGGCACTAAAGAAAAGCTTTTTCTGTTGCATACATAAAAAGTTTGTAGGACTCATTTCTAAATATGAGCTTCCGACTGGACACAGCAGAGACCTCAGGGAGAGCGCCTCAGTCCAGCTCGGGCCTGTTTGAACACAGAGCACAGCTTCGGGCCAAACAGCAGCTATAAAAAGCTTTCCTCCCTCACCTGATGTACAGCATCAGTGCCTCCACTGCAGCCAGGGAAGCTTAAAAGAATGCCCACAGATTGCTATAAGCTTAGAGTGGGCCTCTGTGTGTACAGCAGATGTACAAACACACTGGTTGGGTTGTGTATCTATAGGATATGTTGTTATGAAGTGCGGTGGACCAAAGAGGCCTTATCTGGCCCTGAGGTGTGAGTTAAGGCCTGGCAGCTACAGAGGGGGAAATGACTTGAAGCACCTGGACATAATGTCAATATTGGAAAAAGCAAACATGGTCCAAGTGTGATATATGGTTAACCATGGTGATGACCAGCGCAGGCTCTGTGGATGCCTGCCTCAGTCAGTACACTTAAGGGTCTCTCACATAACCATTAAAAGATCTTATTTTGATAAGTAACCTAATATTTAATCGGTATGTGTGATATTGCGGAAATATTGTCAAAGATATTAATCTTGTTTAACAAGTTTTACAGAGCCCACTCATTTGTCATGCCATAAAAAAATTTGTTTGATAACATCTGAAGTTCGCAACAAGCAGAACGGTGGCACAGCAGTAATTAAACTGAGGGTTGTTTTTCAGAAATATGAAAAAATGAAAGTCATGGTCCCTCCAAAAGTGTGCACATGAACTCCAGAGAAACTGACCTCAAACATAATTACATTTAGTGAATATAGCTAGGGATGAGCCGGATACTCGTTTCAGACGAGTATCCGTTACGGATAAAGCATGTTTGACGAATACGATCATAATACGAGTGAAATCCGTCAATATCTGTGCTCGTGCTGAAGGAAAATCCTCATTGTGGAACTGACTGTCTTCGCGCTCTGTGATTGGCCAGTCACACACAGCACCCGCCCCTCCCTACACAGACATGTCTCTGCCATGGTCTCTGCACGCCTCTCCCAACATACGCGTGGTGCATTTGACAAGACAGAGCTGAAAACGGCTCGCGTCGCGTCGGTAAATGCCTCCGCTCCGGTCCGATTTTTTTAAACCGTCTGCTTGCTCTTAGTTTGGCTGGTGATATGAAGTCAATTGAAAAACTTTGCTCGTACTGAACGCGGTGCTTTTGAGAAGAATACAGTGAACAAGGCTGACATATTATTTCCCTGTTTGCCATCACTGGATGTTTGCATGAATCATGAAGTTCTCACAGATCATTAAAAAATAAACAATCTCACAGACCATTTACACACATACACACATGTAGCTGTAGCTGAACACACAAAGTAGCCTATATTAATATTTTTATTGTATGTGGCTGCATGCAGTATCTGACACTTTCTCTCTGCAGTTCATGAAAATAATGTTATAAATATTATTAAGATATACTGTATATAGGCTTTGAATGCAGTAGATTAGTGACTTCTGATCAATCCATATCAATTTCAGACTTAAAATAATGTACAGTTTTAAGCCTCACCCATTTCTGCATTCACTTCCGGTTTAGGCCCCGCCCACTCCGAATACGGATACAGATACGGATACAGATACAGATAGTGGTGTACTCGCTCATCCCTAAATATAGCAGCAGTAATCGGGATCCAAGCAGATTGCAAAAAAAAGTTTGACATTTTTAGAGTAAAATGATTAAAGAATTAGTTAGAGAAAGTTGTTAGAAATAACTGTAAAAACATAAACTTGATTATTGCAGCGTCACAGTGAGGTCACTGAGTGTCAGTGTATGTGCTGAGTAGTGGGTGAAATTTGGAACCCACTTGCCCATTTTGGTGACTTTTGGTCCTGAGAGGTTTGTGCTGCATTAACACTTTTAGCTGAGAAAAATAAGAGAGCAAAAACAATAAGTCTCCAGCAGCGAGCTTCACTGCTTGGACCCCTCATTTTTAGCCATTCTGAAGCTACTTAAGCAGTGACTCCAGACTTAATAGTAAGAAGGAGAAAATAAGTGGTGATTCTATGATGTTAGATTAAAATTTAATGCCCTCTATCAAATGAGCTTTTCTTAAAAATGCAGAAAAACAACATGAAATATCAGCTATCTCTCCGTAAAGTGACCCTCTAATCCTTTTCTTTTGTATGTGTGCAGGATGCGTCTGGCAACATCTACTTAATGCTGCTAATCTTGTGCCCAGCTTTAGATGGGCATGTCTATTATAAAGCCTGTTGGCTATTGATTTTTACCGCAGTGAAGGACTGTGGGTGTTTACTCATCTGATTGTACGACAGATAGCGGCCCCCTTTCACTTCCTCTGCCATGCAGATAAGACTGGCAGAGTGAAGGGAGGCAGAGGGGAACGGAGGGAAGAGGGTAAGTGAGCCTGTCAAGTACAGATGTGGAGGAGCTGAAGTGGGAGGAGCAAGAGGGTGGGTGGAGGACAAGGGTAGTCAATAGTCAGACAGAATGCTACTTCAAACAGCTCTGTGCTGCAGAGCCGATCAATAAATAGATATGTCAAGTTAAGTTGTAAAGCCATGGAATGAGAAGAAGTGACAGGAGTGAGGGGAATAGAGAGGTTCAGGTCCCTGACAGAAGAACATAAGAGTAATAGTGATAATAGGATACATATCAAAATGTCCCAGGCTGACGAAGTCTCCAAAGTCAGAATCACTTGTTTAAAGCCAGGTGACGGAAAGTGCTGATGCTTTACAAAATGCTCAGTCACAGATGCGGTTTTGGATTCCTCTTTCACGTTCCTTCTATTTAAAACTCAAAGTCATACGCATTCTCCTTCCTCGCTGTGATCGAAACGGGAGAACTCAACAGTGGGTGAACAATTTCGAACGTATGGAACGACTGCGTATGTGTCAGTTCACAGTCTCTTCACAGCGCGTTGCAGAAATGAGAGAAACAAAATTGCTTTAGCTCAATCATGACACACAACAGATGCTTCGGTATGACCTTGTGGAAAAGCATGAGTTCAATAAGTTTTGCAGGGGAAGTGCATGATAATACAACCACACAGTGTTTGTAAAGTCAGCATTAGCAAAAAAAGAAAGCAGATGGGTGCAGTGCATCACCACTAATTTTGTTCATGTGATCGAGATGTACTTGAAAATAAACATTTTTATGTTCTTAAAAGACCATTTAAACATTACATCATTCATGGTTGCTACATATTACGGTACAAGTTTTGCCACCCTGCAGACAGCCACTGGTTTCAGTTCATTTCATCGCAGATCAACTCACAGACTTGACACTTGATTTAGTCAGACCGTCCATCACAGCAAACTATATGTCTGTTTATTGTGCTCAAAATTATGTTAATGTCACACGATAAGGCATGTCATGTACATGTAAGTTAAATTGACACACCCTGATCTGTTGTAGTAGAGCTGCTTAATACCAAAAAGTTGGACGTGTGTGTGCACCTGAATATATGTGAAGCAGGGCATAGTAGTAAATGAGTCTGCCTTACTTTAAGAAGAACATAAAAACTCCCAGCTGTCAAATGTAGCACATTAGCTAAAACATACCTAACTGCACAAGATTCCCACTCTGCTGCACATTTCAGGGGACACTGTGGGAAAATTGAGATGTCATCCCTTCATAAAATATCTACTGACATTTTCCACATGTGCACACCCTCTGAACCAACCCGTATAGTAGAATAACCATAGTCCCCTTGGTACCAGCCATCAGTCTCATCTCCCCTCCACTCATCTCAAACACACACTTGTGCATCCCCATCTGACCCGTGAGCACCGGTACATCCCCGTGGCCCTCTCTCAGCCGCAGTCTCCGCCGCTCCTGCACAGTCTGAGTGCCGCGCTCTGTCCTACACGAGGGAAGAGCCGAGCCACCTATCTGCTGTTGTGCATACAATTTGAGATGACAGGTTAAGTGCCTCACCTGCCCTCTGGGCCTGCTAATACAAGGAAGCAGGACCTACAGACATCTTAGATCGTGCTGTGCCTTGCATGTAAGGGTGGAGGTAAGATGAGGTAAAAGTCATAGGCGGGAAAGAAATGTAAAATCTTTTCACCTTCAAACAAAGGCGGGGTGTAATGCAGAGATTGCTGTGTCATCTCACCTCATGGTCGTTATTATCCAGCTAACAGAGGGAAATGTCATCGTCCAACCGGCTAACCCTAAAGCTGTTACATTATTCACTATGTTGGCACTGTCAACCAAGATGCATTCAACCTGATGTAACTGTTTGTGCAAGTGGGGTAACAGGGACATGCACACAATAGGACCCAGGTGCAGACACCAAGGGCAAAAGCTAGTGCAGTTCAAAATGTATTAACAAAATCAAAAGACTTACAGGGCAGAAAAAAGGCAAACTAATCCAAATAGAAGCAGGCAAGAATCAAAAGTCCACATACAGGCAAGGTCCAAGAAACCCAGACATGAAGATACTCTGAAGAA
The DNA here is from genome assembly GCA_037975185.1 of Centropyge bicolor. Lineage (NCBI taxonomy): Eukaryota > Metazoa > Chordata > Actinopteri > Pomacanthidae > Centropyge > Centropyge bicolor. The sequence goes on from JBBMOC010000008.1 coordinate 9,371,788, forward strand.
CGCGTGGAATAAATCACTGGGAAGGGAGCGCTTGACTCAAAGTGCAAGGACAAACTGGCAAAGAGACAAGTGAAATACACAAGGTGGTGTGGTGGGGACAACAGGTGGAATCTATCAACAATCCTAAATATGGGGGGAAAAACAAGGGCAGCAAATTACTAAATACACCTGATGACAAAATCTTATAAAATTAAACAGGAAATAAAACTAAAATCCAAACCACAATATCTGATAGTCCAGTAAACATTGTACCATACTCCAATGTATAGTTTAGTTTTAACATTAATATGTCATAGAACAACCATGAGAGAGTTTCTTTTCAGTGCTGGGTTAGAGGCACTGAATATAGGGAATGTTAGACACGAGTGAGAATTTGAATGCAAGCCTGTGTTTAATGATACAGTGCTACATGTTCGGGCTGTGCAATATATTTGGCAGCATAGTAAGCTAGATTGTGCAGTTACTGTAGCACAGCAAAGTCATATCAGATAAATGGGTCAACAATGTCAGAGAGAAGAGAAAACAAAAACACAATGAACCTGTGTGTGTGGCTGACAAGACCTGTGCAAAAACATGATGACTATCAGCACTTTTTATTTATATTTTATAAGAATGCAGCTTGCCTTTATCAACTATCTGTTTTCAAGCTCCGCTGCCAGTTAACTCAGCCTTGGGCTACATACTTCAAAGTGCACATCTCATCGAGATGAGCGACAAGTGCTGGGTGTGAACTCGACTGACTGAGCAGGAGGAGGGCACGGCTGGTAGAAATGCCGCTGCCTCAAGGTGAAAGGTTGCACATTGTTGTTTGAACTGGTAGAGGAAGAGAACGGTGTTTTGATTTGTAACAGAGTTGATAAAGGGAGATATGCTCATTGAAAGAGGTTTTGAATTTCGGAGAGGAGGTAAAATGTGAGAGTGGAGCAGAAGTCGGAGAGGAGATGTTGACAGAGGTTGTCAGGACGGCCAATCGATTTCACACCTGGATGGATATATTCCCCTATTCCTGGTACAAGTCAACTACATTGACCCACAGTGATGATATCATCCTCGATCCACTGTGGCAGCCAAACTGAACTTGACTGTAAACCTCTTCCATGGGAGCAAGGTGGAAAGGCCTCATATCCTCTAGTTCATAGATATAGTTCATACTTATCACCAGCATTTGCGGAAAAAAACAAAAAACAAAACAAAAGCGGCTAGCACATCCCTGGAGTAAGCCTTCTTTTTTACTATATATCTGGAACCCACAGTTCAGAAAGTAAAACCCACCTGTTGGTTGGTTTATTTCACTGCTGTTACAGGTTTTGTAATAAGAGACAGCACTGTATAGGACACATGTAACCTGTCTTTTGTTTGCTTCTATAATGCATAATAACACACAAAACATGATTATTACTAACCATGTACCTGGATCTTTCTTTTTTTTTTGATATACTGCTGCTTAACAAACAGACTAACAAATGTGTCAGAAAACAGAATGTCTTGTGGAAGTAAAATGAATGACAAAAATCCTATTGGCATATTTTATTGGTCTATTTCAACCCTTCTATCTTTGCCATTCTTTATGTTTATGCACACTTTGGTGCAGAAAAAGCATGTTATTATCTGTGAGACATTATTCATGTTCTTAGAACAAAGCACGAAAGGTCAAAACTGAATTCAGTTCTTTACAACCAAAAGCACAAAGTGGTGGTGAAACGTCAATTGAACAGTTTTCTGAAGGGAGGATATTCTTATTTTCACCCAAATAAAACACAACTGAAAAAGCCATTCCTCTGCTCTTCTTTCTGTAGTTCATGATCTTTAACCAGTCCCTACTTTCAAACCCCTGTGTTCTCGCAAACCTGCTGCATGTCACTGACGTTGGAGCACTTGATGGTTTGCGACGCACCTCACAGCTATTTGCTTCGTCCAGCTCTCCACTGTAGGCAAAACAGTAAAGCAAACACATAGATGAAGCATTTGTCTGCGGCCCCTCCTGGACTGTGTGACAGGCAGCGGTGGTGGGGAGATTCCATCAACCTGACAGGCTGCTTCTTGCAGGAGAAGAGTTAATTGCTGTGGGACCGGAGCAGCCTTCAACATCCATCAACAAACCGCCTTCCAGCTCTGTGGGGTTGGAGGTTGGGTGAAGCATTGAGAGGGAGGGTATACCGGAGAGGGCTATAGAGGGCAGAAAGATGTGGGAAACATCTGATTTCCTTTGACATCTCGGGCAAATAACCTTCAAAACAAAACACTGCTGTTGAACTGCTGTCCGTTGTGGGCGAGCTCGGATTTCAGCCTGAGTCACTTCGTCCAGGCAGGCAAATTATGGAGCAACTGCTAAAATTACATCTTTGAAAGTTACACTATGGATCTGTTTTGTCAACAAATGGACCCGTGAGACCATTTATCATCACGTCAGCTTGACAATGTGTCATCATACATTAAAAAAAAAAAATCCTTTTCTCCTTGTGTTGTGTTATTACATTATTAAGTGAACCTTTGCTCTTCACTCATCAAGAATTTATAGAATTGCTGATTATTGAGATATAAGCGCTCTCTCAGTGAAGCCCATCGTCGCATGCTTGTAATAAAGGGCTATGTTATTTAAAAAAAAAAAAAAAAAGTTGGTTGGTAAGTAAGGAATTTCGCCTTGATATATTGGTGCATAACAATAAACAGAAAAAAATGTAAAAAGTTAAGACATTTAGACATTTTGCGAAAACATTTGAAACTTTATCTGTTTGAGCCATTTTTTAACTTAATAATTCAATTAACCATGATAAATTATTTGGTGCAGTGGCCAAAAGATTTAACAGTGGAGTGATAATGTATGTGTGTAGGTGAGCTCACGGTCTTTCGGATGAACCAGAAACTGGCATATAGATTCATGGGAAATTAATGCAAGCCAGTGGAGCTGGGTTGGACATTAATTACACTGGGAGCAGATTAAAGATTGGGCAAAGAAAATGATGCAACTTTAATTAGTAAAGTGAGGAGATGAAGGTCAGGATGAAGAGGCAATATTCTCTGCATGAGGATGACTTCCACAGAAGAGATGCTTACAAATACAGTACTGTACTGTAGTTTCCAGTCGATCCCACGAGGCCAGAGGTGAGTAGGTGACTGTTGAAGTAATATGATGGCACTGAATAATACTGCACAAGATACATGTAGAGCAGGGCAGGAGAGAACTGATGAATGCAAAGAATTAAAGTATATGCAAGCTGCCATTTGTTGCTCTTTGAGGAAAAATTTTAATATAGGCTACAAAATGATATAAGACATTTAAATCACAACCAAATTTAAATGTGCATTGGCACAGTATGCTATTTGCATTACCTTCCAATTTAAGGCATTAGTGAGCTTTGAGCAGCCAAGATGGAACAGTGATGCCTTTTCAGTAAATATCACAAGTTCAGAAGAACACTGAAGTGAAAATCTATGCACGCACGAAGAAATCTGTGAAAGTTTTTGTACTCAGGTAGAACTTCCTACACCACAAAAAATACAGAAAGCCATTATTTAAGAAGTTATTTATTTTCCGAAGAAAATTTGTTCAGCAGCATGTTGATGAAAGCTGTAAGTACAGGTCTCAACACACATTCACAAGTAGGCAAAGTTTTAAAGAGACCCCCTTGAAACCTAATGAAACATTTAAACAAAGTATAAACGGCTGCAAGGTTGACAGTCACAGTGTGGAGGGCTTGTGATATTCACCAACAAGGACCCAGTGATAGGCAAAGAGAACACAGCAGTTTTGACGAGGAGCAGAGAGAGGGGAACAAACCGTCCATGTGAGAGCAGGAGGTGGCAGAGCACAGATAAAGTTGCCAGCGAAAAGAGAGAGGATGCAAAACAGAACAGCAGAGTAAGTCTGTTATGGGATGTCTTGCGAGCCAATTTCATCATTTACCTTCTTACCTAGAATTCAGTCCCACTCGTGTTAAATATCGACGCACGACAGGGGAAATGCACATTCACACTCGGAGGTATAGAAGCTGACTGTTCTGTTTCTGCGGAAGTTAACAATGCAAAAGTGACAGCGGAACAACAGGGTGAGAAAGTATGGAGTCAGTAAAAAATGTAATGCAGCCTATAAAAGCACATCAATAAGCTCAGGCAAGACAAAAAGTTAATGTCATATCAATGGGCTATTGAGTAGCACTGCAGTATAGTTTATGGTGTAGAGAAACAGGTTTGCAGAGAGATGTGAGAGTTCAGAGTGACTGTACATCTCAAGTTATTTATTGACTTGCCTTCGAAATAGAGAGGATTGTTTGTGCTTGGATATATAATCTTTCCTGTGAGTGAAGTCATGCAATGTGCCTTCAAAACAAAAGAAAAAGATAAAGTTGGCTTCACTGTTTCTTCCCTGCAGACTTGATGTCACTCATTCACAGATGATCAGAAATGCACAGGAACAAGCAGACGTGGACTTGCTCACAGCTGTAGCAGCTTTCTGCCAAACACACTGAGGTGATCTGGGCCAACACTGCAACCGCCACAATGATTTCAGTGCATGTCGTTTTGCGGCTGAAGCAAGTCAAAGGCTTACTGTATGAAAGAAATGGGCTCTGGGCCTATTTATTTTGCCAACTATCATGCTGATAAAGGGTCTTTCATGCTGAAGGATGATGCTCTGTATCTATTCATGGCATGGGAAGCAGAAGAAAACACATTATAGCACACAGTCTTGGCTCTCACTCTCTAATAGGATCTAGTTTTGTCTCTAAAATTTGTTCACAAAACTGAATAAGAGCAACACCAAAAATGACCTAACATCTAAAATTGCTGTATGTTCAATGCAGTCTTGTTGTCAGCACATTATTTTGTCATGCATTACTGCAATGCAGGGGTGAGAGGGAGGCTCCGACAAAGCAGAAGAAATGTAGAACCTTATTTACGTGTTGTGTTCTTAGCTGACCTGCTAATGTTAGCCACTGGTAAGCTTACATTCAGTAGTTGCATGGTTTTTGTTCAGAGTTGGACAAACTATAATTTTCTGCATGTTAAATACAGAACATGTGACCTGTGTGTATGGAGAGGCTTTAAAGGATTTAAAGATTGATTTTGACTCTAGTAGTATTTAGTGAGGAACTGATTAAATTTAGACAAACAATGAGTTCAGAAGCAATAATAATATAATAATTAGCCACATAAGCAAAACAGACACGTGGAGCTTCATGTCACTAGTGCATCATCACCTCTGTTTACACTGAATCCACACAAAACTGAAGACTTTCTAAACTTTTCCTCACCTTGAACAGTGTCCTTGAGGTAAAATCTTCTATCCACTACATCTGTATCCAAACTCCTTACATCATCAGAAATTCATTTTTACCATTGTTTGTCCTCATGGAACTTAAACCAAAAGGTATTCATACCATTTCTTTACGAACTAACATTGAACTGTCAGTCAAAAATGAATCCATTCAATCCCGTTGAAAGTGAGATGATAAAAAGAAAAGCAAAGGTGCATTAGAATGACTGTTGTGATCACTTTCACTGCACATAGTAAAAATAAAGAAAGAAAAAGCATTGATTGAGCTGTGTTGATTAACTCTACTAAATCTGCCCCCTTAACCTCCTCTATTGCTCTATTGTATAGAAACTAGCTTTTACGAGACGTCAAACTGTGAGTTTACAGACATAATTAAAAGTACAAATGTTTTATTATTTATTGCGTATCACTTTCCTCATTTTGTTCTTGCCATGACCCCTACTGCCCACCCTGAGGACGTCTAAAAATAGAAATAAATCACTGCTACCTCGTGATGAGATGATTGTGGCGCCTCAGCGGTGATTTCATTAGATACTCATTCAGTCGGTGGATGAGAGAAAGCCGGTAGGCAGCGTTAAAAGTGTCTCTAGTCGTAATTGAATCACCTCCGATGGGCATGGGAAAAAAAGCATGATAGTATGGGTTCATCAGATTTTGATATTAATTAACTGATTTCTCACCTTTTATCCAATTATCTCAGTAATGGAACATATTTTTACTTCGATTATGAACTGTTGTCCACATGGTGAATGCTAATTCCTTTTACAACGGGGCGCTGAAAAGCACCTCAGCATCCTCACTTAAACCCCTCCCCTCTTCTTTCCTTCCTTTCCTCGCTGAGGAGCCAAGATAAGCGACAGACTCCTGCAGCATCCATATCTCGGGCCATCGCTGCTCTGCTGATGTAGACACTAAATATAGGTTTTAGCAGATGTAATCAGAAAGATGTAGCTGACCTGATGGAGGAAGATAGCCAGAGGCTGCTGGCAGGCTGGACCACACTGGCTGGCTCGCTTTCATTTCAAGGAGGAATAAAAAAGTAGTTCCTGTACCTCCGCCCTCACTGCCGCTCTCTTTCACAGCCTCTGTTTCTATATAGAGGAAGAGCAAATGCATGATCTCGCTTTATTTTAACAATCAGTCACCGAAAGGCCTCTTCAATATAAGCCGAGGGGAAAAAAAAAAATCATAGCCTTTCAGTAGCGACAGACCAAATTATGCTCAAGGTCAGGTCAGGCCGGTTGTGGTCTACAGGTTTTATTTTACTCGATTTATCCGGAGACAGTAGTCAGACACCTTTAAGAAACACTTTCAGAGCTTTGCTTACATATTGTTCGACATTGTGGGAGCTTTACTGGAAGTACCTGGTGTTAAATGCAACTGGACAGCAGTTTGTGTACAAGAGGAAAGTGCAGGGGTTTGGAGTATTTGCACCTGTATTGTCCCACTGCTCTGCCCTTGAGAATGAAGGAAAGTGTTCGCATGGCTTTTCAAACACGTCTATAGGCGACAAATAAGCTGGTTTATAGCAATAAAATGAACAGCATTGCAATGGCATTTCCAGGCTTGTGTGGTTTTATTTTCTAAGAAGGTCAAGTTGTAGCACTTCTGAACACAAAAACACAACTTCGAGACAGACGGCATACAATAAAGTTTAGTTTACTTGGTCAAGGCAGAGAAGGGTCAAGAACTGAGTCCAAGAAAGAGGCATACGTGATCAAGCATGGGCAGGAACAGGAACACAGGGGCTGCTAGATCACTGATGGCACCAGACAACCTGGCAGGGAGCAAGTGAAAGAGAGCGAGTTTATATATAGAGTGGGGTAATTGTGGAAAATGAGCTGCAGGTGAGGAGGTGGGCGGGGAGGCCAGGTGAGGAGGGAGCGGGATGATGATGAGGCAGGAGGGAGGAACTGGATCTGAAATGACAGCGAGAGTTAGTGAACAGGCACGAAAGCAGAAGCCAAATACTGAGAAGGTTATGAGCCGGGAGAATTCGTGACACAAATGATAACACTCATTCACTTCTCCCTCTATTAGAGGCCACTTAATATTCCATGCAAACCTGGCATTTGGTTTGATTGAGAGGCTGTCCACCAGCGCTAATTGGTCTGTAAACATTTGAGCAGACACTCACTGAGTGTATTGGTGAACGTTAAAGGTAGCTAGCTGTTTCACACAATACCCCCCCACCCGCCCACCTCCTTACCCCATGCCGCTCTCTTTCCACAGGCCTGGCTCTTTAATGCATTTAATTGTCAGAGTAAAAATGTTAATTGCATTTCATTATGTATAATTTATGTAGTTTCAGCCGAGGGATTCTTTAATATCCAACTAATTTGAATGGCATCACTGGGACCAGCTGCTGATTGTGTGGGCACGCTCAGAGTTGATCTGTCAATTAAGGCGGAGGTATGACAGACAGGTTGTGTTTTTCACACCTCTCCATTTTTAAACTTCTCTCCGAGGTACATGTCAACACACAATGTTGGCCACAGAAAACCTCCATGTAGCTCAATTTTCATTGCGTTGTTTGCGGTTTGCTGTCATTCTCGTTCACAGCAATTTAATGCACTGTAATTATTAAATATTGAACTCGTTCTAAACAATGAGGTATTTAAATTAAGCCCATGTTCGATGCTTATAAAAATGTGCCATTCAAATTTCCACTTCCATTAAATTCCAGAAGATACTCTCTCCAGCAGCAGTCTCTCCAGAACATTAAAACATATTTCTAACCTACTGTGCTTGCACCTTTGTGTCTATCTACATCCAAAATTTGAAACTATGTATTTCAAATCTGTCATGGTGAGAGCCTCGTCTTAACACTTCTGCTTAACATGTCTGGCCATTTCCCATGATGGCCAATTCCAACCTCTCCTGTCATTGCAGGCCCTGTCACTTCCAAACTGTCCAGCAGTGTCACAGTCAGCTCAAGTCACCTGAACGCCACATGCATACCTCATTCATTTGCCACTTGGTGTATAATGCACACCAGGACCTTTTCACTGATTGGATATTGTGCCCTTACAGCTGTAGTGCTCCAGCCTCCACTTTGCCTGCTCACATGATCCCTTTTCGTTCAACATCTGCTTACCAAGTAAACTCTATTTTTGACCCGTGTTGATTTTGATTTTAAATCAAGCTTTAGTTTTAGTCACTTTCTGAAATTTGTAGTTGGTTCAGTCAAAGTTCAGTCAGGCGAGCTCTGTTTTAATTTCTGTCTAGTTTTAATCAAAGTTTGAGTCACAATTTTCTCAGTCAATTTCATGATACTGCAATGAATTTCCCTGAAGGATATTTCTCCTGGTTGTAAAAATTTCAGTGAGGAGTAAGCATACCTTGAACTATGTGTTTAAGTTGTGTTGGCTGATGATGTGTTGCTGACTTACCCTCCTGCTTTCATGTCATCTCTGTTTCAGTAAGAACTCTAATTTAATGAATAAACAAAAAACGTGTGATGTTAAGACAGATTATCCAGGACACATCACCTTTGATTTACTTTACATGGAGCTGAAATTAATAGCAAATTATGTCAAATGTTCACAGAATGAGTTGTAAGAAATCATAAAAAGAAATGCTACAACTAAGTCACACACTCAGAGAAAGTGTTCTCCTACCTACAAGCTTTCTCACGAGATCACAGGCCCGAGCTGCAGCTGCACCGCATCTCAGGTCAAAGCAAAATATGGATCAATGTGTAACTGCATAGTGTACGGTCTGGGTCAGGCATTTTCCAATCAATATTCTTCATATTAACTTTAGATTGTAGTTATAATTGTTACAAGACCAACAGGTCACTATGCACATGTTCCTTTAATGTTGCAAGCTGTATATCATGGTCAATCGATACCCTGATTAATACAACTTAGTACAAGCCTTATCTTAACAAATACACATCCTGGATGAATAATTACTGTATTTTTGCACGTGTGATTACTGTGTGTATTTTTTTTTTTAAACAATGCATTCAGTACTTAATGGATTTTATCCAACCAAGAAAAAGACGGCTGTCATTTATATGAGTCAATCAGCTGAGAAATGAGGATTTAATCACCAGTTCTTGTTTATTGAAATAATTGCAGGCATGATGTCATGTTCTCTCTCTGTTTCTCCCAAACCCACAACTTTCAATTAATCTATTATTGGACACACTTAAGTATTCTAAAATATAATATGTGGAGAGCAACACTGGGATACTGGTAGATAATATAGCCATTAGTTATATACAGCTGCTTGTATGTGTGCTCTGTAAAGGAGTGTATATGAGAGAGAGTGTAGCATACAGATAGTGAGTGAAACCATTAAAAGTCAGCTACAGCTGACAGTACAGCAAGAATAAGCGAAACTGAACAAAGCATGTTGGACTGTAGTTTGGATGGGGGTTGGAGGGGGGGTGGGTGATGGGGATGGGGGGGATGGGCTCTGCTCTTCTTCCTCTTCAAAGGGGCTGGGATACTCTAAAAATATCTCCCCGGCAGCTAATCAGAGAGAGACAGGCGGTAGGAGCAGAGATGTTTGTTGTTGTTAGGCTCTTTTGGCTTCAACAAGCAGTACCATCATGCACTGGGGGAAAGGGTCTGGACACGTCTGAGCGCTTTGATCAATAGGGTTGCAGTCCCTCTGAAATGCAGCCTGGCTGGAGCACCAAAGAGTTTTATATCCACTGATCTGATTGCGCTAAGGCAATGGGATATGGAGTGTTCGTACGCAACGCTACAACAGGACCTGCAAACAAATGTAACAGGATGAAGTTTGAGTGGCATTAATTGGAGAGGAGGATGAAAGACTGTGACAATGCATTCACAGCGCTCAGGCTGATGAGGCACTGAAGGCTCGGTTACCGTGGGAGGAGCTTCAGGATCAACCATCAATAACTAGTTTAGTGGCTGTGGTACTGCAATGATCCGCAAATCCTCCATAATTATCTCCACCAGTCAGTGATGGACTCTCTGCCTCTCTGGCGAGTCGTCATCCTTTTGAGTCTGCACTTCAAACATCAGTTTGAAAAGGCTGTCCCCTTCCAGAGGTTCACCCAGATTTGCCCATGTAATTTGGCTGTGACCCTCAGTATTTCACAGTCAAATGCAGGCAGTCCTGATCAACTCATAATATCACTTGAATACATTACATTTACCTGATATTATAGCACTGGTTGCCATGACTCAATAAATCATGCTAACTGGACCGACGATAAAGCCGCTGCAAGGTGTAAATACTCAAAGTCAACCCTAAACTCCAAGTAGGTGTGATTCAGAGAGCATCGCAGATAAGCTGAACTTGTGTGGCGGTAAGTTTGTCTCTATGAGGTGAGAATGTCTCATTTGGAGAGGTGCCACTTCAGGTGTGAGACGCATCTTTCAAAGGATGAGTGGAGCTTTGCTTTTGTTAACAAAGGAGAAAAATATGGATGTGTTGTGGGAGTTATGCAGCCTATGCAGCAAAGACTGTCTTCCATTTATTCTGCATAACCGTTGCATTAAAGTGCTTGTAACTTATCCATCCGTCCGTTCATTATCTGTAGCTGGTTTGACAGACAAACACTTGTAAATTATCATACTTGTAAATTGTTGCTTTGTTATTTATCATTTAGTCTTGTATCAGGTGGCACATTTTTAAGGTCATTTTAGTATTTGTTTTCACTTGCTTGTTTCCTCTCAATAACTCCATTTGATCTTTATATCCTCTGTGATTTTTCAGTTGTTCACTGCAGCAGCAGCAACCAATCCACATTTTAACCTTTTTTTCTCTATGTTGTGGATATTGTGTTTCATCTGTGATAAATGTGTTTGAATAACTACCAAAAAAAAACTTCTTCCCTAGATTAAAAAAGAAAAAAAAACATTAAAATAAACATGGAACCTTGACACTTCTCTGCAGGCCAGGAGTAATAGGACACATCTTGCTCTCGTTTGGTGGAAAGCAATCACAGATCGGGCTAATTGGTAAACATGAGCGTGCAATGTGAAGGCAGCTGACCTCGCATGATTTCTTAATTCTGAAGTTCAATTTCCAGCTGTTGTTGCTCAGCTGCTGACATGATGCAGGGTTTACAACATGCAGACTTTTAGGAGAGCCTTATATAAATTTAAAAAGAACTGACACGCGCTCGAGAAAAGATCGATATAAAAGGTCAAAGCCGTGGCCTAAGACACTTTCAGGGCACGTGTGGTGGTGTGGTCCACAGCTATTTCCTCCTATAGCCATTAGTATAATTTCCTTTTCCATGACCCTTGTCTTCCCCTCTTTCAAGTTGAATGACAATTGTAAACTGCCCCACTATAAGAGCATCCTTGGGCCAGAAGCAGAGGTAAGGGTATTTGGTAAGACAGTGAGAGAGCACTTAATACCCTGCATCTTGAGCCGGGCGCACACTTCCTGAATCCATTAGAGCGAATGGGCTTACTGACTCTTGGAGGAAACCTAAATGTGGCCCTGACTTGTCCTTACGCCTTCAGCCTGCTTGGCCTTGGGCGGACTGCAACTGCAAGTGGATGAAAACAAGAGAAAAACCACTCCGGAGCAGCATGAGCCCCTGGGTTGCCTGGCTTGGCTCCTGCATGTGTACTTTCAGATAGCCAGAGGGTGACAGTGCTCAGACACTGTGGAGACACACCAGAAATCGCAGCACTGTCTCACTGGTTCGGCTTATTTATAGCCCTGCTGCATAATAAATTGCCTTTGCATTGTGATGCTTCACGCAAAGACAAACAGCTGCAAAGTATATTAATTAAGTGTTAAGCAGAATATTCTAATTAGTAGTAATATATTACGATTATTTTAACTAAGGGTGGTCTAAAAGTATTAAAGAATATACTAGGCTTGTGCACACCCACAGCAAACCCACACAGGTAATTTTAATTACTGTGCCTGATTAAACCTCTTCTCAGTTCTGTGTGGGTGGGACAAATTACTCTTTTATCATTCCCATTGGTAAGTGAGCCCAGTAACCTCATGTAATTCCAACATAGCTCCGCCCACCTTCAACCTGAGCAGAGATCTAATCAGCCAGAATAATCGAATGCACCTGGTTAAGTGGTTAACTGTCACTGCTGTTTACCTTGGATATAATAAAGGTTTCTTCTGAGCTATATATTAATCTGTAATCAGGAATTACGTTTATCTGGATCAGTTCTGTTGGATAGCATGCTTCCTAGTTTTTTTTCCATCTGGGTTGATTCATTTCCAGCAATTTAAAATTACAATTACTGGTTCAATTTCCAAAAAAAAAAAAATTAAATCCTGCCATCAATGTAAAAGTTAAAGGTCTTTTAAAACAAGGACTAAATCACAGTTTTCAAACATCATTTTCCACTTTAGCTGCCAGAAACTGCTACTCTAAATTGACAGCGGGCTCACATTTGATCCGCCATAACAGGTAATTGAAGCGTGAATAAGGGAGATAAGGGGGGGGAGATGGCTTGACCTACCACCTGCAGGCTGCCACAGAAACCAGTGCCTCAAGGTATGTTTCTGCCTGTCTGTCTGAAGTTATCAACAGGTATTGTTTTAATGAGGAGTGAGCCGCTGCGGCACTATGGGAACGGAGATCTTGAAAATGTCTGAGGTGAAAATTTGCTGTATAAAATGGTCACATATGTAAAGACAAAGAATCCAGGGTGGAAAATATCTCAAGTGAAAATAAAAGCCATCCATTGCAATGCTAAGAATATAATTACAAATAGCTGGACACGGCCAAAAAACTGTTCGATTCAAAGCAAACTTGCGGCTTAATAATGGCCAAAAAGAAAATAATTGTCAGTTGTGTGTTAGATGTGAACTGGAGCCTAGACTTTTATCCCTTGCTTGCCCTAATTTCCCAATCAAACCCCCTCTTCAAGCATCTGCTGATTCATAAGCCAAGAATCCATTAGTTAAGGGCAAGTTCAGCCCTATCTAAAAATACCACTGGAGCAAGTGTAATGAGACTGAGTCACAGCCAGTATTCTCAACCAGAGGCAAATTACATTCAACTCTTTGGTCAGAACAGACAGAAGCAAACACTCTGTCGTGGCTAATTGTAATAATCTAAATTAATTGCCAGCATACAAGACGCCCCTCATTGGTGGGATGAGTGATTATGTCGTAAGTGGGTCTGCCCCGTGGTGCACCAGGCATCCAATCTTTCCCCATCTAATTATATGGGGAGTTATCGTGTCCCTAATGACTTTGCGTGTTGCCTACTCCTTAAGAAGCTCAAGATAAAGGCGAGGACAAAATGATGTAAAGCGCATTATCGTTGGCAATGGACTCCTGGCGGCATTACTTTAAATAGAGCTTGATTCCCTCTTTGTAGCCAGGCTCTTTTGTGAGATATGAGAACAGCGCTAATGAGTGCCCACACTCTTGATTTGGAATATGCCCAGTCTAATTTCTGCACAGGAGGGAAAAGGCGGCTTAACAAACGAGGGGGAAAAAAACTCCCTTTTTCTAGTTGATTAGAGTGAGAGGAATTTGTGTATGAATGCTGACACACTGAGGTTGTTAACCACGAGCTGAAGTGGAAGTTTGTGGTGAGAAAAAAAAAAAAATCATCAGGCAGGAGAAATAATGTCAATCACCCACCACATGAAAGATATCAAGGTGTTGGATGTGTGAAATGTTCACTGTCACAAAGAGAGTGTTTAATGGGTTACTTTCCATTCAGTCGAAGATTTTAAATTAGAAATGTCTCTGAGGAGACAGTGGCCACGGAATTTTAGCCAAAGCCTTATCAATAAATGTAAGATCCTCAGTTGAACTGTACCCTGGCAATGTTAGTGCAGCTTACTCTCTACTCATATAGCTACAGTCAGTCAGCTCCAGGCCAAACATATATATATATATATATATATATATACATACATATAAATCAATTTATGCGGTTCAGTCAACCTCTGTTGCATCTGTACATTCGATTTGTTTCTCTAAGGCTAGTGTGAATATTGTCATGTCAAGAACAAGAACAAACCATCACAATGGAACCACATGAAAAGGTAGGTCCTCTTCACAATGTGCCATTAATTTAGGATACAAATACAAAGCACATCATTAGGTACCACTAGATACATTATATGACTTTATCGTAAATTCAAAAGTTAAACTACATCAACCTGCTGTTTATGGAAACTGTCATGGAAGTGATTCCTTAAATAACAACGTCACATCTTCCGGCAAGGTGCTGCATTGGCCAAACAATTATATGTAAGCACTCAATCCCGATGGACTAGTTTGTGACATGAACAGTTTATTTCTGCTTTGTCTTTGTAATGGAGACTAGGTGAGGTCCACACTGATGTGAACCCTGAGGAACCTCAAGCTGCTCATTCTCTCCACAGTACTCCCACTGTTGGTGATGGGGGCACATCCTTCTCCCAGTCACTTCCTGTAGTCCACAGTCAGCTCCTTTGCTTTGTTGATGTTGAGATGGAGATCATTATCCTGGCGCCAAGGTGTCAGAACTCAACTTATATCCTTCCAGAAGGGAGTGTAACATTGTTATAGGACAGCTAACACCTTCCTCCTCTTCCCTGTTCTGCATTGTATTGTCTTTTCATGGTGGTAAATGGAGAGTCACTTTTAAACAATGGCTGGAGTCTGGAATCGAAGGGTCAAGTGAAACCACAGTGTTACAGTGTCACATTGAAAAGCCATCCTGATCCTAAGTTCATCTGTCTTATTATCCACTGACTGGATAATAAACCTCTGTGAACTTGATTCATCTGCCCTATGCAAGTATGTGATCAGGGAAGAGTTGCACTTCACTGACTTTGATCTTGATGCAGATGTCATTCACATACTGTATCTAAACCAATGTCTATGTGTTGATCCATGGAAACAGTTCAAAGCTCTCTGGAAAAAGTTCAAAGTTTGCTTTTCTGTAAGGTGTGAATGACCCTCAGAGAATAAGTCTGGGACTCCTCTAAGAAATCCAAATAATCAATGTAGCTTCTTGGATGACGAGTGAACATGTTGGGGATGAAACAGCAAGCCAAGTCGCTTGTAATTAGCACTTATAGAAACGACAGTTGAACTAAACAGGAAAAACAGCCAAACCTTGGCAGAGGTAAAAACACACTGGAGATTGATATATAATTATAAGGTTCTCACATACAAGAAGTGTTTTGTTTTCTGCTACATGAAGGTTTTTTTTTTCTTCCTGAAAATAAGATGTGTCTCTGTGTGCACAGGTTCAACCTTCATCAGTGGGCATGTATCAAGTGTTGGGGGGGAGGTGATGCAGACAGTACAAAATTAGCATTGCAGAGATGCTGCCTTTGTGTGCAACATGACAAAAGCAGATCTGAAGATGCAATAACTGTTCCCTATGATTCACCTTCCTTTTTTTATTGTCAGCTTCACAGACATTCGCAACAAGAAGTGCTCTGCCGCTGCCCTTTCAACATTCTTGAGACACACACACACACACACACACACGTGTTACCTTGAAGTGATGCATCTGAAGCAATAAAGTGATCAATTTAACATCCTCATCTTCCACGTCTGCCACTGGAAGATAAAAGGCAGTGTTGTCAACATCACTGCAGACTATAGCTAATAGCCTCCCAGCATCGATGAAGCCAAGGTCTCAGTGGACATGGCATGAAAGTACTAGTTTTATCTATAGTATATTCCTATTTAGGCCGGAGGGCTCTGCATGCCTGAAATACATATGTAAAGAGACGTAGCCGGCAGGTCAGAGAAAATGGTTAATGAGTGGATGTTCGCAGGTTTGAATCCTTGACTTGCCTGAAATGGACTTTTCAGGAAATGTGGATTTGAGATAAGATCAGTAATTTCCTCTCTTAAGGAAGGCATTTAACTAATCGTGCAAAAAATCAAGTTTGATTAAATGATGAACTTCTGGAAACGAGTGATCTCGAAACTGCTGAATCAAGCTGAATCAAATGGAAATATAATGATAATATTCTACTACACTGGCAGATGTTTAAATTGAAAAGAATATGAAATTATGACATTCATGCGGTGTTTAAGTTTTGCTATCCTTACATGGCCTTTCTCCTCTTACCTCTGCGTCCCCCTACATCCAATTTGATGCCTCTTGAATTGTTAATCAGCCAGTGGAATATTAAGAGCTGCTATACTGCCGCTCTGCCAGGGGCAACAATGTGAAACATTAAACACCAAAAAGAGCTAAGTCCTAATGATTCATTTAGGATGATATTGATCTGGTGTGCAGTAAATTACAATTAAAGCCCTTGCTTTAACATTTCCACAGGACTCCTTCTCCCCATTTAATGACGCCATAGGCCAAGACCACAATAAGTTACTGTAGCTGTTTAAAAAAAATCAAATTGAAAGATCATTTGTGATGCACTAGAAGAAAATGTACTTTTTTAACATCCAGTTCAGCTTCATAGTTTTTGTACAATGAACAAAAATCTCATTTATTTGTCTTTCCTACTGTTGCTTTTCCTCTTGACTACAACTACCTCCCACATGTCTGTTTCCTACAAAGAAAGAGGGAAAATGAATCTTACAGAAATAAACAGATTTTGATGCTGTCTGTATTCCTTACAGAAAAAGTGCCCCTTTAAAAAAAAATGCTTATACAAGATTCAGTCACAAAAATTTACAACGCAGCAATGACGACTAATTAGGTTTCACTTAGTGAGATTCATAAATTATACTTTTAACACCTGGACCTGGATTCAGTCTCCTACAGCAGTGCTTGTAGCTTGGCTGGCATTTCTTTAAAATAATTAGTAATATTTGCAGTTAACAGGACAAAATGTTGTTGTTGTTTGTTGCACTATAGCAAGTCGGTCAGAGTGAAAGTGGGCGAACGTTTGCTGTGCGCATTTTAATTTTTACATTAGAAACTTTGTTACATGAATTATTGGTTGGGTTTTATGTCATTTAGCCATTATGGGAGTAATCAGCTGATAGATACTGTAATCCTAAACACCTGAACGGAAGACTGAGCCCCTGTCTGTCCAATAGATTTAAGGAAATACATTTTGAGTGTCAGTTGAACGCCCAAAATATAAAATGTACAACGAGAATATCAATTAAAAAACAATTTCCTCGTGGTGTGTAATTTTGTGAATTCACTCAGTAAAGGTTGGCACTA
Organism: Centropyge bicolor; assembly: GCA_037975185.1. Taxonomy (NCBI): domain Eukaryota; kingdom Metazoa; phylum Chordata; class Actinopteri; family Pomacanthidae; genus Centropyge; species Centropyge bicolor. The sequence goes on from JBBMOC010000008.1 coordinate 9,389,133, forward strand.
ATGCTGCCATTATTTGGTAGCTTGCCTCCCCACTGCGACTGCCCGAGCTAAAAATGCTTGCACTCACGGGACTGATGGGGCACTTAGGATAAAAGCTTTCATCAAATGGCATATGTTGAATGACATACAGTATATGCTCAATACCTCTAAAAATATTACCCAAAAATGGACATTGAGAGTGGTAGCACTTTTCAGAATTTCTTTTTTGAGTTCCACAGTAAAATTAAAGTGCACCCCTTGGTGTTTTTTTTTTTTGCACGATATGTTTGTGTTTGAAACCTTTACACGTGAAATCAAACTCCCATTCATGAGCCATGCAGGTATTCAACAGTCTCAAATCCCATTAAGATGGAGTGATGGGATCGCCATAGCAACCTCTGTACGTTGATATTTTTTCACACCTTAAGATTGCACGTTTGATTAACTCGTCCTCCTAACAACTGAGCGAAACTGAACATCTGCGTTGTCACATCCTCAGACAGATCTCCGCCATAAAAGCCGACAACCCATAACTGATTTGACCAAATCCACTGTGCAAGAAATTAAACGCGGCTCTTTTGTTGCGAACGTCGTCCCTACAAGGGCATCAAGCAAGAAAGAGCCTATGGAAAAGCAGGCTGTCGCGGATGAGGAGCACATTATATATGCCATAAGGGCTAAATTATGCTCATGTGCAACAGGTCAGGTGGAGCGGTGTGCACTGGCCGATACCTTATCTTGCTCTGTCAGCGGGTCTCCACTGTCCCTGGGATTAATTGTGTCTGTCCACTTGAGACGGGGATGTCACGCTCGTGTGTGCTTAGCAGCCCCCACCACCACGTCCAACTGGAAGAGAGGGAGAGAGAGAAACACTTGTTTTCTTTTCACTGTGTAACTATACGGTGCCAAGTGCATATTAGCCGGTGTTTTTCCAGCTTTTATATTGTTATACTTGTTTGTGTTTCGGTTCACAGTTCTTGCTGGGGGACACGCACGGCAGGAGCATGCTGCTAAAGTTCACAAACACGTTTAGCAGAGATTCAACACTATTAAGCCGAGTGCAAAACCTGCAAACTATGCAAGAGCAAATCAAAGGATGCTGGTTCTGTGTCATAGCCATAGTGAGACCACTACAGGTATTTAACAGTACTGATGCAACAAAGGAAAATCAGAACATGTGAGTAACATAGATGCACAAAAAGAAGTTTAAAGGACTTTCTATATTTTTGTTAATGTCAACAAAACCAACATTGGACTGATCCTATACACAAGCACTGCTTGTGCAGCCAAAGCCTGATATAGATGAGATAAAGATAAATAGTAAGTAAGCAATATAAACAAGAATACTATTAACTATTCTGATACAATAAACTAGAATAAAAGTACTGACAATTTTTAAATGTGGCACACTGTTGCGCTGAGAATTATACATTCTTTCATTACAAATAACAAGATCACTGTAGTTTATTGAGTTGCAAAAAAAAACAACAACCAATAAAATCATGACGAGTTTTCAAAAATGTTCATAAATTCAGTAAGAAAATATGAAATTGCAGGTAAATGCCACAGACAAGGAGAAGTCAGAAAGGCATTGAGAGATGGACAAATATATTTTGTAGTTCTTTTCATGAAATTGGTGACAGCAACAAAAATGTCGTATATTTTTACCCTCTTCCTTTAATTTGCTACTGTATAGTATGGGCACTTGTGGGATCTGGGGACTAGGGCCCGCTTTCAGCATATTAATATAAGCAGATGTGTGGGGCATCTGTATGGTGAAAACGCAGACGTCCCAATTGCACTTACACTTTATTATTTGACAGATTACGTAGCCTGTGTATAAAGAGATGTGGACATGCAGACACAATGTCAAATGGTCACAATAACTCATATAACTGCTCATGTGGTTGTGCCTGTATGCATGTCCTTCTGTGTGTGATAGAGAGTGGGGGGGGGTTGTGGGAAGTCAGTGGGCAGACTCCTCAGTGGCACTGCCATGAGAGGGGGTGTAGACAGCTGGCTGGTAATTGCAGCTTGCAGTAATTAAGCTCTGAAAAATTAGCTGACAGTTCTGCAGCTTTGGTGCAGAGTACAAATCCAGCTCCCTTTAAGTTCTCCAACCCCCCCAGCCCACCAACACTGGGACTTGCTGGCAGCTGCAGGGTCACTGAGAGCATGCAGCTACCCTGGTTTTCCCATCATCCCCCGTCAGGACACACGTGAAATTGTGTTTACTTTGCGGCAGATGGGCAAAGAAAGCTCCAACTTCCCTGAGTGTGTCCTGAGTGACTTCCATTCATTGTCGACAACACCTCCATTCAGAGACAGAAGAGGATGCTGCCAAACAAAGGCATGTAATTATCTGCCACTCCGAACCTGAACGCTTGGCTCTGTGGATCAATACCGTGAGCTCTGCACCGTTACATGTGCCCACGAAGCATGAAATAAGTGTGTGCTGACCAAAGCTTCGACAGATTGCAGGGCTTCAACACAGACGACTGTTAGTGGAGAGTAGAACGTTAACAAAAATTTGGTCATACTGGATGCTGCAAAGTGCAAAGGCCTTTAACTTTTTTATGTTGACAGTTGCCAAGAAATATCATTTCATTTCAAATATCATCAACATTTATTTGCACAAGAAAACCTTTTTATTTTTTCGTTTTAAAACCTGTATTGCCAAGCAAAAAGGGAGTCAACATGTGCACTATACACAGTAGGTTTGGACACTTGGTCGATCACCAATGTCTCCATGTACAAGAGAGAGATACAAACTGTCTCTTAAGTAGCAGTGACAAAATGTTCTGCCTTGGATGTGTTGGGTTCATGTTGATGAATCTTTTATCACCATTTTCCCTTTGGTATCCTCGCACAAGCTGAGCGTGTTTATTGAGACCAGGCTGTTTGATTTTTGGTTCCACAGATCAAACCCTTCAAACAGTAACCAGCCACCATTTGGAAAACTAATATAAATATTAAATGAACACGAAGGATGTTAAACTACTATGCCGTGTTTACCTGTTTAGCACGCAAGACCCCTCTGAATCCCATGACCTCATTCACCACATTGGCTCCTGATGACCTGTCCATTAAAATTTAAAGAGCACTTTCTGTCTGGCTGCTTCCACAGGAGGTCACAGAGGGGCAAGATGTCTGCAAAGCAACACGGCTGCTTGCTCTCAAAAGGTTTTTAATTTTGTGGAAAACCCATGAAGGCAAACTTATTTTGTCTGCTCCAAATTTCCAAAAAATAAGGAATCACCTCGGAGGTTGACATGCCATGTCGGTCTGTTGGATCGCTGCGTCATACTCTATAACAGTCCATGCGTCTCGTGTGAGTGCTGAGTCATATGGACCACCTCTGAACTGCATGGAAATCAGTCTCTCAAGCTGTTGTCTTCAGCCTTGTAACACTCCTGTCTTCCAACCTTCCTCACAAAGTCACTACATCATAGCCCCCGGGGGTTGTCGATGGCTGGGGAGGGTGCACAGTCTCGCCTGTTAGCTGCATGCGCTGGCCTTTTGTTTGCCAGCTTTTTCCTAGTACTCAATTGAAGCAATTATTCGCTCCACTTGGCAAATTTGTCCTCCTTTCACCATCTGAGTCGACAGATGATTTAAAAGGCACCTACAGATCCTCTGAAAGCCAAAGCATTCCTGATTGGGGCTTTAATTTGTCCAATTAGGCAGCTAATGAGCTAATTTAGAGCTCAAGTGAACCTCGATAAAGATGAGCATAGCCGGCCAGGAAGTTCTGCTTAAAGGATTCGAGTAAAAGGAAAGGTTTAGGATTTCTGAGACTATACTGTTCATTCACTTCACCAGCAAAAGAATATGGACACCTGTCAAAGAAGCCTCGAAGTCCATAGTCACCCTCCAGGGGGACATATTGTTGTTTGTGTTAACATTACTGCTTTGTCAAAATTAGGTGGCCTTCATCATCATGATTAAAAGAATAAACACTTGGTTAAGGTTATATGATTGTGATGATGATTTTGAATCCAATGTTGGCAAGAAATTTAAAGCAAACAATAGTCTTGTGTCTCAAAGTCATTTTTTTGGTCTATCCAACCTCCTTCCTTTGTTTTGCCTCTATAATATCATATCATATAATATATATTTCCTGCTTGGCCCCTGACGGACCACAGTCGTTTGTCTTGGGAGGACAGTCTCATACACTACAGTGTGTTGGGCTATTTTCCTAATAATCATTTTCTCAGACCCACTCAAACCCAACTTAAGGGAAAAGAAGCTCCAACAAATGATATATGCAGATATGTATGTATGTGTGTGACTGATATATTGATGTGAGGAGACATCTACACATCATCTGTTGCTCAAATACAAGTTGGGGAGGGAACAAAACATGGGAGGAGTCCGAACTCAGAGGAGTCCTGCTTCAGTAAATAAGTAATGTGATGGCCCTCTTGCCTGCTTGAGTTGTCGTGATTTCTCTGTCATTTGCATGTTTGTTCGACTGCCCTTCAGGTAATTGCTGGGTGGGGCTTTGCAATCAGTATAACTGTGAGCACCTGGGCTCAGTGCTCCTAAACTCTCCTTCCTCAGCCCTGCTCAGATCAGCTCTCTATTTGCACCAAGTGCTCCCTTTATTCCTCAATTCTCCACCATCCTCGTGCTACGTTCGACTCAAGCACACCCCTCACTTCACCGGCTCATATCCTAATGCATCTTACATGCTGCTTTGTTATTTATGCAACTACAATCTGACCTTCTGCGAGGAGAAGGAGGATTCTCATGTTACATGCACAGAGTGGCAGAAAGCCACTAATGCTGGAAGAAAGCAAGCTGTTGCAGAATGTTAATTGTCTGGTCTAAGATTCAGGGATTTCTCTTCATCCTGCCTAATATATACGCACCTAACACAGATGATCCAGCTTTCCTTATGGAATTAAAATGCTGATTAGAAGAAATATGGTAGATGATGGTTATAATTAACCTATGGCAGTTGGTTCAGATTTTAATCAGACACCAGGTAAATTATTAGATGTGGATTGGGGATTACAAATCTTACAGATCACTAATCACAACCACTTAATATTCATGTATTCATGGTGTAGTTAGGCCTGAATGGGAGGTGCGGCATGGGGCAAGGAAGTTTTTAAAAAAAGAGGGGGGAGAAAAATATTCAGCAAGATAGTGGACCCAGTCTATATCTGTGCATCATCTGGGCTCTGACTCATCTTGTGCACATGTGCTGGATTTTCAGAGGGACAAGTGAAGAAGCCACACTAATGTGCACGTCAGCTGTGGAGTCAGACACATTTTATACTCTAGCGAGTAAAAGCCGCTTGTTCAAAACACATTCTTAAAAGGACATGTTCCAATATGTGACACAATAACCAGGCTAAAAAATGTGTCTTCTTTCAACCACCCTTTTTATACATCTGCTGTAAGTGCGTAATTAATGTTAAATATCTAGAAAGAAAACAAAACATCTGCCATCATGCAAATCGAATGTGTGCTGTGTGCCCAAAGTGTAATTACTGTAATGACCACGTCAGTTGTCAGACAGACTATTTCAAATGATGGCGACATACTGTATTTTATCCTCCATTTGAGAGCAGCAAGGAAATGTGATGTTCTGTTAAATGAAGCCATGAAAAGAAAAATAAAACCCTGAAAATTAAAGGCCAGTTGAAGAATGGTCCTTTCATTTTCTTTGACCAATCTTTATGCTTTATAAAGTCTGAGAAAATAACCCCAGTGATTTCATCAGGGTTTTATATATTAGGAACTTAAACCAAGGACTTACCGGCCACTATTCCATCAATCTTACCTATTCTTTTTTTTTCTTTTTTTGTAATTTAATTTGTGTCTTGTGAGTCCCAAAACTTTCTGGAAGTATAATGTTAAATTACTGGAGTATCCCATTTAACTCAAAGTCCACATGCATCTCCTGATTTTCAGCAGCAGGAGATGGCTCAGTTGTTTTAAAGTTATGACTATAAATATAAAAGTCTTATTCATGACAGCTGAGTAGGTTTAATGTGCAGGTGCCTATCTTTTTCTTATGTCCTCTGTCTTTTGGGGATAATAATAAATTGCAACACTGAATCACATCACACATGATTTTTAAGCCATGTGTGTAATAAATAATACATATTTTCACAATAATAGTGCTTTGAATATATTGTTAACGCAAGTACACGTCTGCATTGTCTGCATGTGAGTGTTTCCCACCACTGTGATTGTCTGTGTGTCCTGCTTTCTGTGCAAGTTTGTCTTTGTCCTTTGGTGCAAGTACACCAGCAGACCAAGTGTTTAGTGGGCCTGTATTGTTTATTTGTTTTTTCTCTACCTGCATTTTGACCTTGCCTTTGCCTTGCCCTGTTTTGGATTTATTTTGCCTGAGCTGCATAAAGATCTTGAATTTTCTGGAAAACTAAACTCCCTCCTGATTCATAGGATGGAGTACTCCTTCCTGTGGTTACCAGTTGTTATACCTTCTGTTTTTTTTTCTCCCCTTTCTTCTACAAGTCAAACACTATCACAACAGCTGCTGGACACATTACAAGAGTAATGTACACAACTCAGGCCCAAAATCTTGTGCTACATTGAGTGACTTTTCAATAAAGCAAAGCTATGTGCTGTATTTGACATCCTTTACCTTTGGGCAGGTGTTTGAACACAAGAGGTTGAGGCGTAATGTCAGGCCAATTTCACTGCAGTCTTGCCAAAGAAAACAATAACATTGGAGGTGGCCACTGCCAGCACTGCAAGGCTTTTGTCTTTGGCATCTCATAGGCCTCTATGACAAGGTTAAACTAAAGAACATTCCCTCCCCTACGTGCCTGCTCTGTAAAATGAGAGTTGACTGGCCTGTTCGTGCTACCGAAAAATTAATGTGCAAAGCCTGAGCAGCACAGGGGCAGTCTGAAAATTCATGACTTGGACACACACACACACACACACATTTATACACACATGCACTGTGATCCCATTCTGGAGTAAGTGTATATACGCTATCTCCAATCCGAGGTAGGTTAGACGATCTGATGTCAAAATGCTTAACCCTCTCACAGCTCCACACCCACACACTGCACGATGTCTCTCCAAAGTATCAGCTAATGTTTGCTCCATCTGATGTGAACACACTAAACCTTTGACATCTTAATGGGGGCATCACTCCTAAAATAACAAATACAAGTTTTGCTACCTGGAGTGCCACTAACTTTGTCCTCCCTCTTTCCTTTCTTTCTTACTTGCTTGCTTCTTGCTTGGGGATGGTATTATATGATTCTATTGTTTAAAAAAGAAAACAGTGGCCATGAAACACAACTCCCAAATGACGTGACCGTCGAGGATTCACATGGTGGCTGTCAAGGAAGCACTGAGTCAATGATTCTGCAGAGCAACAACTGAGGCAAAGACATGGCAGATGGGGCCACGTCGGCTCTTTGATCTGGCTTCTGAAAACCAAATCTTCCCAAAGTTGGTAAGTAGAAAGGGAGTGTGAAAGTGGGAGAGCTTTGAGTGGCTGGCTGAAGACACCTGGGTCTCCTCTGAAATGCCCGGACACACCAGTTTAAAGAAGGGCCTTGGAAAAGAGAGGCTGCGGATAAATGGTGTGTTTCCATAGACCGAAACTCAGAGAAAGTCTCTCAGAGGTACAAAGCCTTTATAAGTCAAGAGGTGGTGTGAGTGGTAGAGAAGTTGGCAAAATTTTCTCAGTGCTTTCTTGCGTGCAATCGATACAATAAATATTTACACCTTACTGAACTGCAGAGTCACAATGGAGTACACAGAAATGACAAAACAAGCTTACAGCAGAATAGGCCATCAATGGAAGCAAAGAACAAAATGTGAATACACATATAAACTAGGTTAAAGCAACACGGACATTTTATGTACTTTCACTAAGCAACTTTAAGATAAAACGACATTGAAGGGGGCATTACAGGGCATCAAAACAACCATGAAAACAATCTTTCAGTCATCCTGAGATTATTGTCACATGCTTAATGCATCATGTGGGGCTAATAGTAATAATTATGTCAAGTCATTTTAGTCATACTGCCCAAAACTTGAAACACCCTAAAAAAAAGTTTTGACTTTGCGTTATTGGATACTATACTGGCCCGAATACATGAAAATGTTTAGATAGAAATATGGCCATAAAGATTGAACAAAGGAGAGATACACATGTAAATATCATTTGTGAGACTGTATACTATTGTGGTCGAGGTAGAGGTTATTGTCATTCACTCTATATATGATACTGCATATGCAAGGGGGTGAAATTGCTTTCCCTCAGTGGTACAGTGTACATAATAAGAGTGGGTGCAATAAAAACAGGAATTAATGCCTGGCAGACAACTCATATATGAAGTGAAGACTTTGAAGAGAAGAGGACTGATGGGGCTTCACCACATGGTGCAACAACAACCACATGAAGCTCGATATCAGCGAAAACAACAAGCTGGTGGTGGACTACAGTGATTCAAATATGGACGTCACTGCAAAGACACTAGGAATTGTAATGTGTGAATGTTCCACACACATCTTTAAACTAGTAGTTCACAATATTCACTTCTGTTCCTGAGCTATGGCATTGGATAAAAAGTATTTTTGCAGAACATTATGCTGTCACAGTCAAACTGACCTTTGACCTTTTGGATTGAAAATGTCACTTCAAAATCACTTCATTGTTTTAGCAAAATTAGCATAAAAATTCTTGAGTTATGGCCAAAAATGTTTTTTTTTGTTTTTTGGGTGAGGTCACAGTGACCTTTGACCACCAGATTCTAATTAGTTCACCCCTGAGTTGGTTTGTTTGGACAATTGTGTCATTTTGAAGAAACTCCCTCAAAGTGTTCCTGAGATCACGTTCACAAAACTGGAACAGATGGACAGACGGACGGACAACCCAGAAACATAATGCCTTTGCCTCAGCTATTGCTGGCATGGAGGAAAGCAAACAGAAAACAAGTACAAAGACAATAAAGTGACAGCAGTAACAGGAAGCAGGAGTCGCCACACCATGTGCATATTTATGGTTAAAAAGGTGTGCTTGTGTATTCATGCCCATGTGGATGTGTTTATTGGAGATGGAGCTATTACTGTATGCAGAGAAAGCTCTTGTGGTCAATTCCCCATGCAGCGAACAAATCCCAGAGGCCACATACTACTGCGCTGCAACGTTATCATTCCAGTGGTATCCTTTCTTTCACACCAAAGGGAATACCCCAAGGCATTTCAGAATCACACTGCAAACATCATACAGTAAAGCTTTGAAGTAGCTCACGGCTGAAAACCTTGTCAATACAAATCGAGTAAGATGCTCTCTGGCATATGCCGTTAAATTTTACCCTCAGTTTCCAACAGCTCAATATGATCCGCACGCTGCTGTAGGGAAAATATTTTGAAATCATATATTGCATGGGCTGCGACAGACTGGCGACCTGTCCAGGGTGTCCCCTGCCTTCGCCCGAAGTCGGCTGGGATAGGCTCCTCAAGTCCTCAATTGTACTTGAACGACAAAAAATGTAGTGTCCTCCATTGTCAACCATTGTGTGCTGCCATGAGGGACTCACAGGTCTATCCAGCATATGCAGTTTCAACTTTTGCATCAAAACCCTCATTGGCAGCAATAAGTGAACTACATGCCTGCATGCAGTCCAAGCAGAATACCTTCTATAATGTGTATCATCACTCTAATTCTACTGTATAACTTGCAGACATCAATACAGACACTCAGATATTGCTGCAGTGAACTTTTCCCGAGCTCTAAAATCCTGTCTCAAAGGGAGATAGACCATTGTGTTTTTGTGTCTGACAATAAGCCTTCAAACTCCACCGGGGTTTGTATTTCATCTCGTCACCAGTACCTGTAACAACATGGAACATATCATCCTGCCTTTGTTAATGCGCTGCTATTTTCACTGTGAGTCTCACTGCTAGTGACTGTACTCAGGGAAAGAAAGTGTAGGCAGCTCTCTGACTGTGTATGTGTTGCGTGTTCTCTTAGAGGTATGAAGCTCTGAACATTCAAAAGTTGAGAGTCAGCAGGCGAACAGCATATTGTCTCATTTACAGCAGCTGTATCAGTCAAATTTTTTGTTTCGGTCTGTGGCCTCTGGTCACTCTGAAGCACTTTGTGAGAAACGCGTTCCGCTTTCTGATGTAAATACATTTGACTTGACTTGGTCTTCAGTCAACATAGCTTGTTTTCACAGCTCAGGTTTCTAAGGTGCCAACATGTATCACACAAACAGTACTTCAACCCTGACCTCCAACTGAGAACACAGTCTTCCACCTCTTGCGAGATTCATCACCTCACTCTTTGTGCTGAGAGAGGCACTGAATAGCAATAGCTCCTTTCAACGCACATGCACACATTCTTTTTTTCGTGAAATGCTCTTTATCATCAAATAAAATGACTCCAAACACAATCACGCGCTCTTTTCCGACTTGCGCTCTCTCGTGCCGTCACAAAAATGTTGACACTCTTCGACCCTTTCCGAGACGCTCTCTGACAAACCGTGGAGGGGAACGGGGGCAAGTTGCCCAAAGCCATCACACCTCTGTCTGGCCTCATCCCAGCAAGGAGGGGGAGGTTGGGAGCCCCGAGGCAGGCGTCGGGCCAGGGCAGTACCAGCTGGCCACGTGGCAAGTCAGCCAGTCAGAGAGCGGATGACCTTCACATGGGTTCAGAGACTGTTGAGACCACAGGGGCGGTTAGCAGATGAGTAGGTAAATCAATAGGCAGTATACTCTATGGCCGCAGCTCAAATGTCAGTGTCAGCTTGGCAAGCTATTCCTGACAATGCCACTATGTGCAGACACTGTTAAATTAAGTCAATTTATATGTGAAGTGTTTTTAAAGGTAGCAACATGATATATCACAGTTAGATTATGATCCCTGTGCTGTAAACAAGCGAGACAATTGGTAGATATTTCCTACCAGTGAAAGTAAGGTTGTCACAACACCAGCGTGATCCATGTCATTATTTTCTCCCAGTCTGCTCCTTTCCCTGTGTAGCGGCCTCTTGGATTTAGTAATGAAGACGCCGAGAGTTTCAACCGGGTGTTGATCTAATTCTTTACTCTGGATGAGCATCATGCACCATAACGTTGAACACCGTGAAAACTACAGAATAAAACAGAAGAAATAAAAAATGCTTCTTTTAAATGAAATACAATATATGTCACTCACATGATGACAATAGATACTTTACATTTTCGTACCTCATTCCGCTCTCCAAGGGCGCTAGCTAAGTTTCAGCTATCGGCTAGCATGCTCTCTAGCTCGATATGCACCTCACAGCTCAAAGCTACAAACAATACAAAAATAATGAGGTAAATCACTTTAACATTCACAATTTAAACTCTTTTCTCATAGGATACAAACAAATTAATGTGATAAATAATTAGTGTGTTGAACAGGTTTTTACCGTTTCTCTGCAGTACATGAACACGTTGCGAGGTAAGGAAGCAGGAAATTCAGCATCGCAAAAAAGTCAGAAGAAAAATGCGCCTTTAAAAAAAAAAGCAGAATAGACCGCTAGGTGGCACTGCAAGACTTCAACATCTTATTAACACATAAACAACCCTGAGTAGGAGAACATTAGCAGACATTTACACCCTGAAATCCTCTCCTCATTTCAGACCCTGTCACTCCCCCTCTTCCTGCTATCCCCCATCACCTGACTGCCCCGCCCACCTGCTCACCTCCACCCACTTCCCTCATCAGCTCTACAATATATACACCAGCCTATTCCCACCTGTTCCCTGTCAGATTGTCTTATGTGCTCTCCACTAAACATTCCAGTTATCTCTCCTGCCGGCATGACTCTCTGCCTGAACCCTGGACTCTTGACTTTTTGCCCAACCCCTGCCTGGTTAAGTCTGCCTTTCTTTGTTTGCACGCCTGGTTTCTCAACTCCTGCCTGTTATTTGACAACAAGTAAAGATGAACTTTTTATCTTTATCTGCTTGATGTCTGGGTTTCGCTTTAGGTTTCAAACTCATCTTTATGGAGTCATTACAAAAGTTTGTTCAGATGAAAATCACATTTCCTATAATCCAGTTGAGTCCTGCTGAGGATTGTGCAATTGTCTTCGTTTGCACTGAAATTGCAGCTCCATCTTCATGAATGTTGTGGTAAAGCAGTACTCGGTCTTTGCCATAAAGCAATATTTATGACTTTCCATACTGATAAAAACTAGCCTACCTGGGTATAAGAGGTTTCTAAAAGGTCCACTAAACCTAAATAACTATGTTTAATTAAAATGATGATCATAATAAGGCCATCACTGTTACAAATTTCCCCCCTTTTTTTCTAAAGCTTTTGGTAGAGGGTGGTCTTTGATGAGATCCACTGTGACAAAGAGTGTAAATGCATCGCTCTGAATCATTTTCAAAGGGGCTTGTTATATACTTCAGGGTTATGACCTTTCCATTACAGCCTCAGAGGAGGCTACTCACCTCAGCTCTGACTGAAAGCTATACGATCTACAAAAATACGACAAAATTCTGCTTTTACACAGGCAACTACACATGTTTACACCTTTATAATATCTGAACTAATTAACTGACAATTATTTCTTGAATCAGTTTAATTTTTAGTAGAACAACACAATGGTGATTTATATGATACCTGACTTTTAAATGTACTGATTGTAATGAATTGTATAAAAGGAGTAGTCATCGACTTAGTAGTACTGTGTTGGTGGTGTAGTACTTGAGGTTATTGTAGAATTAGAAGCTCTTTAGTTGTAATAGTATCAAAGCACTTGCTCATACCAATGTTTTAGAATAATTCCTCTGGGCAAATCCTGTAAAAAAAGAAAAAAAAAAAAAAAAAAAACCATCAAAAGCCACCCAACATAAAACTCAGCTGTAGTCGTGGTAGAAATGAACTATTCAGCTGGGGCTTCCAGACAAACCCATAAGCTCTGTCTCTGATGTCTGATAATAATATATTTTAGTCTGGGGGCATGAGCGGCACTCTTCTGTTCCGTAGACTTAAAGTCCTGACCTCACTGAGGATTCACAAATGGATTTCATCCCATCCCTCTCATGTTAGGGACACAGGACCGCAGTTAGAATAGAGCATAGAAAATCCCTGAATTAAGGTCTTTTAACTAACTCTAGTTCTTCTTTCTTATTTTTATCCTTTTATTCTTATTACTGCATTCTGTTAATACAGGTATTTTTCCATCAACCCAAATTGTACTGTGACAAAATAGCCAAGACTCTGAGGTATATTCGTCTTCAAAGAATATATGACAGTCATCAGTGTAGCTGTTACCACTTTTGTTAGTGAAAATTAAAAATGGCCGAATATGACTAATTTCTGTAGGGTGAACCAGAACTAACTCTTTTTTACCGTTCCCTGTCCTTTCTTTGACCTTTAAGGTTCCTGGTTCATCATCACTGTCCTGAGAATCATCACTCATCACTGTCCTGATCATCACCAGCTGTACTTAAACTGGCTGGTCTAATAATGATGGTTAGATAATCTGTCTCTGTGATTTATGTAAAGTATTAAAAAAAAAATAGCCAACTCTATACTTACACTACAGCTACCAATGGAGAAAGAAGAGGGATTTTAATAACAACATAATATTGTGTTCATGTATTTTCACTAAGATGAAACATAACACCTGACCTTGAGGACCAAGCAGAGTTTGCCAGAATCATTTATCCATTCAACCACACCTTCAAGGAGGCAGGGAAATGTCTGACCTGTAAACAATGTTTTAAAAATGTATTCACATTAAGTGTGGACATGTGGCCTAAAATGCCAAAGATTCCATTAAGTAAAAAGGGAAGCCAAATCATTCAATGAAGCAGTGAAAGCTCTTAATGCGTCACCTGGCACTTTGGAGGGGAAGCCACCATGATTAACAGCACAGGTGGTGAAACTCGCTGACCAGACTTCACTCTCCGAGGCTTCGATACGTGCAAAACACATTTATAATGTGATGTTTGACAGAACACATTCCCACTTGCCAAATAAACCTCTGATTAACTCTCTGATTCAACTCTTATTTCAGATATCTTTCCCTTAAAGGAAGTTGAGAGCAGCATCATGCCATCACTCTGCCTCATATTTCTATACCTGAGTGAAGGACACAAACAGTCATGTATGTAATTGTAAACACACAGAGAGATCACTTACAGTGAAAGCAAGTGGCCCAAAGGTCAGCTGGATGATAAGCAGTGCTTCCTCTGTATGGAAAGCAAAAGGTTAGACATCTATGGGGTTAAGAGAGGAAAAGGGAGATATATCCAAACAGAGTGAGAGCAAGGGCACCCCTGAAGCCTGACAGCCACTAGTAAGCATGACCACACATGCACACACATACCTCTCCAGCTCCTGCTACAGCCATGGATGTCAGGCCCGGTGTTGGACCCACTCCTCTTTGCACTTGCCATTAGTGTGTTTTCCAACCCAGTTAGCAAAGACCTCAGAGCTCAGCACCGGGTAAAAAAGTGGCACTCTCGGCTCAATCTCGGCATTGAGCTGAGTACAGCCGAGTAACCCACCAACAATCCTTCTGAAAGATCTGTGGACCAGATTTAGCAGGTTTATTCCGAAGGCGGTTCAGACGTGAGGATCCCGGAGTCGGCCTTGCCCATAGACACGTCAGCAGGTGGATACTTGCTACTGTTGGGGCCTAAAAGCTCCACCTCAGTAAATCTGCCCACTCACTGTGCTGCCCTGCTGTCACAGTGTGCTTTTCCCAGAATGTGTCATGTTTGAGAAAGGATCCTGAAATAATTCAGCAGGATGTTTAAAAAAAAAAAAAAAGACTTCTCACTGAGGACCTGATGGCGTTTTTCCATATTGCCTTTGACAGTTTTGTTCATTATATATTCTAAAAAGAAACTGAAAATATAAAGAACAAAATGATGTTGAGCACATTATAACTGTATTATCAGAAGTGTAATGGTAATATATCATCCAGGTGGACATTGTTAATTAAGGTTTATTCAACTCAATAAACAGGCTACATTTTAGGTTTTAATACATGTATTACTGAAATTAAAGTGTTCTTTGCTTTCCACAATATGTTATATTTTTACTTACATTTTGTTCTTTGGCTCCTTGATATGACTGTTTACGTTATTTACATTCAAGGAATTACAATTTTGGATTATTTCTCTGCCATTTGACCAACATGTAAAGTTCAGTGGTGCACTTTAAATAAGGGCTCTATAAGGAAAAGTATGGAAAGTTTGGATAGTATGAGGGGGGAAAACTTTTTTTTTCTTTAAAATTATATATTTTTTATGTATATATAATCTATAGCATACATTCTTTGTGTTACACTCAAAAATGATGGGACTGATTTTGACTTTATTTTTTTTTTATAAGAGCTTCATGAAGCCTTAGGTTATAGGTTATAACTTACAACTTTGATGTTTGTGCAAACATCCTTGCAAAATTAATGACATCTGTGCGTTCTGTATAACATCATGCAGGAATTTAGAGGAATCCACCATTTATCATATGTAATGTTTAAAAAGGCTTTTGTTCATTTCAAGTTAGTTAACTTCAGCAACTTTTTTTTGCCCATACTTCTGCTTTAAGGATTGTGATGGCTAGAGAGAGAGTGGATGACACGCAGCACAGGGCCTGAGCTGGAATCGAACCTGGACCATGTCGCAAAGCTGCAATAGGGACACAGCCTCGACAAATTCTTGATGGAAACTTGCACATTTAGTTATGTCGTGGCTCTGCCTTCTGATGATAATAACAATAGACAATAGCTGTGATCAGAAGTTAGCATCCCTTCAGTCCTTAACCCTGAACGTGCGCATCATATGAATGAAGTCTTTGTGGCAAAGAAAGAACAGACTCTTCAAACTGAGAAAATAAACTTGTCTGTAATATTTGTGGTGAGACTAAGCAGCTGTCGATTAAACTTGATATACAGCAAATGTAATAACTTCAACCGTGTCACCCCTTGATCTGTGACTAACTTTTCTTACCTAACATGGTTGCGAAATAAGTGCCTGTAATCTTGGCTTTTTCAGATGATCAGAGCTGAGGTGGTGCTGGATAGTGTACAACAGAAAACACTGGGTTCTTAGGTCTTGGAAGCCGTCTGCCACAGATTCCCAATGGGTACGCTTCAAACACCAGCTTTGATCAGCTGGTGTGGCGGGTAGGGTGTCTGCATGCCTGTGTGTGTGTATGTGTGTGTGTGTGTGTGTGTGTGTTTTGGGGGGCAGCTGCAAGCCCGGCTTCTTGAGGCATCAAGAGAAGTGTTTGATGTGGAGATTTCCTCACCAGGTGGTACACAAAAAGGCCAGGGCTCCTAAAATATTACAAACTCCTGTCTGTCACAGAGGTGCTTATGAGAAATATGGCCTACAGCCAGTCATATAATGTTTGCTATCAAGGGGCTTTTTGGGTTGGAGAATGCCAGTTTGCCTTTACATATCGTCTACTGTGTGCTGCACGTGAACAGCAGTTTTAATGAAATATCATTTAGAGGTTCTCATTCATATCAGTCTTCCTGTTCCAGATTCAAAGTATGATATGAAAATATGTGTGTTTTCATATTTTGTATTTCAGTTTTCTTTTCTGATTTGTGACTTTACAGTGAGTCACAAATCTTTTTATATATTGGCATCATAACTTCACATACCCTCGATTTCACACCCATATTCTTTAAAGCCAAGTAATGAACACGGCCGTCACAGTGAACGTCTGGAAAAGGAGAGAATGAATAGGAACAAATTAACATCCTGTTCTGAGGATACAGCAAAAGAGGAGAAACCTTGAGATCAAGCTGCGGAAGTTAAGAAGTTGTCTTTCTGCTTCATCATACCTCCCTTCATCACACACATACAAACACACACCTCTACAGTATGATGCGAGGACGGCAACTGGATCCGTCAGGGAAAATGTGGAGAGCCTTCCTAGAAGTGCACTTAAGCAAAAAGGCTGAGTGACTCAGCATACAGTCCTTGTCACGAAATTCCTGTGTTGGACTTGTGCGTGTGTGTGTGTGTGAGAGAGAGTCTGCCCGAGTGTCTGTGTGTGACAGGGGAGGGGCTGGCATTGGTAGATGTGTTAAATGTGTGTGTCATTTGCTGTGTTAAACACATTCGTCCAAAAATAAAAATGGACACGGAGTTGCCACTGAGTCATCTGAGTAAGTGTGTATGTGCATAACACAAGGTGTGTGTGTGTGTGTGTGTGTGTGTGTGTGCTGCATATGTATGCATGTTGGGGTGGTGGTGGCTTGGGAGTGGGTGGTGCATTCATTTAACAAAATGAATAGCTCTCGGACTAAATTAAATTTCAGCTGGAATTAAATGATGGGAAGTGGTCTCTGTGTGTGCTACCAGATCGCTGTGGGAGGGCAATATTGCTAAAAGGCTTTTAGAGGATTAATTTAATGTTTTTTTTCTTCTTCTTCTTCTCCCTCTCTCCCAGCCAGTTATATATATACGTATATATATTTTTTTATTTCTTTGTTCCCCATCCAGGTGCTCATAAACCACAGCATTCCTTTTGCATTGACATTTAGTGGCTAGAAAATGTCGGTGAGCCAGCCAACAGGGTTCTGTGTCCAAGGAGGTGGGCTGAATGTTGTGTCTATGTTGTTTACATATGTGGGGGAGGCATTTTTTGGGAGAAGGCAACACACACACGCTGTTGTTTTGTTAAACTAGGACTAAAAGTGGCTGACATGCTGTGGGAGCTGTTATGATGTAGCAGGTTTGATCCCTACAGCAGCAGATGTGGGTCCATCAATGCTCCCTGTGCGAATTGTCCTTGAGAAGCTCCTACCTGCTCAGGTATTGTAAACCACCGTGGAAAGCCATGAACTTTAAATAAAACCATTCAAAATCAAACCATGTAAAATCATTTTACAGACAGGGTGGAGGAAAAAGCGGCTACTGTAACTCGCACAGTTACTTGATAGGCAACATCATACGATTAGTGATTATATGAAAGCAGGTTTGGAAATGGGTTTGAACTCAAATTCATCATCAGAAGTATGTTTGGTCAAAGACTGTGATGTCACAGAACACTGCAACAGATGACTGCATGCAACGTTTTGGTGCAAAGTGTGCAAGTAGGGTGTTAGGAAGAGTTTCTTGCTGAGAGTTAGATGAGAAGATCAAGACCACTGAAAACAATAGAAATAGTTCTCCAGGTTTACCAGAGTCTTTATGGATTAAAAGTTACTACATTAAAGAGGTCAAGATCAAGTACATGCGTAAAAAGTAAAAAAAAAAAAAAAAAGTAGTCGTAAACCGTCCTCCTTTACTAATCAGCTATCTTTTCTGCAGCTTCTGACATGTAAGATAGATGCGTCTTCTAATTTTGTAAAATTGAAAATTCAATGCATCAGCAGTCAAATGCCATTGCAGGATCCTGTTTTACTTACCTTGAAAGGGTCGGACCTCCCTGCACGCCACGCCTCATAACACTAAACAACCCATCTCACCCGTCTGACCCATCAGTCAATCAATCAAGAAAACAATCCATTCCACCTGCTACGCTAATCAATTAATCACGCAACCACTCAGATATGGTTATTCAGAAGCTGATGACGCTCACACGAAAAAAAACCATTAGCGCTACCCTCCTCTCACTTTAAATTAGCAGGCGGAGAGTGACAGTGAAGCGATGAATGGATTATAGCTCACTGCGCCTTGTTTTGATGATCCATGTTCAGTTAAATTATTGCAGTAATGATGCCATGACAGTGATGAATCACTCCTGTTACCACTTCATCAGCTGTGTCAACAATTATTCTTTGAAAATGGACTGGGAGTGATTATGCAGAACTTGGGCAGGATTTGTAGAAAATGCAGTCCTTTATATTGTAGAATGATTTTTAGTTTAGTGTCGGTTTGGCAAAAACTGAGGTGTCGATGTTGGCAAAGATGAAAATGGGTTCATCCTCAATTCCTGAGTACACTGAATCGCTGCATTTGTGTTCTATTATTCCCTCAAGTTCAATTCAAAAATACTGCATCTGACAGGAAAAAAATGTGTTTTATGCGTATTGAAATACAATAATTGCAGACATGTTCATCTATTCTTTCAGTTACAGAAAAGTCTTTTTTTACAAGCTGAATTCAAATAGCTTCCACAGTTTGGCTCATTCAAATAATTTGATTTCTATCATTGCTCATTTTCACCGAATAAAGCCAATGCTGATAAATGGCCAAGTAAATATGAAAATGTTGGTATTCAATTTCCAAGGTGCAAAGGTCAGAAAGATCTCGGAGTGTATTTATCTCCTGCAGAAGCCTTAGTAATAGCACATCGGTTTGAATAGACTATGTGTCAGTGCAGCTGAATTCGTGCAATATCTCTGACCTTGAAATGTCACATGGTACATCTTGTCTACTTTACTGTATACAGGATGCTAACTAGGTCAAATTTCTCTTTCAGCTGTTGTGCTCGGCGAGATAAAGCTACCGGCATCCCATAGCTGATCTTGTGGGCTAAATAAAAATGGACAAATTACAAACCAGTAAAGCACCTCGTCTTGCACAGACAATCACTGTAATTGTCGGCACTTGGAAAAGTTTCGATCTAGCACAGTGATTAGTGATAGTCTGTCTCGTCAGTGAGAGGGGGAAGGGTAATCAAAGATAATTGCTTCAAATCATTGTGATGTTTTAATTGTGCACCTGCATTTCTCAGTTGTTGGCTTTCGCATGGGAGCAAAGTGTTTTTCTGCACTATTTCAGTGATTTGTGTGTATGTTTTTTTTTGTAGTTAGTGCAGTCAGTCAGAGTCAGAGGTTCAGCGTCTCACTCGGTGAACTCCTGTCTATTGAAGCATTTGATGGGTTGACCCTGTAGTTACACTTTAGTCTGTTTAACAATGAAAGCTACGCTGGGAAACTTCATGTTTTGAAGGTCCAACAAAACAATGAAAGGGAATGAACTGAGAGCACGATGTCAAAGCAGCAGTTTAAGATAGTTGAAGGTTTGTGTATTGCAGACAGTCTTAAATTTGGCTGTATAAGTATCTAGCATCATATAATATAATTGGTCATGTGCTACAAGTCAGTAACATCTCTCTTAGGTAGGATGAGGTGTATGAGTACAGCTTTACCCTTCCCCATACTTGCACCTCACATTAAGCCTTCTTGTATTAGTGTTTGTCTCATCTTGACCAAGTGTTCTTAGGCTTAATGATACTGTTTGCATCAGTAATAAAAGTCCTGCCCGGCGAGGTGCCTCGTGTTACAAATCAATACTAACTTTACTGTAAGCACCACATTCATGTTAAATCCACTCTATAAATAGTGAATACAGTCGAACTCTGCACACAATAATTGCCATGTAAATAAAGTATTTTGCATTCTGAATCTTAATTCTCAGCGCAGCACATCTCCATGTGAAGTTCCATGGAAATTAGCATCCCACTGAGTTTGAATTTGAATTTCTAATTGCAGGTTCCCGTGTGTAATTTAATGGAGCTATCATTTTGCAGACATGCTTTGCATCAACAGATTAAAAGCTTCTTATACATTGTCTGATGATGTCAATTCTCTGAGGGGAAAGTGAATTCCCTGCTTCTGTGCTGAGCAGCAATCACCACTTGATCAGCTGTGAAAATCTCCTTTTATTGCTCATGAAAACCGAGCGAGTCAAAAGAACTGAGACTCCCAAGCCTGACCTTGAGGAGGTTTTTTTTTGTGACGGGATGTTGTAAGGGTGCGATTATTTTGTGAAACAGACAATAGGCCACTCAAATGGACTGTGACAAATGGGCATACAGGCAGCGAGGTGAAAACAGTTTGGTTTCCCAGTCTTTTGGGTGAAAGTTCACTGATTCAGAGAGTGATCTTTAAGTAACAATATACTGTGTACTTTTATCCTCCTCACTAAATAATACCAGCTCCAGTCCTGACTCTACCCCGTCATGTAGAGAAAGGTTGTTGGCCTGTTCCTTTGAATGCCTCAGGATAATTATTATAATCAATAAATGTATTGTCACATTATGCCGTATGCTGAGCTTTCTCTTCAGGTTACATTTTGTGTGTACTGGAATCAAATAAAAAAACTGAAGTGAGTTTGGTGGTTGAAGCCTAATAAATAAATAAACTGATACAATTTGAATTTGAAATAAAACATTTCATATATTTGCCCATTAACTAACATGAGTACATGGAAATCAAAATCATCAATTTTTAGCACTCCTGCTCAGTGCATCTCTTATGACAACAGTAACTCTACATTTGGCTCTTTGTTATTAACAATCAACAACTTTTTCTTCTGTCTCGGTTGAATCGTAACAGGTGCAACTCAAATGAGTAGAAGAGTATATTCGGCCAGCAAGTTTATGTTAGCCTTCTCTCATTTTTCAGGGGTTGAATCATTCCTCAGAAAAGTGTGGATGAAAATAAATCAAACCTGCTGAAGTGTCAGAGATCGTCCTGCGCTACCTGCTGCACAGGAGCCACACAAGGCTCTTTGAAGTCACCACAGCACGTAGTGACTTTTTACATTACACATGAAGGACCTAGTAAACTAGAAAAGCTGTGGTAGAGGTTTAGAGGTTTAAGCATTCGAAAATATATTACATGTCATGTTATATGAATTGCTATTTATTATTCATATCAGGCAAATTTCATTGTGCATTTTGATCACTTAATTATGACACACAACCATCACAGTAATGCATCTGCCCCCATTTCTTAAACAAGGACATTCAAATTCTGCCTGATCTGAACTTTCATACTAATGTTGACTAGTCAATGAAGCTATGTAGTCGGTCACACATCTGTGACTCTACAGACAGAAGAAGTGAACGAGGATGAGGGAGAAGAAAAAGAGTGAAGAAAGCGAGATGAAGACAGAGAGCTGAACATGTGCTGCAGGGCGGGAGAAAAAGAAAGGGAGGATGGTGTAAGAGGAGAGGATGATAGAGAGCAGGAGTATGATAGCAAGGAGAGAGCTGAGACTAGAAAAAGGCAGCCTCTCTCTCTCATCTGTGTGTGTGTGTGTGTGTGTGTGTGTGTGTGTGTGTGTGTGTGTGTGTGTGTGTGTGTTTTAATTATTAATTTATTTCTGTCCAGGGAGAAGACCGTAGAATCTGACCTTCGGATTTCATCCCACCGATTTCTCTGTTATTTCAAGGAAGCATGAATCTAATTTAGGCCTGGGAGCTTTGCAGCTTCTTCCTTTAATCTCCAACACTTGATGAATACAGGAGAGGGAGAGGGGATATAAAAGATGGAAGGAATGAGAGAATGCGAGAGAGGGAGATAGAGAGAGAGAAGGATAAAATAAAACAAAGCAGTAAGAGAGAATTCTTGTTTTTGAGATGCTCAAATTACAATATGTACACAAATTACAGATGGAAGGCACACATCACATTGATTTAGTGCAACTAATGACCAAGAAATGGAGACCAAACAAAGTCAAACACAAACACGCAAAGCAGGCAAATATTGTTACTTTGAAAAGAGATGATGATGAGAGAGAGAGAATACAGCCAGTTCAGATCCCTGCCGCACCCTCTGCACATTAACATGCCTGTCATGGTCTTCTTAACATATGGTTTCCGATTACATGGGTTAGTAGAGAGGGAGCGGCACCAGCTCCTTATCATCCCTGTGATGCCCAGTGTCAAATACGGAGATGTATTTAACTATAATATAGTGGGAGGGGAGGCGAGGGCGAGAGACGAGAGGGAGAGGGATGGGGCGCGAAATGCCTTCGTTGCAGGGTGTAATGCACCACAGACAAATAGTGCCGTTTTATCGCCTGGAGGAGTAGAAAGAGATTTTAAATTCATGCTCACTCTCCAGGAGGCAGCAGCGGTGGCGGTCAGTAACCAATGTGCCACAGAGACACGGGACATTGTTGTGCGACCGCGTGCTGCACTGCAAAATAAATCCACTTTAATAAGAGATCTAATGGCGGCTCCTCAGATATTTTTATTTTTCTAAGATATGAAAAAACAACTTGAGGTAATAGTGGCTTGCAGAGGAGGTTACAGGTTCCTGCATTTGGGATTTTGAACATGATGTAAGAAATAGTAGTGATGTCTCTTACAAATGGAAACTCAAGCAGAAGCTCATTCCAGCTGAAACTTTGCTAACATCTGATACTAAATCTGCAGACTCAGAGGAATAAACAAAGAGGTGTGGGATGCCTGTTTCTGTCTACAAGTCTGGTAGCTGGAGATTACTGACTACAGTCACTGAAGCTGGAAGAGTTTGGTGCTGCAAAGAGTCAGAGCAAGTCAGAAAATAGATGTTGATTTATTTCACTGGATGAGTGAAGCCTGCTATGGATTCATGGTCTCAAGTGGATACATCCTAATGCCTTTGGTGATCCTCTATCTTTTCCTCTATTGCCACCATGAATTTGACAAATTGCTTTTTTAAATGACAGTTGGATGGATTGCACTGAAATGTTCTTCAGGCATTCATGTCCCCCTCAGTATGAATTGTAATAACTTTGTGTAATGACTGGTGACCACAGGAACCTCAACTGCGTGACTCTTAGATGATCCTCTGACTTTTCATCCAGTGTCATCATCAGGTCAATGAGTCGGTTTCAATAAATCCAGCACTTTGGTTTATGATCAAAAACCTGCAAAACAAATGACATTCCCAGTAGCCTCAGCTATAATTTGGTTTCAGACCTAATTAGCAAGTGTTAAAATATGCTTAACATCAGCATGTTAGCATTTCTACTGTGAGCATGTTAGCATACTGTTGTCTGCATTAAGCTCAAAGCCGAGCTGTGCCTGCAGCCTCACAGAGGACTGAAGTACTCTTGATATATATGTGGTTTCTACATTAGTTTCTGATGAATACAGAGGAATGTTGTAAGTATAACTCAAGTGTCATCAGATAAGTATTTAGGTATTTGGTGGCATGACAAGCTTTCTTTCAAAGCACACAATGAAAATCTTGTCTTTCACACAAAATCTTGTGTGAAACTGATGACGCTTTTATTTTCAAAATGAGGCTTGTTAAGTCAGGAAAATCTCCTCATTGTACACATTATGATTTGATAGACTGGAAGTCAATTGCCTTCCTCACCAGGTTCCAAGCATTTGCACTGGGCTGGAGAAAACGTCTCCTCCTGCCTTGCTTCCTGGACTTGGAATAATCTGCAGAGCATATTACATAATACAGTCCCCTACATGTAAAGCCATGTAACTGAGAGATATGCATTATATCTCCTCCTTGTATTTTTGATTTGACATTGTTGTATTGTAATATAATACAACATTACAACTGTAGTGTAATACAATACAGTACAGTTCCTGGAGTCATCAGATGTTTTGGGTCTTTCAACATCATACACCCTCCTCCAGGTGACCCAGCTGGGCTCAATCAGACCTCAGCTTGTGTCCAGATGGTTACACTGACTCCATGGTTCTCCTTGAACCAGAGCCATTTTGAGGCTCTCTCTGGAGCTTTCGCTGGTTCTGTGAATGGCTCTCCTCTCCCTCTCTCCTTCGATGTCCAAAAAGTGCTGAAGGCTCTGGCCACAGTCCATGAGTCCCCTGCACCCTACTTCTACTGGGAGACACCTCACTCCTCATCCTGGCTGTTGACAGTAGCTGACCATTTCCGAACTTCAGCTGCCGATCAACCTCCACCAACAGCTGCCAGCCTCTGGTCGAGGTCAGGATGCCTACAGATTATGATCTCTTGGTGGGACTGGGCTGCTCTCTGACAAAGGTGATGGTCTTCTTGGAGGGTCGGCACTGCTTTGCACGCTTAAGTCTGCGGTGTGTTGAGTTTCGGCTTTCCAGATCTCAGTCCAGGTCACTTTACTGTCAACCACTTTCTCCCTCCTTTTCCTGTTGGAAAGGAGCCCAGCCCGGCTCGGCCTCGAGTGACCCCTCCAACCAGACTTGTGTGACACAGCCTTGAATCTTCTTCCTGAACAGCATCCTCTGCCATCTTTCTGTCCTCACATCTATCCTCATTGACATTGGCCACCATCGGATCACTTGAGTCCCTGTACTGCACCACCTCTCTGGCTCTTGTAACCTTGAATTCTTCTTCCAAGGATTTGAAGGGCAGTTGCAGTTTGTTCATTCCATAGAGTGAAATGCTGCTCAGACTCTTCAGCAGTCTCAGTCTAAAGTGGTGTTTTGAAGAACTTGAAGATGCTCTTACACTCTCAGATCAGGACCTGTTTTTCATGCACTGAAACTAAATGGATGACATAAACTTTTTTGTACATATACAAAAAGGGTCTTTGAACTTGCTACGGTGCATAGTGAGTGTTTTCATTACACATACGGAACCTAGAAAAGTCGTGGAGATTTAGAGGTTCAAAATTTTGAATAGACATTGATGGCTGCTTTTTGAATGAACCTGTGGAATCCTGATACATAAAGTTATATGTATTTTTAACCTAAAATTTACTTTCAGTATGAAAAATCATAATGACTCACTATACTCACTTTTTTCCTTTTGTCTATAGACATGCAACTAGTCAACTAATACTAGTTTTAAATCCTTGAATAAAGAAATGATATCTATTCAAATGAGCAGTTTACTCATCATCAGGAGTATTATGGGAATACAATAGAGGTAACATTTTGCTGAGACCCTTGAATGATTGTACAAGATAAACAAAAGCAAGACAGGCCATACCCATTCTTTCATTTTTCTTAATTTCACTTTCCTCAACACTTATGTTCCCCTCCCTCTCGAGCTCTCCACCTCCCGCTCAGTCACGATTGACATGTCTATCAACATGACAGCGTTGTGACAGGCAACTCCCTGAGGTGCACCCCCTCCTGCCCCTCCTCCACACACACACACACACACTTCCCTATCCAATCCCTCCATTCCCTCATCTGCTTGCCTCCCTGCTCATTGTTGCTTGATTCAAAAACACCAAGACAGATGTGGAGTGATGGAAAAAGATGCATGCCAGAGCAAAACAGGTTCAGTTAGTTAGGTCAGAGCCAAAGAGTCACCCAAAAGCAAAAGAGAAATGTACTTTTTCTATAACATTTTCTATATCATTTCTGATAATTTGAAGTTTGACTGGTGTTACTGTAGCTCAGCTTGTTTCCCCCTCTTCATACCTGACCGGAGAACGAGCACCACCAACTGCTAGGAGGTCAACTCGATTGTCATTCCTGCTGACACTGACACTTATTCAAGTTGTCATCACATCACACTAACATGATCCAGACTTACAGGAAAAACTTCAGTATTTATTTTTGTTGTTCTCTAATTGAAACAATGAAAACACTTCCTGCTGCTGTGCGAACGCAGGCCTGTGAACACTACTGGTGGGAAGATTCTACAGGAGTAGATATAGATTGCAGGCCGAGCAGGGAGGATTACAGGCGTATGGGATTGTCCCTGATTGTTGTAAGGCAGAAAATCATTAAAAAGCCTTGCAGAGAAGCAGACAGACAACAGTGATAGTCAGACGGACAGATGCACAGAGGAGGGTCAAGTTGAGGCCCCGGAGAGGGATGGGGACTGTGGACCGAGGCCCCGGCTCCATCCTACTCAAGCCCTTATGTCTTGCTTGCAAACACTGCTGACCTTACAACACACAGTGGACATCTAGTGTGCCCGTGGGCTCAGTGAAAACCATGTTTTGACTGCCCCTGTCACAAATGACTAAAAAAAACACAGTGTCAAGTATGAGTATTAAAGTCCAAAGGATATCCTTGGAAGCAGCGCTATAGCTCAGTGATTTAAGCATTGTGATAACACTGTCAGGGTTAGAAGTTCAATTCCCACTTGGGCTGGCTTTGCTGAAAATTTATACACTCACAGTTCTGTAAAGCTTGTGGATAAAAGCACCCTTCAAACAACAGATGTTAACTTGTAAGAGGGTTCGGCTTATGAATTTGATCTAGTGTTAACTTCAAGGTCTCCTCCCTTTCAATTTGGCAAGTTCTCAAACAAAACTGTAACTGCTGTTATATTACTGCACACTAATTTCCTGAAAATGTACCCATAATTAAAAAAAAAAAGAAAAGAAAAAAAGCTCCACTTAAAGCCATTAGGTTGTGACAATACCGGCAGACACCATTTATTACACAAGTATTTACTTCATACTGGAACAAAACATCCTCTTTAAAACAGTCAACTCTCTGTAGCACCTTGCAGAGAAACTACCCATATTCTAGTATTAACTCCATGCAGACTTATTGACAGATCTCAAGATAGCTTGAGGCACCCACAGTGGAAGATTAGCCCCTTGCTTCTAGTATTTCCTCGGTGCAACTTGCCAATATGAAGAGTTCACTCCCTCTTGGAAAAATCATTATTTTGAGTTTATCATTCAATACCTGACTGTGTAAAGCTTATATAATTTTGTAAACCTCACTTTTTTCCCACTTCCTCACATTTTTACCACTTTCTTAATGTTTTTAAGTCACAAACCTGCTGGATGAAATGTAATATTGTACTTGTTGACCATATATTGCAGTCTTGTCCATATATCCAGTCTTTCTGGGAGGAAGTGGGATGTTTAATGCCATGGATATTGAGCAGTGATATAAAGATAAGCCTAAAAGTTTGGCCAAAGAGATATTTATCTCTGGAATATCTTTCTGGTTGATCATAAAACTTCTGGTTCCCATAATGAATTTGACTTTGATGATTATGAAGTTTTGAGTCAAATGTCTGAACCATTGAGGGGATTGCTATCAAACCTGGTGCAGTATGCTTGTCACCCTCTAGTTGAATCATAATAACTATGGTGACCCCTGATTTGACCTTTCACCACAGGTCAAATTTAATATGTCCCATACTTTAGTTTATGACCAAATACCTGTAAAACTATGACATTTCCATCTATCTCGCAGTGTGCTTTGAGTTTTGTGCTAATTAGCAAATGCTAAAGGTGCTTGCATAGCTGGAAACTCTTGTTAAAGTCTTGGTTATTTTCTATTTTATCTCATTTCTTTTTTGATTTACTAAATAGGGTGTGCTTATCCTCTTGTGTAATGATCACATTGCCATTCTCCTGCTCTTGTATTGTATTTTCAGAACTTTCTTATTGGGACCTAAAAAGTAACTTTTTTTGCAGCTCTTCAAAACTGCATGTCATGTGTAATGTCACTATCCTCTACAGTAGATGGAACTTGGAGGGTTGTTTCTTCAAAAATCCTTACTGTCCATCTGGACACTTGTCGACCAACCTCCCACCACACACACAACTTCTCTTTAAAACAATATGGCAGCCATAATCAAAGCCTGAGGTTGGCCTCACTTACACATGATTAATTAATTGGACAAGCACGCCAGATGTGATCAGGTCAGCCGTGATCGCTGTGTAACATGTTAATGAGCCTCCGGATTGGCCGAGGACCTAGCCTGTCAAAAAGTTGGCAGGTGCTGGTGCACTTTGGAGGGATGCTCAACCTGTTCACGGTAAACATTGTTGACATCACCCACTGCCACATTTCCTTTATAAATATTACATGAACCATGGCTGGACGGCTGATATTTGTAAGATATATTGTCCCTCATTGCTGAGGGGCATTCTCCGGATGCCAAATATATTTCATTTGAACAGATGGAAATTGCAAAGGAGAGATGGAGCGAGTGTAGGAGGGGAAATGAAAAGAAAGGCGCAGGAAGAGAAAGATGATGGAGGGAGGTGGAAGTGTGTGTGTATGTGTGTGTGTGTGTGTATGTGTGTGTGTGTGTGTGTCTGTGTGTGTGTGTGTGTGTGTGTGTGTGCAAAACAGATCAGAAATATCTGCACTCTAATGAGTCCACTGTGGTGAACCCAGAGGTCTGTGCCTGATCCTCTCCTGGTGGAGTGGAGGTTGCTTGCTGGCTGACTGCAGCAGCTTCAAAAGGACACCTTGTCAGAGCTTTGGGCTTCTGAGAGCCGCAACCAAAGAGTTGAATTTCTTCTTCTTGCCCTCCTTTTATATCTTTCTCCCATCTGTTTCAATTTAGCTTGGAGTGTTTCCTTTTGTAAGATGCACCTACGTTAGTTAGCATCAAGAAAAGAACATTTTGAATAGCAAAACCTGAAATATTACATCTGATAAAGACGTCACTTTATGGCAATGATTACATTTCATTGGAGCATGTAATATTTTAATCGTGTTACCACCTGTCAGCAACAACACTAGTGTTTTCTCTATGCATTAAAAATAAATGTTTCTTTTGAGCCATAATAAAGGCAATATTCTGGAAATGTGCCTTTGCAGTAAACATCGTCTGGGCACCACTGTGCTGTTAACACCAAGTACATTTCTGTGGCCGTGGTCCAACAGGAGGTCAGATTGAGCAGGCCGGGTCAGACAGGGACCACTTTTTATCTGTTCACTTCTGTACACTCTGCTCTGAAAATGCTAAGCATTACCTCTTTCTCCTCTTGGCTCCAGGTTTGGGTGTGCCGCAGAGAGGTGAGGTAGTTTTTATTCTTTTGGCCAAGTTCCAAAGGATGACATAAGATTTCCTGTCCTCCAATAATGAGAGACAGGAGGGGACAGGGTGGAAAGAGAGGAGCTCAGTTAGAGTTTTATGTTGGAGGATTGCAGGTGGAATGGCTTAAGAGGCAGACCTTTCAGTCATTAGTGAAGATAATCCACTTGGAGTTAACAGCGCTCGCAGCGATGGCATCTCCTTCAAACACTGCCATTAGAAAAAAAAAAGGTCTGTCTAGTCTGGGCTTTGAGGGATCATAGATATGTGATGCCTCAAAGGACTTTGATTTAAAAAAGCATCTTGCTCAGTTTAGGTACAAAAGTGTATTTCTTGTTCTCCTGAGTTTAACACTGTGATTGAAGTGATTCTGACAGGAAGGAACGTGTTCATTAAGGAGCTTTGCTTAACATAATCGACCGTGGAAGAGTGTTTTTTCAGCTGTGTCATTTGCAAGTTGGAAATTCAAAACTTAAATGAAGAAATTTGTGCCTGTGTTGGTACAACTATGATGTTCTACTCGAGCAACACAGGGACTGGTGCCTCGCTCAAGTTTGTGCCAGATTCTTTATTTTCTAAGATCCCACATGTAGATTAAAGCAATTGTATTTGCTTGAGCAAAATAAAACTAACATGGTATCCTAAAAGTATGGGTTACATACCAAGCGGCAATTGGACTCACATCAGAAGTTAATGTGACCACGTGCAGCACCAAAGCGCATCGCAGACAGGTGGTAAAATGAACCTGAATGAACATGTTTTATCCACCTTCTGACCCCTGTTCAAAAATGATAGTTGAACCTTATTGTTGCTGTAAAAGCATAAAGCATGTCAGATGCTTTCAGCAGTCACGCTCTCAGGGTTACCCAAAGTGACAGCCTACATAATAGGATATCGCCATCCTGGGTCTCATCCAAACAAACTCCTCCTTCCACTCCTGCTGCCTGCCTCTGCATCTCCCTCCATCCATACACCCATAATGCTTTAAACTAAACAGGCAGGGGTGAAAAAAAAAACAATATCTCTTTATGAAAAATCCCTCTGCCTGTGTGTCAGCGCAATCACACTGCAGGGTCTGTGACAAAGGCTTTTGTGAATTATATTAACAAACCTGCTTAGTAATATGAAAAGACCAAGAGACACAGGGCAATATCCCAAAGGTGGCTTGTATAATTCAATCTGCATTAGAGGCTAGTGTGTAATTCATAAGCAGAACCAGCTCAGGTGTAGTCAAAGTTGAGGCGTCATTAGAATTTTAGGGGATGAATCTCACAGGAGCCAATTTAAAAACACATGCAGGTGATAGAATAGCGCCGAGCGTTATTCGTCTCTCTCACTTCTGCACAATGCCGGAACGTAATCCAGCAGATTGATCGAGGAAGTTTCCAGCTACAAGTTATAGATGCCAGAGAAGAGGGATGAGTCAAGATAGTTTGGGGTGTTGTTGCAGGAATAATGACACAGATGGATGTCAATGTAAATCACTTGGCAGAGGGGGCCCGGCTGCTGCCTTACCTCCCCTCTTTATTTTCACAAAGGAGATTTACACACCGTGTTCCCACCAGCTGAGGCGGGCTTTTTTTTTTTTTTCAAGCTTGCTGCAATTAATTCACATTTACAGAAGAAAAATGATCAGATTGTGAGGAACAATGATTTGGTTTGTTGTCGTCACAGCTGTAATAGGGAAAAGGGCTTAATTGCTATGTGGGTGTTTGATGAATATGATCAATAGACAAGTTGAACAGGTAAGACAGTGAAGATCATTATTCGGGCTTAGAGCAGCAATGCAGTATGGGTCACTTACATTATCTTAACATCGAATCAAAATCTTGCTTTTGTTTGCCTCAGACAGTTGAAGTAACAATGTTACTGTTGTTTACGTGTGCTGTCTCTTCCTAATGCATGTGGGTGACCTACAGGTTGGTTTAAGACTTAAAATGTTTTTATAAGATAGGATATTCCTTTGTCCATCCCACAAAGGGGAAATTTACATTGTACAGCAGCAAAGAGGATAGTATATAAGTGTTAATTTAAACAGGCTAAAACAGTGTTGCAAGAGAAATATATGAAATATGTGAACAGTATATACAGTATAGATACGGCACTGCATTAAGATGAGATGAAAATATGACATTATGTTTATGTTATCCTTTGTCCTAATGCCCTTTTTCTGTCGATGTACAGCACTTTGAATTGCCTTGTTGGTGGAGGGTGTTACACAAGACTAAAAACTGTAAACTTTCCTAAGATTCATCGGCTCACTCCTTTTTCCTTTAACACACTGAGTAGGTTATTATTTTTGATTTAATGATGGCTACAAGTATATACAGCGTCATCCACAATTATGAGACTTGATGACTAGTGTGTGAGCCAATGGGACAAAATTACTTTTAAATCATCAAAATTTCCTTTGAATTCAGCTCTAATTTAAGCTGATGGCCGCCGTGTGCTCACTGCAATTAACAGCTCCCTTAAACTTCCAATGTACTCTGAAGCTCCTTAAATCAGTGGCGCTAAACACAGAGCGTCATGCCACCCTTCTTGTTTATCTCAGAAACATCACGTCCAACTCTTCCTAAGTCATATTTTCTTCTCCCCTCCCTCCCCACCCCCCCACCATCCCCCACGACAGCTCGCTGCCAGATTTTGCTCTGAAAGCTTTCAGACAGAGCAATGCAAGTTGGCAGCCTGTTGGCAGCCAGATACAGCTCTGTGTGGTGAGACATGCGAGCGCACTAACCGGCACACAGATGGTGGTAGGTGCATTTACCCAAGGAAACCACCCACCTGCATGAAATCAGATGACTGATTTTTAACTCCAGACACTCTGGACCCTGAGTTGTAAAATGCAGACCAATGCTGCTGCATAATTTATTCCTAGAAACATGTCATTGACTCCCTATCTCATTTCCATTCGTGACTGCGGCCCCTGTGGTAGACGTCCTGCGTGCAGAATTGGGAAGTAACCGCTGTTTTGTTTGAATCAGAAACATGAATATTTGAGTGGATGCTATATTTGTTTGCATGTGAGCCGGGTGATTTCAGGAGACGGCTTCAAATTACCAGCTTTGTCTTTCCATTTTGCATGACTGTCAGAGCAATGACTTTACAAGACGACATTAGCAAACGGAGCGGAAATTGTTTTGGGCTTTGATTCTCCTAATATCAATTATCTCATATTTGTGAGTTTAATCTCCTGTCTTTCTTCGCAGCCATGTGAAAAACACTACTTTATTGGGCAGATATGACTTGTTTTGTTGACAGAGTGAAAACTTAAGGGCCATTACCGAGAAGCCATTTGCTTGACACGGCCTAGTAATCATATGATGATTTGAATATAGGAGGTGCTTCAGTGATAATGGCCAAATATAAATCCTTCATTACACGCAATCTATCAGCAGTGTGCTCTCCCTCCACTGTTGGCTCTCTTTAATAACAGATATCCTTCTCTTTTCATCTGAGGCGCTGTGGCTCTGTAGCCTCTCCGTGACACCAGTACAACGTTAATACCTTCCTTGTATTGCAGAGGAAAACCGCATCTATGGCAAAATGAAGTGTACACAACGTGGCATCTACACACACACACACACACACACACACACAATTCCCTTTGCCTGCCTTGCAAAAAAGCATTTCCTACTGCTTAATAAACACACATAGAGGCCCAGATATTCATAGCATTTGGGGAGCTGCCGACACTCGGGTGTTCAGAGCAGATAAGCCCTGTACCGTCTGTGGCTCGTTCCTCTAACCCCCCCTCCCCCTCGCCTTTCTTCTCTTCTGTCTCTTCTCTAGGGTACTGTCTGGAGGCAGGCCTCAGCTACAAGGCCCAACAGAGTCACAAATAAGAGCGATGAATACCTAAATATCTGGAGAGAATAGCAGACAAAAGCGGACAATGTGAATCCTGGATTGCCAGCGAACGGGATGAAGGAGCCCGGGGAGATTCCTATCACTCTGGCACATGTAGAAAGAGAGTGAGGGAGGGGAAAGTGAGGCTGTCGACATGTTACAGTGTAAGCCCAGGTTGAGGGATAAGCTGTTTGTACATACACCAGACAGGGTTTTCATTACTCGCTGTTTAGTCATGCTGTATTTGCAGGGTCAGCGCCACGCAACTCCTGATGCACAGGAACACCGCGCCGAGGATGTAACACTACAGCGGCAGCAACAGGCACCGGGTTTTGGCGGCCGCTGTGACCACAATCTCATATCCCAGGGAGTTAGCTTGGTGAGGTGTGATCATATGGTGTTGGCGCATGATGTTCAAAAGCAGCTCTGTGAAAAGCCTCGGTAATTACAGTGGAGGCTGTGTGAGTGGGAAGCCATGGTGTCTGCAGCAAAAAAAAAAAAAAAAAAAAAATCCTTTAGCTCATTTCTTAGTGAAGGATGAAAGGAAGGAAGAGGATTGGAGCATCTGAGGAGCTTCGATGTGCAAAAAAAATAGTCCAGTGGTTTTTCTAAGGATCTATATATTAACTCATTTTCCTTGCAAACAAACTAACTAAGCAAATGCAATATTTTTACAGTCATGTTAGTCTGTTAATTGCAGTCATCCAAACTGAAACAAAGCTAAGAGTTCTTGGTGTTGATCCTCAATGAGACTGGCAGCACTATACTGAATCCAGACACCATGTAATAATATATATCTTCAACTCAATTTTTAACTATAACTATTTTCAGCTGTCACAGAAAATGTGTATCTTTCATCCTCCTTTGACACCAAATTCTGTCTCTAACCGAAAATGTTAAAGCGATGATATCACATACAAATTGAAGTTAACATTCCCTGCACTTCTTCTCTTACAAATCCCACGTGGGGTTATTTGGACGGGATGCTAATTTCTTGCAGGCGGCAGTGAACGTTCCTGCTCACATTGTTTCAGATGAAACACAGCTTTCATTCAAATCCTAATCAGTGGAACATTGTGCTGTCGTGGGATTTACGTTTGATAGTCTCCATGTATTTTTTACAAACCCTATTCCTCCTGGCAGTAGTGTTGCTGTCGTTGAACCTCCTCCAAACTGAAATAACTGGTAGCTTGTAAAACTAAGCTTTCAAAGTAACCTTCTCAGCAATGCAGCCTTCCAGTGGGACACAGCTGGAGGATAGATACAAGAGCATGGAGGAAAGGGGAATCAGAAGAAATTTAGAAAAGCATCTGCAACAATATCTTTAATAGACTAATGTGTAGATGGATGCATTTCTAATTTAATTAAATGTTTCTGAGACTATTTTTCTGAAAAGCCAAAAATGGTCCCTGTGGTAGACATGTACTCTGTCAAAGAGCGAGACACAGAACCACTAATTACTCTCTAATAAGGCACACTGGACAAAAACATCAACTATAAATACCCAAAATATGAATATAACACATCTAACTGGGACTCAATGGCAACTGCTCTGTTAATTGACTGGACAGGTAACTATTTTTACTGCATGCAAATCTCTAAGAGGCTCAGAGTCTCTTCAGGCAGAAAAACTAAATCAGATTAAATTCTAATAATAAGGATATATGTGTTAAATACTAATAAAGTAAGGATCACATACTTCATCAAAAATGCCGTTGTAACATATCCTGCTCAACTTGTGCTTTTAAATACAAGAAAATTAAATTACAATAAAACAGAGTTTGATGTGAGAATTAGCTGTCAATGAGAAAAAAGTAACCTGTCATTACACTGTACATGTTGACATGTGACCTATTGTGACAGCTATTGTTAACTGTAATTTATCTGTCTGGATATGTCCTTATAAACTTGAGGCTCCTGCTAAACATGGACTGGGTGAGACAAAAAAAACCTCTAAATGGCAAAACAAGCAGAAAAAAAATACGAGAAAAACAAGTCATCTTCGGTAAAAATACATTTTACTGTCAACGGCTGGACTAAAGTGGCATTCATTATATTTTACACAGTAAATAACTCAGGACTTCAACACCACATGTGCTTTACAGTTATAGCTATAGCTGAAGCTTTATGTGGACGTTAAGTCGATGGTAGGCATCCCTAAACTGATGAACATGTCTAACATGTCTCTTCCTGCCTCAAACACACACACACACACACACACACACACATATGCATGCAAAAACCATTAAGTGCAAACCTAGTTATTCTATTCTGTAGCACGTTGTTGCATTGAATCGATTTAGCACATTCAAATGTGGAGCTGGTTCCATTTCCAATGTGCATTCATGCTCCATCAGCGTCACCCACAGTTCAGTGAACAAAACATGTCATTTGCTGAGGTGTTCAGACCTGCAGTGTATAAGGCTGTGCACGCTCTCACCTGCAGCGACAACCACGTGCATTTTGTGTGTGTGTGTGTGTGTGTGTGTGTGTGTGTGTGTTTGATGTGTTGAGGCCATTTGCATTATTTACATGGACCTCTTGGTTTCATTTGCATATAAAAGGAACACACCAGGAAGACAACTTTGGCCAATCTCAGCTATTTTCATTAGCTATTATTTATTAGTTTTATTTATTGGAAACTTAAAGTGTTAAGCATGTGGCAGAAAATGCATAAATATGAATAGATTTGAAAATAACATGACTCTATCAATCCTCCTATGGCTCAAAGCATGCAGAGGAAGGATTCATCATGATGGTAGCATCATCGCTGGCCCTGAGGTTTCAAAGTGGACCTGGGGTGGCATTAAATAGGGGATGAGTCCTGCACCCTCTCATCACCCATTCCTTCCCTCAAGCACATATACATCCCTTGATCAAAGCAGAGTATTTCCACCTTCCGTTAAAACCTCCTCTACCTTGGAAAAAAAAATACCATGATGTAAAATGTTAGAAAATAAATCAGATTTGAATAATGTATCCGAAGAAAGCCTGTAATTATGCAGTTATGAGTCAAAGATATTTGCAAAGAGAAAGGAAAGACGGTGGGAGGTTTATGACAACCATGGCCTGAGTTACCCACCGCTCTCCCTAATTAACGTCAACTTGATGGAGCCTCACACATGCTGTGTTATTAGGAGAGCGCTACTGTTTGGACCAAAAGCGTTTATTTACACTGCATCAGTTTGTTTTGTTTGGTTCAGTTTGCTGGTATAGCTCATCGACATATTTCCTACTTTCTCAGCTTTAAAGATGTCACCATCGTGCCACAGGACCAAAGCTGTAAACAAGAATGACTCTGCAAAGTGTTGAAATTTGCTTTTTAAATTTCTAACTTTAAATTATTTCACACATCTTTAGCCTCTTGAACCCAATAAGTAGTTTTGAATTTTTTGCATGTAACATTTTGTGCAGCAACTTTACATTGACTAATTTACTGCAATCTGCTTCTGGTGGTTGTGCCACTTCATTGAAGATACAGTACATCACACATATACTGAGTGATTTAAAAAAAAAAAAAAAAAGATATTTTGTGGATCATTTTATACATATTACCCTGACATTCAACCTGATGCATTTGGTGTCTCTGTGACCTTTAAACAAAGCTCAGCCCTTTAAGATGTCACTGTAACACTGAACCCACTCTGTGTGCATCAGGGGAGAAGGTGTTTGTCTAAAACAGCATCAGCTCTGTAAATTTGCAAATTATTTTCATACAGTATTGAAACAATTTCATGGGAACTGGAAGGTTAATATTTACAAAAATTATACAGTAGCTTTCCAAAATGTTCATAAACAACATGACTGGATTGAAAATATAAAGGAATGTAAATGGCATAAACAGAGAGGCACAGATGTAGATGAAGCCCACAGTATCTGTGTGGTTCCATGCATTGATAAGAGGACTTTATCAATTAAAAATCTAAAGGTTGATCTCTAACAGTAAGATTCTTAATCTGAATAAATCAGATGGGACAAGTACACCTGTACCTACAAGTAATGACCAATGACTGAGCTACAGTTTTTTTTTTCACTTGACCCATGTTACTTACCCCAAAGTACAGAGAAGTACAGATCATCAAAATAAAGAGCACTCACTCAGATGTCTGTAATAGATTCAAAACACTGAAAAATATGTCACTATATTTAATTCACTTTCTTTAATGTTTTGAGAAAATGCATTTGAAAGGTGCAACGTCTCAATATAAGGATGCATTTTGATTGATCTGACCTTTCGGGTTTTTCATGTAGTAACGTTTTCCTCGCCGCTCATTCATTATAATTTGGATTTGAAACCAGCAACATCATGTCCACCTCATGTATTTCTATTCCTCCCCTTACAGGTAAGAACAATGGCTGTGATGTGTTTGGCTGTGTACATACTGTCAACAACACTTGTCTGTGTAAAAGGCCATTTTACTAGGTGAATTTAGTTAGTCTGAACTAAACTGTAGCATTTTTGGTAGATCAGGTCATGCAGACAACAACCAGCACCTTTTAGTATTAAGGTGTGTTTTATCTGTATTGACATGGTTAAATCCTTTGCAAAGAATATAGATCAAATGTGTAGCTATAGTAGTAGCATGACTACTATAAATGGCACTATGCTGAAGGTTTGAAGAATAGTGTTTGTTAAATAAGTTAAGTCGTTGTTGTTATGTACCTTGAAATCTATTTAAGGTTAAATGAAAAGTGTGCTGCGTGTATCGTTGTAGAGCATGTATTGTTCCATTCACTCTGTTTCTTAAGGAGACAATGCATAGTTGTTTGTTGTAATTCATGAAAGAGAAAAAGCAATGCTTTCTCATAGTGATGGCTGTTGAAGGAACGGCGTGTGTATAAGCTGTTGTGTACTAATTCGAGAGCGCCGTGCAGACGTTTGATGTGAAGTTTGGTGAACGGTTAATGTATGCATTTGCTCGTTCATTACACTTTGGACTGGAACATCGTGTCCGCCTCATTTCTTTCTATTGCTCCCTTTACGGGGGACGCAACATGTGCTCTTTCTTTAAAGCATACAATGGGATACAGTCGGCAGGAGCGGCGGTGGACATCAGTGGGTGTAATGACCGCCCTGCTGAACATGCAATATACAGTCATTTATCAGTTAAGTAACCTTGAAACAGCCATCATTGTAACGCGGCTGGTGATTTCACAGCGCTGGCTGTTTGCAGGGAACGAGTAAATAAAGATTCAGCGTTTTGTGTCATGTCTGTGTACAAATATGTGTTTTAATGGAGCGAGACATCTGATTTATATATGAGATTAACCCTTCTTTAACATAGTTATCCTGCTATGATAAGGTGCTTACACCAGTGAGCTGTCAGTGCATCTCATGTTTGGTGAGTGTGGTAATTTATTTTTTTTTGTCACCGACAGTGAGTTTTACCACAAGCAAGTGGGCGTTTAATGTTTGGCTCAAGGACACTGACAGAACAGGATCTATGATTGACACATCCATTGCTGTTGAGATTAAACCTGCGATTTTCCAGAACAACAAATAACCTGTGATGTGCATCATTTCTGGAGTGTAGCAGACTGGGTGTTTTAAATTGTTAATATCCATGGACGGCACTGTAACTGTCTACAAGCTCTCCATCAGAGTATTGAGGTCACCCCACCCCTCAGGGTAACTGTCTGGGTGGGTTCTGCTAAATATTCCACCCTCAGGGAACACATAACACAAGCACCATATTTTACCAATATTAGCTTTGTGCATGACCACGTTCTAATGTAGTCCATCATTATTTCATGGCGCTATCAATATGTATTTGCATCATCTGAGGCATAAATTTTAGTCCGGGGACGTTCGCTTCAGCCTCGAGTTCTTTCCAAGAGAAGAAATAGCCTTTTTTTTTTTCAGAGATTAACCCCCGTCCCCCCCCTCAATAGCTGACAGCCGAGAGTGACAGCCAACATGTGGAGAGAGAAGACAGGGGACAACACGCAACAAAGCTCCCCGGCCAGAAATAAACCGGGGATGGCCACACAGCATACATCCCGTACTGCTGCACCACTGTGATGCCCTAGATTGATAGATTTGATCCTGACCAAAAGCCCTTGATACACAGTCCCAAGAAAAATACAACTTCAAGCAATAACACTAGATATCCCAGACCCATTTCCAACATGGTGAAATGACACAGATTTAAGGAAGTGGCCACACAGCAGAGTGTATTTAAAAGCTGTCGTTGTGTTGATCTCCACATTAAAAAAATAAAATTATATGTACACTTATTTGTATTTACTATAGAAAATGAGTCATTACTTTTTGGGGGGAATTCAGAGACCCCAGCTGTTAAACACTTATAAATACAATGGATTTTCATAGTAAGGTGCTACCTGTGATTGATTGATTGATTGATTGATTGATTGATTGGAAAACACATGAAATTATTATTATTATACTCCTACAGCAGAGGATCTGGGGTGCCCCTAAACAAGTAAAAGTAAAGCCACTATCAACGAAACACAATTGTTAAACAATATGACAATGGGAGCAACATTCAACTCCTACTTAAGGTTCCACTTCTGAAACCATGCGATGCATATTTTACTGTTTGCAATGTTTCATTTAAAAGAGAAACTGATTTAGACTGAAAATTAATTTGTCTTTTTATCCGGCACACTGCGTTACTGGCAATCATCATCTAAAAGCATGGCTTTTATTTGTGCTAGTCTAATGAATAGCCTCCACTGTAAAACAGTGGGAACGGCACAGTGGGTGTTGTGCTACTAATGAACGATGGAGGGATTTTTACAATGGCTACTGTTGTACAACAAACAGAGAGCACGGGCAAAAAGCCCCCCTTCCATCTTTTGATGGATTGAAAGACATTACATGGTGCTAAGCTCTGCATATATGCCTGTGGAGACGGAAAAAAAAAAATCCAGGAGCCTGTTCAATATTTCAGCCGGCAAGCACACGAGGCAAAACCTGGATGGAGGAGCCACCTGGGGGGACAACCTCATACCCACAACCCACATACATAGCTAGCACAGAGGCCCCGGCATGACACGGCTCCAAACAATATAGCATCCCCTTTGTTGTTGACTGATTACTGTTGGGATTTGCTTTCTCAATCTGGTTCAGCTGGCAGTGCAGCTAATGGAGGGAATACATGTGGATGAGCTGGAAGACTCACTGACAGCCACCTTGGACCTAAAAAAACCCCCCAAAAAACGCTTTGTCTCTTTGCCTTTGCACTTGCCAGCAGTGATGGAGGTATCAGTCCAGCTTGTGCTTTACATAGAACAGAGACTTTTTGTTTCGTCCCGGTCCAGATAACATTTGTAATTTAGCCCAGCTCTGCAGCATTTGCATCGTGAGAGGGGACAACAGTGAAATTGCAATGCAGGAACGGTGACAGGAAATATAGGCGTCTCGAACTGGACAGGACACGATGACGCCCGGCCTTCAATAATGCATTGCAGTTTCGGGGATGCATGTGTGTGAGCGTGTACATGTGTGAATGACAGAGGGCAGAACATCATTCAGAGACTGCTTATGTATAGGCACGTCCTGGCAGCACTGGGTTAAATTGTATGGAAAATATTGATGAAGTGTACCCAGAGGGGCAGTAGTCCTGTCATGTCCCAATCAATAATTTAACTGTCTTTTATCATTCTCTTTTCTACCCCACTAGCTCTGTGTTAAGGAACGTAGGCTCCTTCAGACATTTAATCGTTCAAGTTTCCATCACCAGCAAAACAATAAATTAAAGAGTCAAGCAAACATAACATCTATTGCGATTTTGAGGAAGAATTTAATTCCAACCCAATAAACATGAAGATTGCTTTTGAAAGGAGAGGAAAAAAAGAAAAAGATGAATAGGACGGCAAAATTATTGTTTATTGCACTTTCTTGGTAATGCTTTTTTTTTTTTTTTTTTTTTTTTTTTTTGATTTCACACACTTTGGGTTTCTGGACATCTCCCAGTTGACAGCAACATAACCATTATGTTTTTAATCTTTTGACGTGGAAAATGAGAGGAAAATAAAATTTCCATTACACGCTGAGACAAGAGACACGAGGCAGCGGTTAAACAAAACACAGAAGCATACAGCTCAAATATGTGAGGAAGAAATTGCTATTTCAAAAGGTTCAACTCAAGCGAATTCCCTTCTGTAAAGTCCTCTTGCTTTAGTCTCTCAGCTGGCATTAACTCCTAATTGCTAGTTGATCCTACAAGCACTGGATAATTGAAGCAAATTATCCCTTTCCGATCAAATTGATCTGAAGTCTTCAAGGACAACTAATGTTCACACTAAATAAGGAAAAAATGTGATCATCACTTTATTCTGAGGAGCCAGGTCTTTTCAGATTGTGCCAGATTGCCCAATGTGTGAGACTGTGCTGAAGTCAAAACTCCTTACTAAGGATTTTATGATACTGTTTACATCAATATATACCGTTTTTATAATGTTAAAGCTACGCTAGGTCATTTTTTTATGTTAACAATGGAAAATGTAAAAGGTGTTACTCATAGTGACAATGAAGAGAATTATCATCAAGCAATTCCCTTCAGATGTATGGAGCATTTTAGCCTCTTTGAGCTCATTATTTTGGTTTCAAAGCCAACAGATTGACTAATAGCAGACTGAGTATGTTAGCAAGCGGCTGCTGGACATAGTTGAGCATCTCAGAGGTCTGTGGCAGATATTTCCCTCAGCAGCTGGTGGGGAACAAAACAGGGCTAAAATGGTCATGGTTGGTTTGGAGGAGGAAAAAGCGAAGAGCAAGAAGAGATAAATTATGTTACAAGTGTAAAGACAATTTGAACTTGTATGCAGCTGTTCGCTGAATTGTTTACTGAACTGAAGAATAAAGTTCCCTGTCCTGATTTAGCCGAGCCTGAGTCTGCTTTTTCCATCTCAGAAAAGTATATCATTTTTGATATTGCATTTTTATGCTGAAGCATTACTGAAACCCACAACAAATAAAACTTTTGTCTAGACTCATGAATGCTAATCTTGCTTGTGTCTGCTGGATGGGTAAACAGTTTTTTTTTTTGCTATGTAATCTTTATATGGTAAAAAATAATTTAAATGTTGTATTTTAAATGTAGGCATTTGATTTTTTTATAAACATGTCAGTACTACCTTGTATCTCAAGGTATCATATGTACATCATTAACACAGTACTCAGGAAATATAATTTAAAAAATAGTACTTATTATGTATCATGTTTATGCATATTATGTTTGCCACTGGAGTCTTATGACACATCTTTACACTTTAAAATGAAATTATTGTGTTATCATAAATTATACTTCCTTCTCCGTAATTATGAATATTGATGCAAGTGCACGACAACCTAAATTCCAAGTGTGTGCAGCGAAGTGGCTGCTACGCTGACTGATCCTGACCCTTAATGTAAGCGTAGCATATGTGGTGAAAATGAATATGATCCATTAAAAATGAAACATCACTTTAAGTTGAAGTCCTTCACACCTCCATGTGAAGATGATCAAAGAATATCACCACGTAGCAAATCATTATAACGCTGCCATCCTCAAGACTGTCAACTGTGTGTCTTTAAATTGCAGCACTTAATGACAGCCCATCACAATCTTCGCCTCTTGTCTTGTCACTGAGAGCAGATTTCAAAGACCTCTTAATGATCAGAATAATATGAGATTTTGGACATGAATGACATCCAGGATCACAGCAGCTCATTCTAAGCCTTTTTTCCCTCTAGAACCTCAGAAACACGCAAGCACACACATGTCAAAACAATCTCAGATCTGTAACCAGAGGTTAAGTCAGAGCTGAGCAAACCCTCGAGACTCCTTGAACTCATTCGCACAATTATGACAAAACCTCAAGAAAGGAAAAGTTAAACAGAGAGGTAAATGACAGGATGATGAGAGATGTGAGAGGGGGATTTGAGATGGAGGGGGCAGGGGAGGTGATGGTGGGGGAGGGTTAGTGCATGCATCCACTTCATTAACCCTGTGAGTATCTCAAGTCCAGACGGACTAAACCAAGCTTCAAATCTTTCATTGCTTCGTTCCAATCTCCTCCAAATGGCATCTTTTGATATCACAGCAGCGCCTAACATCAACATCAATCGGAAGATTCATACTCACTGTACATCAAATAACATCACACCATTTATTTGAATGGGTATCTCTCTGATTCTAAGAAAGGGAGTGATGTCAGCCTGTTCAAGGAGGATGTTGAAGCTGTGTGTGTGTGTGTGTATGTGTGTGTGTGTGTGTGTGTGTGTGTGTGTGTGTATAAATGTTAGGATTTAGATCGCTGCAGGCGAAGAGGGACCCCTGCTACAACATGGCAGCTCATCACGACTGTTCAGGGATGCCTCTCACATTCTCCCCTCCAGCTTTTTCGACACAGCATGCCAAGCTTGATGACCTTGAGGCCGGTGAGGGACCAGGGTGCCAGGTGACGAGGCTGGTTTGCCAGGTTTTAAACATGCCCCCATCACAGCAGTGCCTGGCACGTGGGTGGCAGCACTCAGCCCTCACCAGTGCCACACACACACTCTGCTGGTCATTACCTGAATTTAAACCAAACTGGAGGCTGCGTAATGGTCTCAACTCCCTACGAAAACGCCAACTAATTAGTCCCCTTACGATATCTGAGCATGCTGAGCATGTGCCAGTACACTGTCATCATCATAAATAAATGAAAAGATGAACAGATAAAAGAGTCATTATGCCGCACTGACAGGAAGCCTTGCACTGTGGCTGACATGTTGACAGACCCAGAAAGAATATGGAAATGTCCCA
This sequence comes from Centropyge bicolor, assembly GCA_037975185.1. NCBI lineage: Eukaryota > Metazoa > Chordata > Actinopteri > Pomacanthidae > Centropyge > Centropyge bicolor. Next base: position 9,433,072 of record JBBMOC010000008.1, read on the forward strand.
GCAGTTGAACGTAATGGGGCCTTTTGGAAGGTCATTCTTGAGGGAAAAGGGATTATTTCATCATCACCAAAATTATACTTTTGTTTATTTCATGTGGATTTTGGAATCAGAAGGGAGCAGACTTCACACAGCAAGCCTTTAATTGTGATCACAAACATAAAAACATAAACACACAAAAAATACATATGTATCAAATATTCAGCTCATTCACTACTATCATTAGTTATGAAATGTCAGTCCAAAAAAATCCAGTAAGGCCAAATAAATTTGACATTTAAGTGGAAGCATAAACACAGTTGAACCATTGTGGATAGCTGGAAGGCACTGTTAAATATCATTGGAGGAAAAATGTTGAAAATACAAACACACTGAATGCAATCTTATAATGACATAATGCAAATAGCAGAGGAAAAATGATCATGCAGATGTGAAAAAAAAAACACTTTACTCAAAAAGACTTGCATTAAAAAAAAACTTGCATCTAAAAAAAAAAGCTCCATAACCCTTTGATGCAGTTTTGCCACAGGTGGCCAGAAGCTTTGAACTTCTTCTGTTGTATTGACTTTAAAGATGTTACCCTCTCTCCGACAGAGTAAATCATATTTTTTGTTTCCCAAGAATTGGCTGAAATTGGTGAGTTTGTATTTTTTATATTCTTCCCACCAGACAGAATTCGCAAGTTCACTGCCATCTATTACCATCCAGCCGTTATTGTACAAGAAGATGCTCATTAAATCTATACTTCACCTCGAGCGTTTTCAGTTCCATGACAAAGCAAATGGGACAAACTGATGTATTTCATGACAATTCACCGAAGTCCATGTCCATCTTACTGCTTCTATGATGCATTTTCTCCTCGACTGCTGTTTGTTTCGCTTTCTCTCTTCAGTGGGATATTCAGGGGGCGGGGGGGTTCTCCACAGTCCAGCATATGACTTTGTAAATATGAAATGTAATTGATTGTATCAGAGGCAAAGATTGACAGAGGACTTTATAATTACAACCTCCTGTAATGTTACATGGTTTCTCTGGGTTGGAAATGGTGGCCATTGCTTTGACCGTGACATTAATCCTAGCTGAAATGCTGGGTGATGAGCAACGCTTGGGGCAGCAGGGTTCAGTGGCTTTCCACCCTGAGTAGGTGAGCCGTTAGTGGGGTTGAGAGGCACTGAGGGTAAATAGGTCATGGCACGGAAACACTGATCTGGTTAGAAGCAGCGAGCGGGGCGGGGGGAGAGCATGAGGTTGTGCATGCTGCATTCGTAAGGAAGGACAAAGGCCGCGGAAGAAAGAAAGCTTGGGGGTTTTGGTGAGCAAACAGGGGCAGGAAAAGAACAGTGGAGCTGTCCAATGGCACCCTGATGTGGTTGAAAGAGCAGAGCTTGTGAATGTTTTTCTAAGATGGAAACAAGAAAAACCAAACAAAATCAATTTAAAAATAATGATTTAACGATCACCTAAAAGATAGGACATTTGAACTATAATGCAGTCTTACTCAAAAACATGGAGACATTCAGAAAATCACACATTGCAGCTCCTGGCTGATTGAACCACAATCATTTAATTGCCCAAAAGAAACTAATAGCAATAAAAATGAGGCAAGAAGAGGCGACAAACCCAAACAGGTAGCAGCACACTGACGTCTATAAAAAGGTAAAAGACTTAATATACCACTAACAAGAACCGTACAGTTGGGGGGTGGATGAGTAGTTGTGTCTCTCCCCATTTTTTCTTGCCTTTTTTTCTTTCTTTGTGGTATAATATGAGAAGTCCATGCCACATAGAGGAGGATTTTGTTCACTGTAAATTACCGTATTTTCCGCACTATAGGGCGCAATGGATTATAAGACGCACTGTCAATGAATGGTCTATTTTTGAACAGTCAGTCATTTAGTCAAACTTCATTAAACTCGTTCACAATAACTCTCAACATTGTTTAGTTGTAACACGTAAAAAAAACACAGTCTGATACCACTAAATCAAACATATCAAGTGTATTCACAATAACTAAAACAGAAATGTTCAGTTTATTATACTGCAGAAACTGACTGATTGTGATCGGCTGGAGGCTGAAATGTTGACATTTAACATTACGTCGGCTTATTAAAGTACTGTAACCAGTGCCGAAGCGGCCAGTACCACGGGGTTAGCCGGCTAGCTCCGTGAGCATGTTTCATTAAAAAGACTCCATTCAGCTCTGCTTTCGCTCCACCTCTTCATCCATATTTGGATTAACCGGCGTTAGGCAACGCCCCACTGCCAAGATGGCAGCACGCTACGATGAGCTTCATCAAAACATTTTGACAGAGCGCGGTGTACCACACAAAATCACTTCGAGGTCAGTAAGCACAACCAGAATTAATCCATATATAAGACGCTCTGGATCATAAAGTGCACTGTCGTTTTTTGAGAAAATTAAAGGCTTTTAAGTGCGCCTTATAGTGCGGAAAAAAACGGTATGATGAAGAGTGTCCTGTCATAGCATGAAACACAATGATCTGCGATGACGTAACATCCAGGTAAAAATCAGTTTTAACTGACTGACTTCTCCTTGAAAATCATTTAAAAAATAAAACAAATAGTCTTAACACACAATAGACCTGCCCTTCTCCTTGTTTTTCCACAGCAAAGACAATACCGTAAACAATAAACATTTTTCAGTTTTTCAGTTTCCACTTTGATGCTGGTAGTTTCTCGAATGTTCTTGACCGAGGTGTAAGTTTCTTTACTACTACTCCTGTCGTCACAGACAGTGAGTTGGCAGTACTTCCAATTTGTTCTTAATGGGCAGCCGTCATAATGATATGCCATCTTGGTAATGGGCCCAACTGGCTATTGTTCATAATAGGATTTGATTGGTCTGAACGCTCTCAGATCCAGATTTATTGGCCCGTGTGCCTGTCTGTGCCCTTGACTTGAGGCCCACATTACCCGCCTTTCACTCTGCCTCCATCTGTATTCCTTTTTTGCTTATTAGACTAAGCAGAAAGTAATTATTTCTCAGTCATTCCATTTGCTTGGCAGTGGGAGGCAGACTGGAGGCAAACCACTTCTGCAGACTAATCGGCTCAGAGCGGAGGTGGCCGGTGCGCTGCGACAAACAAGCGCACGTGACAATGTCCAGGATTCAACTCGCCGGTACAACATGCGTCTCATGAGGCTGAACACCAGCGGGTAATTTTTTAAAATACCCTTTGGTTCAGCAGCTCCCTCGCTGACCCCTGCTTCTTTTCACTCTACTGTTTCCCCTCTCATTATTTCTTTATCCTTTTTTCCTCTTCGCCCTGATTGTTTCAGCCTCTTGCCTACTTCTTTTGCTCTCCCTTTCAATCCTGCACTAATTTGCCCTCGCCCTCGTCTCAATCTTTCTCTCTCCTTTTCAATCATACTCTTTTTCCACTTTTCCTCTTACTCTCAGTTCCCCCTCTCCCTAACTCATTTCTACTCCCTCCACACCCCTCCCAGCCCTCCCTCCCTGTCCTCTGTAATAGCCTTGCATCTCTACTGGCTCCATCTGTCATGACCATGAAGGGCACGATGCCCGCTGCTCAGCCCAAACCTCGGAGCTGCCACTCTGGCCGCTGGACTGAACACACTGGCATATGTGTTGTTCAGAAGAATGGAGCTGCACGACTGTGACGCACACACACACACACACACAGCCAGGTGGTGTCATGCATATGCATACACAGGAATGTGTGTGTGTGTGTGTCCGAGCAAAGCACACACACACACAATAAGAACATCTTAGAGAATCATAATGAATTAAAAATATACAGTTTTGGGAAATGTGTTTTAGGCTGAATATGTCTTATTATTTGATCACACAGCTTTCCTGAATCAATCCTTCACAGAATGCCTTCAAGCAAAAGGCAAGAAAATCTACTGTTCTTGCTTCGAGGATCATGCACAGCTCCAGCCTCCCTGTCTGTGCTTTCATGTGCCACAGCTCTGGCAGACCAGTCAGCACAGTCCTAACACTTGTTTGCAGCCCAACCTCACCCCCTGGTGAGGACAGTGAAGCAGTGTGTGTCAGTCGCTCTTCCGAGCACTGGGCCCTCTGACTCTGATAGAGCTGCTGCTGCTACTCGCTCTGAGGGGTGACCATTATGTGATGTTGATAGCTTGTGCAGATAGCATGATGTTTTAATGGAGACTGCTGTATGTGAATCAAGCATTAAGTTGGGATCCAGCAGAAGCCAGAACTGTGGCTGCTGTTAAAAAATGGGGGCGCTGAAACTTTATCAAAGATAAACCAAAACAAACTATGATTGCCCACAGCTACAGTGACTGCTATATGATTGCTTTCACACATTCGAACACAACAGGAAACAATTGCTGGGTCCGACAGAGCAATACAACAAATATTATCAACCTAACATATTAGCCATAAGAAGGCGAAGTTGTTCCAAGAAATTTGATCGCACCAGTTATGAGCACAAACACTGTGATTCCCTGATATAACTGGAAGGTTGGGGTGAGATTTAAGACTTCTGTGTTCAGGCATAAGATTTTAGGTGGTGAGGTTAGATATAAATAGGGCTGGCAAGCAATTAAAAAAACTAATGTCATTATATGATTTGTGATTAATTCATCTAAATTAATTGCACATTTGAATATTTGCTATGAGAAGCATTTAAAGATATTATCAATTCAAGTGGATTTTGTTGTTTGAGTGAATTGAGTTGGTTGATCTGTCACAGATCAGCCCACTTTCTTTGGTCATCTGCTTCCATCATATTTACAAAATATTGTTGTGTGTTCAGTGATGTATGTGACTGAGTAGCGTGTTATTAATCTGACAAATGAAGTTTGAAGCATTTTAGTTGTTTTGCTTGTTTGTTTTTTAATCTATTGATCAAAATTAACATGTTATTTTAACAACTCTAGTCATAAAGTAAATCAAGCGTTCCACTTGAAATGTGGTGTTATGAAGGTGTGACTGGGTGCTACGTAAGGGAAGAGTAGCCAGATCTCAGAACATATTTAGTAGTATTGTAGGAATATTGTAAGAATGGGTATATAAAGATGGAAATGCATAAAAACTGCATCGTCTTAAAAAAAGTGTGTTTCATAAAAGATTCTATATCTGACAATATAGGTAAAACTATGTGTTTGCAACACAATGTAGAACTCTAATTATAGGGTAAGTAAACATCATTCACAAATGCTTGACGGCCTGGAGACTGTCTGCAGGTGTGTGTAAGTAGCATGTGCATCACCTCCTCACACACACACACACACACACACACAAACAAACACACCCTCCCCTGTGTATGCGTGACGGTTTAGTTTCCCCTCCTAATCAATGATGTGGCGTTCTTAATTGTGCACTCTCCCTGCCTTAACCTGAAACCCAATAGGCACAAACAGGGGAAACCTGGGCTCGGCTACGCTGCCCCACTATATGTGTTCAGATTTGGGATGAGAGGACACGTGCATGCTCAGAGGTTGATGTGCACACAGACAGACGTAAGACAATCCTGATCTGAAGGGGACAATAGTGACACAGTGTTGAGATGCAGCCGACTGGGTGACCTTGGACTGTTTGACATTTGTACAAGGCACGTTGTGTGTGCGTGTGTGTGACAAATTGACAAAACTGATAAATTAGGTGTTGGGAAACCTGTACCCAAAAAATGCAAACAAACAACAAACAAACAAAAAAGAAGTCTAATTTGTTCTGAAAGCTGAGATTTCACAAACAGTAGCACTTGGCCAGATAGAACTGGTCTTTCTCAGCTCCCTCTCACTGCAGACTCACAGAAACTAAACTAGTGTGTATAGAAAGAGAGTCCACACACAGTGCCCACTTTTCACTATCTAATTGCACAGCACTAACTGTGCCAAGCCAGCAGTATTTATTCAACCAGACAAGCATTCTAATTGAAGTTTTTCACATCATTTACTTTAAGAAAAGGAGCACAGAAGCTTCATTTCCAGTCAAGAAAAAACAGTGTTACCCTATTTTGTCCATTTTGAATTTTGCAAATCTTATGGTCATAAGTAAATTTCTGGGCCATAAACAACTTAGTTTATTTGTGTGTGGGCGTGTGTGTGCATGTGGGCCATATATTGCTGCTGTGCATACTGTGTGGATATGGATCTGGCTAGACAGTCACACACATAACGTTCATTATACAGTTTTTTGAGAACAAAGAATAGGATTTCTGTGTGCTTGTGTGTAGCTGCACATTTTCTGTGCGTAACAATGAGAAAAGTTCAACTGTGTTTGCGTGCGTGCGCGCAAAGCTAACTCCCAATTCTGCGCGTGTGCATTTCTTTGATGTGTCACTTTTTTTGATATCTCCATCCACCTCGTTACTATAGCCGCCCACTTCAAAGCGCAGCACAGCATGGTTGTCAGCGGATATCACACCGCATCACTTTATACTGTCACTTACACCAACATAATTCAATCAACTAAATTTATTTGTCAAGTGCAATCATAATTCTTCTTGCAAAGCGACGCAATTTACTATCGCCAAAGTGAAACGTGATCCATGCTGAATTTATCACATCTGCAGTCATTACAGCTTATTCAATTAATTCTGTTGTGTACTGCTACTGTAATAAAAGTAGATACTGTCCAATTATACAATAAACACAGCTGAAAATCTTCTTCTTTATATTGAGACAAATAGGATAAACAGCTGAGAGAGACAATAGATAGATCAGAATATAGATGACAGATGTGAATCAGTGCATCTGTAATTATGTAAAAACTGATTCACGTTGTCGTAATACTAGAAAGAGCTTCTAGAAAAACAAACAAGCTATAGGTTCAAGTGGGTCTGTTACAATTCTGAGAAGACTAAACCTGGCCCAAGGGACTGCTGGAATAAACGTTTGGATTTTATAACCACTTTTATAAAAGGGAACACAATAGCAGCCAGAGGAAAATCAGATTATTAGGATCACTATGCAAATGTGTACTTGAGCGAGGCATTCATATCCTCGCCATCTTTTTGTAGAAGAGGCTTGGAGAGCGAGAAGTAACACTTCCTTCGGGGCATCTGCATCGCTCAGCCAGCGTGCTAATATTAGCACTGGCATAGTAAATATCTCCAATTTCTCTGGTCTATCCAGCGCGCGCTGCATATATGTATATCGTGTGTGACACTGTGGGGGGGCGTGTGATCGCATCAGTACGTATAATGGTATGGAGTGTAATCGCTGTCAGCTCATAGATGCACTTCAGAGCACGCACGGCTGCAAACACATGATGTGCGTGACAGACGGAATGTATTTTTGCATATTTGGTTTTATGGGTCCTTTTTCCTTCAGTGTGATAGCAGGGCCTTCTGTCCATATGTGCCACTTTGATGACAGAAATGTCCACAACCTATACGAACAGACATCAATGTATTCCTGCCAGTACTTAGGGCTTCTCAACATAGCATCCAGACGCTGCTCAGCTGAGAAACATGCACTTAAGGCAAACATGTAAGTGACAGGCTCCTTTTGACCAAGACTTTTATCTCTCGTGCTCCCTGCTGAGTTAACAGTAGCCTTGAACACTTCACTGCACTGCAAGCACGGTAATTATGATAGTTGACATTATAGCCTTTAAAAATATGCAGAACTGTTTTTGGGTTGTTTTTTTTTTTTGCAGTATTTGATGGTAATAATATCACCCAATGAAGATGATATGGCAAATTTGTCTTCAAAGTGTGGCAGATTTAAAACAAAGCAGATGAAGATTAACATAAGCATTAATCATTGGCAAATTTAGATTCAACTTCACTGGGCAGGTGAGTGACCTTTGCTGCTGCATCAGTTGAAAAAGATGCTGATGAGATCCAGTGATGATTATTTGTGGGTTTGTCACTATGAGAAACCAGTTTCACATGCATGCTGTTTAGTTATTTAGTCCATTGTTAATACAGAAATGTTGACTAAAGTGGCTTTCATTGCTAAAAACAACCTGCCAACCAAAGGCTGAGCTTGTCTTTGTAAACACAGAGAAACAAGCTTAAAGAAAATTCAGGTGCTCAAGGCTGGTTCTTTTTGTGCTGACCTGTTGAGGTAAACCAGCCAGTGTGATTTCAGCTGTCCATATATGGCCCACTGCCCCTGGGGTCCCCTGGGTTGCCCGTCTGACAAGATACTTAATCGTCGCTCAGGATGTGTGGCTGCTCTGTCAGTAAACTGCACACCCCTTCCAGACAAATGTCTTGAGGTGGTGCAGCAGTTTAGCCATCACTGGTGTGTCTGGCTCTCCCTCAGGGCTTTTTGTTGGTCAAGAAGTCAGATGCATAACTGTCTTTCAAACATCAATTATATAAAAAGTTATGTAGATTGTTGGCCATGGGGAGCGGAGGAGGATGTAATGTCAGGATGTTGGAGCCACAAACTTTATTGAGGGAGGATCCAGGTGGATGGATGGGTTAACAAAACTTTGAAGTGAGCATCAGTCTACCAAGTCCAATTTCCTATCAACAATGGTTTATTTTAACTGTGAATACAATTCAATTCCACAGCCAGAACAAAACACATTGTCTTTTAACCAAAACAACAAAAGTCCACTAACCTTAACAAAGTGTTAGTTGTTTTTATGCCTTAATTTAGAAGCCCTCAGAAATGGTTTACACAATATGTGTAATTTCAGAGGGCAATTACAAATGCTGTAATTTGGAGTTTGGTAATTTGGAGAATCTATTCCTGGAATAGTTCTTGCAGTTAAAAAAGACCGACTTTATTTAAGTAAAGTCTCCAGTCACTGTTGTTGTCTGCTGCCTTACACAAGATCCAATAGTGCTCCAGTTTGTTATTTTAGGTTACACTGTGTAACATTGTGACACAATACGTCTCATCCATCCACACTTTTTGAAATTGTGTTTTTTAAGGTCAACTTTACATTTAAGGATACCTCCCTGCTGAACACATAGCTTGCAGGAAACCAAACATGCAACTTTAAACTTGGGGGAGATACGTAGTTCCTCACCATCTACACTAGGATGAACTAACAAGAAGCTGTCAGTATGGCTTTACACCAGAGTCACCAAGACAAATTCTCACTACATTCATTGCACTTAATACCTCTGCCTATTTCACATGCGCTCTGTATCCTCACATTTTATACGTGCTCTGCACTTTGATTTCTTACTGTCAGCTGTCAGAGCAACCTCAGATGAACCCGACTGCCTCAGTCCCGACCTGGTAGCTTTACTATGGGATGGGGCATCTCCATCTCCATGCCACAGTGTCTAATGAGTTGAGAGATAATAGGCACAAGTGTGCACAAATGAAAGTGCCTCATTATAGTCTTTTGTTAATGAGCTTTCAACCCAACGTTTCCCCCTCCACACACACACACCCCACCCCCTCTCTCTTCCTCCATCCATCCTCTCTGTCACCCACAGGTATTGTCTTTGACTTGTGGAAAGAAAAGAACTTATGGTGTATTCATAAGCTCTCTCTTTCTCTCTCTCTCTCTCTCTCTCTCTCTCTCACACACACACACACACACACACAACCATGGGGTTCATGAGCATACTATGATGCTTCACACATTGTCAGTCTTGAGCACACACACCTCCATTTAAGTTCAGGGGCAGTCAATCTCTAGCATTTGCTGCCCAAGGGATCCACTGTCACCACTGACATTAAGGCTTTTCCCCCCTCTTCTCTTCATATCAGCAACTGCAAGCAGTCAAATTCACTCAAAGGTCCCTGGGCACAAATAAAAATGTGTTTGGAATCAATTTATTCTGTTTGTAGGAGTGTTACAGCTACAACAAATTCTACAGTAGGCTTTTAAAACCAAACTGAAAAGAAGGATGCTGGCTACAGGAACATTTGGATTTCATAGCTGATCTTGAATTCTTGTGGAAGAACAATATTAGTGATGAAGCAGAATTGCTCCACCAAAGTCAAGTATTTAAACTGGAGCAGGCTATTTGGATCAAGGATTGAGGAAAAGAGGTGGGGTCGATTGAGAGGAGTAAACCATTCCATGATTTACCGCGACTCTATCATGGCAGTGGTAAATGGACTTACATTTCAATAAGACCATGTAACCTCTGACCTTTTGTCTGCCTTCTACTTCCACATACAGAAGCAGGCATGTAGAAAAATGTACAGAACACTTTGAAATAAAGTCAAAATTATGTTTTATTTTATTGTAAATTAAGCAACATTCTATTTTTGTAAAGTTGCTTATCTTTATATAAAATATACTGAACACTGTCATCATCAAAACACACACTTTTTGCTTGTGAGCATCAAACTTTAAATCTTATGCAAATGTGGCTAGAATGACCTGAAAGATGTAACATTTTCTAATGCAATTAAAGTTTTGAATATTTTTTATCACAGTGTAAAAGTGTAAAATGGCTCTAGGCAACAGCAATGTAGTGCTGCACCTGTAAGGCTGGGAGCTTAACAGGAGGCATATTTTTAAAAAGAAGGGTGAAAATTGATGCAACATAGGTTGAGATATCCTAAATTTTAGTCTCTAGTATGAGGTAAGACTGTATCTTATATTTTCCATAATGCAACTCAATGGCATGTTCATTGATCTTCCCTGCCTGCTAAATGGCTCCGTCTTTCAGCAGCCAACACCCAATTTATCAAAAACACATATAAAGCCAAGGTCATGGTTGCCCTGATGATGTCACGATTACATCATCAGGTGATTTATATATATATATATATATATATTTTTATTTTTTTTTTCAAATTTTAAAAAGCTCCCTCTAGTGCTGACGTTATGCAGCTGTTTTTACAGGGAATAGTAGCCAAAGCCACCTGCTGTGTAAAATAAATGGAGTGCTCCTTCAGCCAAGTGCTTCAAGACACCAGTGCAAGTATTGAGAGCAAAATTATCTTTTTTTTTTTTTTTTACAAACTTTGAAAATATGTATGGAGAATAAATGTATGTGTATAACTTGATTTTACTGATGAATGTTGATGCATGTCCCTCAGCTGGTGCATAATGTTCTGGGTTAAAGTCTGACCTTTTTGCTCCATCAACTATCCAATAAGGCAGAAATGCTAAAAAGCAAAACAAAAACAAATCAGTTGATTTGTGGCGAAACCCACTACAGAGTAATGATTTTAACCTCCAATTATCCTGCCAGGGCACATGTATAGTAGTATATGACAAAAATGCATTACAGGCAAAAGTGCATAAAGTACAATCAAAGTGAAGACGGAGGGAAAAAACAGTGTGAGGAACCAGTGGACGATTATAGAGGTGAACACAGCAAGTGAATGAGGGGCCGAGGGGGAGATTGATACTCCCTGTGTGAGGTTTCTCACCTGCCCCCTGTCTGTCCTGGTCATCGGCTGCCATATGCTTGACATGACGTTAACAGAAAGATGAAGACATCATATTGGCATCCTGCCTGCGCGTCTCCCAGCAGATCTCCCTCCTGTCTGTCTCCATCAGCGTCTCATTTCCTCTCTCTCACTTCCACACAATCGCTCCAACACACTCTCCTTTGTTATTTCCTGCTTTGTCTCTTTTTGTTTTATCCCTCGCTGTTTTGCAGCTAACCCCTTCCATCCTATTTCTCAACACATTTCTCATTCATTATCCCCCTCACCCCCCCCCCCTTGCCCTAATTTACACATTTTTTGATTGCTAGTTGGACCAAAAACTCTCTTCTTGATCTGCTTCCTCTCTCGCCTCCTCCTCTTCTTTGTTACACTTCCTTCTCTTCTCTTCTTCAAAATCACATTTTGTCATGTGCTGTTTCACTTGCATTTGCTTTCTAAATATTTCTGTGACTCTCTTTCCAACAGTCTCAAACTTGTTTCCAATCTTTTTCGTTTCAAAACTTTATTCTGACAACTTCTCTTGCAATAGGATGGAACACAATTTAAATAAATTGGACTGACTTTCATAACAGCAGCCTGACAAAATAACACATTGAAGCTGCGTGTTAAAGGTAACGCTGTTCGTCTTGATCACTAGCAAGGGAAAAAGGGAGTGGAGCACAGTGACTGACTTGCAGCCAGCTAAGCTGCACTTTGTCAAGAAAACGATCCTTCTTGTGTGTAAAGTATTTACAGATGAGCTTTATGAACAGTTTAAGGGCACCACTGGCTTAGATGCAAAACGTCTGGGTATACAAGTTCAGATTTTCAAACACCAATCTCTTTCTTCCATATGCAAACCACAAATCAGGGCTGAACTGGAGCAGTTATATACTGTAAATACTGTTTAGACCAGACACTTTTATTTATTACTACATGCATCTGCATCTTTAAAGACTTAGATAGTTGAAAACAGCCAGGTGTCTTCAGTAGTTCTTGCTTAATTAACTTCAAGAGTTAGTCAATTGCATTCCTATAATTAAGACTACCTCCACCTGATAGAAAAGGTTTCACTATATAGCACTTAATTAGGGACATATTCAACACAAGCATGGTAACCCATACATGTGTATTCAGTTACTCTGACTAATTAGATCTCTTCTTAAACTACACTAAATGAGCGTTCGTAGATCGTACTTGTTTGACATCTCACTAACTCTCCTGTTAGTTTTGTTGTAGCTGATAGGTTAACTTACACTTTAATGTATCTGAATATCTGAGTATGAAGCTCAGGAACCACTGCAAACACCCAGGAAAGTCCAGCCCAGCTGAGAAGAAGTCTAATCAGCAAAAGTGGAAACACCAGTGTGGGTGTGCAGAGCCTTGAAGAATCCAGCTAGTTAACTACCAGGTGATCAGTTGAGGCTGGAGCTCCGGCTCAGTCTGACTGAATTTATTTTACTTACAAAGTTGGCAGAGGAGTTGGCATAAAATCTCAACGGCTCAGCAGTTTTAGGAAGGAAGGAGCTGAGGAACTTCTACGTATTTTCTCACACGCCCTCATTCTCCCTGATGCTTTGCACTCGCTCACTCAGTCTCCCAGCAGTTAAACTTTTTAGTGCAAACTCCAGACCTTTTTTATCTTCCCTAAAAATGACTTCAAATGGGAACAGACTTCACAAGCACATCAATGACTGCCTGTCTTGATTATGTGTATTTGAAGAAGAGCATTCTAAGTGTGCTACAATATTAACTATTAATTATATTAATCGAACCAAACATAAGAGTTTGATTTGGGATATTGCTGATTGTTAAATACAGCCACACTGTACAAGTGTGTAAAATTTCTTACAAAACTATACTATAAACTAAACTATATAACATGGTATATATGCAGTTCTCTTGTCTTTCAAAAGGTGAAGCTTGGTGCACGAGTTCTCCATGAACATGTGCGTGACATATTCAAGCATGGCACCAACAGCTCCCCCATGTGGCCGTTAATAAAATGTTGTCATATCTCTTTCAAGCATGATTGAATTGCCACCAATTTTGGGTGGTATCCTCAGAAATAAATAACTGCTATGAAATGTGATGGTCATTCATCTCTAGGTGGCGCTTCAGTACAAACTAGCTGACTATGCTAGGCAAGCTGTATAGGCAAGTGACAAACTTACCATTGCTTGTAGGTCAGTTAGTCTAGTTGCAACAAAGGAAGGAGGTCAAGATCAAAATATTTTAGATATCCTTTTTTCATAAAAACATTCACTTTGTTTGTGGGTAAAAATTGTTGTTGCTAGGCAGAAAATTCATGTCACCAGCTAAATAGGCAGTAGTAGTAGAACTTTGATTATTGTTCCTTGATCAATCACCAGAACATCAGCACATGCACACATTTTCTTCAAGAAATGGAAATATTGTCCTTAATTTATTTGTACAGTTGCCATAAATAGTCATATTGATCCTCAGTAAATGTAGTAGAAAACCTCATCTCTGAATCCAGCCTCTCTCTCTCCCTTCTCCCTCTTCCCTCCCTTCACTCTTTCCTGGCTTTCAAACTCGTCTAGTGGGAGACCGGAGTGCTCTTTGGTGGCGCCTCATTTCCATTTTGATTTCTCTTTGCCTTTGTAGTGGTTCATCATCTCCCGTCTCGCGGCCTCACCGTCCCTCGACCCCTCTCTCTTGACTCCCCCGCCTTTCATCTCTCCCCTCCTTCATCCTGTCCTCACGGCTTGTTTGTCTATTGGCTTGTTTGTACAGACGGCCGCTGACCCATTAACCGCACCAAACTGCATCTTGTCTCATCTCTGTCAAGATTAGAGAACACGGCCCAGATGTCTATAAGGACTGATATATACATGTGAGCTCACTTGCCTCCCGGTGTTTTATCTCAAATGTGAAGTCCTGTACGGTGTCTCGCCTTCCTGAGATTGCGGAGGAACAGAAAACTCTTAGCAGCCACTTATTTTAGTGGCATATTTTTCAGCATACAAACTGTGTGAGATGATGAAATTGATGGAGAGAAAAAAAAGGTTAGAAGCCCGTGTTGAAACTCAGTAGAAAAGATCTATTTGCTATCAGGAGATTATAAGTCATGCATTCTTAAATCTGAATCTTTTCTGATATTTTAGACATGTCAGATGCAAAAAATAAAATGTATATGGTAAGAAAAAGAATGTGTTTGGGAAGAAAGAACAGAAGGGGTGGTGAAAAGTGAAAGCAGCAGTATTCACTGTAGGGAATAACGGCATCAGATAGACAAGGGTAGGACAGACGTCACACCAGGAAAAGCGTCCTGAGAGACCACAGTTTCTCCTCCTTGTGCAAACTACACTTCTATCCTTGGAAGACAAAACTCTCAGCGGGCTTATGGAGTTGTCACACATCAGATATCGCTCGCTGGATCGGGGTGTTGATTGGACTAGTTCTCCGTATCTTGTCGAGGTTTTGTCTGCCAAGCCTTTGTAATTTAGCTCCAATTTGGTGGAGAGCAAAGCCATTACAGTGAGCGTGAGTGAAATCCCACGGGGGCAAATACTGAATTCTCACTGGAGGATTACATTTAAACACACAAATGGATACCATGTTTATTAAAAAAAAAAAAAAAAAAAAAACTTATATTCATGCAGGCTGAGGTATAACAAGGTAGAAATCTGTCAACATAAGGATCAAATTTGTGATTTTTTTTGTCGACAGGCTTCTACAAGACCTCTCCACATGCAGAGCTATATTTTCTCTTCTTCATATATTCAAGTACAGCTGATGGAGCTGTGTGTGTGATTGGAGAGATCTCTTTCAGCTGGAAAGGTTCAAGCACCTTCCCTGTTGAAGTGTCCTTCAGCAAGACCCAAGTCCTGGTAACAGTGTGAAAGGCTGTTCTTCAAACGTCATGTTTTTCTGAAGCACTCCTTTCATCTCTGAAGGCTGAAACTTTCCCACTGATATGTGCCGCTCCTTGTGGCTCAAGGCTCATTAAAGCGAGACTATGTATGTTTTTCCTGAACCTCAGCCGCTGCGACCACAAATCATAGGCTTGTGTTAGGCTCGAGTCAGACCTGTGCGCATTGATCACTGCTGATCAGCGCTACATTGCTGACTGGTTTGATTTCTGTTCGACTTGTTGTGGCGTCAAAGCACAAAACGCCTCAAAAGCTCCATGCAGCTGCAGCTCAGCACATGATGGGAAATGTCCTGTGATCTAAAAGATTATAGGCTCAGCTGAGTGACCTGTTTGATTTATGACTTTATTAGTCTCATTCTGTACTTGAACGGTTTGCTCTGATTCTGATTATCAGCCTCGAGAAGCTGAATACATTCATTGGAAATACAGACATTTCTTTTGCTCCTTGTTTACTTGTCATAAAAGTACTGAATCAAGTAGAGAAAACTCCTGAGCATATGTTGCACCTAACTAACATTAGCTAACATCAGCCACTGGTCATATACAGGCCAAGAAAGAGTGAAGCATTGAATTGAATGACACATCACTGCACTGACTCAAACCTTTACCTTTTCCTTTATATGAGGAAGATCCTGCTGTTACTTCATTCAAAAGTTACTTCCTCTCTCCGGAAGGCATATATTGAATGAGACTGTGTACATCAGAGAAAAAGGATTTTCTTTAATACCTCCTTAGATATTTTGGGGGGCTGGTTATATATTTCCCACTGCAGGCTTTATTGTCAGTTACTTTTTTACTGAACTTGAAATTCCATGTTGAAGCTGTTAAAAATGTTAGATTCAAGAGGGTCTCCTTTGAAAAATGACCACTGAGGTCAGGTGATCTTGAGCAACACTTCTACCTAAACAGTCAGCTTCATTCTGGATGCGTATCCTACTGTGACCATGAGTAGAAAGCCGAGCTGATGCTAAGCAGCTGTGAGGTGTGTTGAGTGTGCTGAAGAAAACATGCATGTGGGTTTTAATGATGATGATGTAAAAGCTGAATCATCTAAAATGAGTCAGATACCAGCAACAATATCAAAGGCTTAAACATGAAGTCAAAGCAAAAGTCACAAAAACTGCAGTCCCTAGAATGTCCAATTGAGACGGGCTCCAAAAGCGAGTCAATCTCCATATACCATATATTAATATGCCCAACTTTACAAACATATGAACATGTTTACAGCCTGGTACAAAACATGTTGTTGGTCTCTATAACTAAATTTCCTGTTCATTAAAATTGTACAGGGGTAGAATTTTCATATAACTCACTTGTTTAAATTATGCTAAGACTGAAACATCTCCATAATTAACAGTGCGGTCACTTTGAGTGACAGTTTCATTCAGCCAGCCTCAGCTCCACCTGTTTGATTATTTGTGGATTAGCCGGAAGTTAGGTGGAGTGAATCACTGCCAAGAGCACACTAGGCTTCACAGTGGTTCTTCACAAACGTTTGGGTCTATTTTCAGACATTTATTTACAACCCAATATAAATGTAAATCTCTATAAGGTATAACACACATGGGCATTTATGTTGCACTCCTTCAGTTACTTCAATTTCAATTACATCTACTTGAGGTGTGATTTATTTTTTTCTTAACTAATCTTTCTTTAATATTAACACAACTTTACATGTAATTTACTGTAGTTGCAACACACAAAAAAGATGGGAAAATAAATTCAGAATATGATAAGGGCGTTAAAAAAAGTCTCCCATTGCTTTAATGGATCTTTCTGAAAAGGTGTCCAAGCAACAAAGTGATGTTCATTTGACTCGGAAGGCTTCAGTCCCCAGACCACAAACCTTGTAACCCATTTGTCTTCCATATGAATCACACTGGAAATGATGGCCAGACACCAGAATCCAAAACTACTCCAACTGTCTCTAAAAGTGTACTTCCTGATCTCTATCTCTGCTGTGCCTTTTAAACGTCATTAAGTGTGCTGGTAGAACGATTACAACGTTCTGTAGGTGAGCAGTGAACCTCACCTGCCGCAGCCTGCCTTCAATTCCTGATTTCATTTTAAGCTGTTAAATATAATTGAGGATGAAGTGTGCAGCTCCCAAACTGCAGAGCTCATTGAAGCGAGCAAGATAGGATGAGAAATGATTCACAGCATCAGTCATGTGTGTCCTAGAGATGAAGCGCTGTACATCTGGGAGTATCTCCCAGAGAAGAGTCAGGGGCTGGAGACAGAACTGAAACCATCCTGCATGTCACCATCTTCTCTCTGACCTCTCAGACCTCTATCTCTCTCAACCTGTTACTCTGTGTCTCACTCTCTGTCTCACTATCTTCCTTTGTCGCCACATCCTGATTAGATCACAGGACTCATCTCGTGTTTAGAGTCATAATTTAAAGCACAGGAAAGAATCACATTTTAGAGGGGGAAAAAAATCCTCTGATAAATAAAAGAACATGTCTGCTACCCTTGAATGGATTCATCCTGGATTTGTGGAGTCTTAATATACATCATCAGCGATGCAAAGTGGTGATGAGCTGTAACTCATCTGAGACAAAAGGCAGGACCAAGAGGCAGGAGAAGAAGGAGGAGGAAAGCGGCGAGAAGGAGGGAAGGTTAGAGGGAGGACTGCAAATGGCCTGGAAAAGAATCTGTTAGTCTCCGAGTCCTGGAGGTGCTTCGACAATGGATAAGAAAACATTAGCTGCTGTGGTGATACATCTTTAATGGCACTTTATGGGCCCTGTCTTCAGCTAAAACAATTGAGCCATTCCAGCAGGGACTGGGTAATATACCAAAAAAAAAGAAGAAGAAGATGAGAGTTGGTGCTTGTGTATGCGTGTGTGGCAAGAAAGGAGAGGACTGAAGAAAGAGGGGGACAGAGGGAGAAAACAACTCAGCAATAGAAAAAGATGATTTAGCGCAGACGCTAACTTGATTAAAAAGTTGTTTTGGTTGCAGGAGTGTCATTATGCAGCCATCCATAACTGAAGAACACCAACAGATTGCTTGGCTCCCAGCTCGTGCAATTGTTCCAAGGCTTGGAAGGAAAAAAAAAAAAAAAACACGGTCGTTGCATCCAAGGAGTGACATAAATAGGATTCAGAATACGACATGTACTATGAATTAATGAACAAATGGTCTTTTACAATCTCCTCTGTCGGTTTGTTTCCACCCTTGACACTGAATAAATGAAAATCAAATACACCCCACTTGATCATGTCCAGAGTGAATTTGACGGCACATGTGATAAAGTAGTGATGTACCAAATCACACTGAGTGATTGATAAGCAGTTGGGGAAGGGTCACCTAAAGAAATCATAGATCATATAAATACTGTATATACTGTCCACATAATGTAGTGAAAAGGCTCCTGACTTGCATAACAAGTAACTGCAACACATGTATATTAGTGTATAGTTGTCAGGGCCAGAGCTACCACTGAGAAAACCAAGGTCATGTCCTTGAGGGTTTATAATGACATGAAGAGACAGATTCTATGATTACCCACATATTGCACATGTTGGTTTGTTTAGGCTGATTATGATATTTCTTTAGTCTAAATTAGTCTTTATTTGTGACATATTTGTGTCATATCAATCAAAAACCAAAATAATTATACTGTTCATGTAGGAAGATACAGTTTACATGAAAGACAGAAAAATATTTGAATAATGAAAACATAAAATGTAATTTAGATAATAATAATATTTAATGATTTAATATAGTTTAGCCTTTAATTTCTCTTCATTTCATGTTAAAGATGCAATGAAAAAATGTTTTCAAAACGAGAATTTTCTTAACAATTCTTTGTGGAAAAAAGCAGCAGAACTGGAGCCAGAAAGAGCCAGAGTGTGTTCAAAGTGGGCCAGATACTCCAGTAAATCTTCTTCTAGAAGGAGGTCAAGAGGTGGAGGGGATCAATGCCATTGAATCAGCCCAGAGCATGAGAGGCGGGGAGGGGTGAGATAGAGAGATGGAACAGGGAGGGTGGCGACGGCGTCGATGGGGAGAGGAGGGTAGCTGGGTCACCATTAACCAACAGGACAAGAAGGCCACTGGGGCCTTCGATTAGCCCCACCAGCGGTCAATAGTGGTTCGATGGAGCTCTCTGAGGGAGTGACAGTGAGTGGTATTTGTAGGACAAGACTAAGAGATGTCAGAGAGTGTTTATGTGAGTGTGTGTTGGGGGTAAAGCTAAGAAAAAGATCCGCAGGTATATAAAGGACGTGGAAAGTCAAAGGAGTCAAGGTGTCATGAAGGATACACAACATCTCCATTAGCACAAGTGGATACTATAAATATATTAGCTGGCATTAAAGTGCTTGCATCTTCTCATTTTTATTTTACATTCTCTCAAATGTTGGAGCCTGCAAGTGTTTCAAAATAAGAACAAATATAGAATTCAGCACCTACCACAAGCAGCAAATGCAGTAAGGTCAGGGGTTAACCTCAGACACACAGACGGACAAGGTGACAAACACTAAGTAGATTTTTGGACTGCATTCATACTGTTTATGTTTCCATATTCTAAAGTTCTTCTTATTAAAGTCAGTAGGTTTCTTTTTTTTTTTTCCTTTAGTGTTTTGTGCTTTCTTACTACACACACACTTGAAAAGCTTCTACATCAGCAAAAAGGCACCTGCAGCCATCCAGCCACTCAGAGGAAAGTGAATCAGAGACCCCGGAGAAACAGACAGAGCTGAACAAATTGAACCTTGCCCTGTTTCTCTGTGAAATGGGTGGGTAAAGTCTCTTTCCCACTGACAGCGAAACACACATGAAACACACTTCACAACAGACCACGAGGTGGAAAGTGAGTTTTGAAGCACCTGGCCGAGACAGCTGAGTCAATGGATTTGATCACAACCAAGTCAGTCCCACAGAAAAACACTGTGTCTTGGTGATTTAACTTCAAGGTGCCACAAATGTTGAAACTATTACAGGTCTGATCACACCAGTGGGAACCAAGGCCTTTCCACTCAGTTGATGTTGACAGCTGGGAGATAAAACTATACTGTGTTTGCATATGAGTTAGTTGTGTTAATGATTGTTTCTGATCCAGTGAGGAAGAATTTTAAACTCTGCTGCGACTCGGATGGAGACTGTCAACATCACATAGCAGGAAACATATTTTTTTAAAAAGCACTGACCAGATGACAGAGTAGTGTGATGGGCTGTGAATGAGAGTTATTTCATAATCTGGTGTCGGTGCAGTTCACTTCAAGTTCACTTTTCTTTTTATCCAGTTTCGTCTCATAAACCTCACTCATCTTTAGAGCTCTGTGCACTACAATCCTTGTTCAGGACTTTTTATTCCATATCCCATCCAAATTTAGCCTTTTAGTCTGTTTTTTAAAACATTACCTAAAAATGTTTAATTTCTTTTTTAGGAATCATATTTTGAATTTATGTTCCATATTTTAGGGGTTGTCTAGTTGCACATCTGTAATTATGGTTCTTGTGTGTTTCCCTCTGTATTCATTCAGCTGTTGAACATGTGCTAATTGCTGGTTGTCTGTACTGAAAAATCTGTATATTTTGGTTGAAATGGTCTTGTTGATGTTCGAGGTCTGGTATGTGAAGGTTTTGTCGTTATGGTGCATTCCCAGCTTTGCTAAATCAGCCAGTCAGGTTAGACAGCACTGTGAGGAACCAGTATTTACATGGAGAGTGGCTCCCATGGCGTACTTTGTCGGCCAGCTTGGTCCTGCACACTCTACACACACACACGCATGCACGCACGCACACACACACACACACACACACACACACACACACACACACACACACTTCCTCCTTCCCTCTGTCCTTCACCAATCACACACAATTCCACACGAGATACACAGTCCTCAGCCCATCTGTCGCCAGCAAAGCCAGAGACGGAGAGAGGAAAAAGTTGTATAAGTAAGTCCCAGTATAGTGTGTGTGTGTGTGTGTGTGTGTGTGTGTGTGTGTGTGTGTGTGTGCGCGCGAGAGAGAGCATTAACCTGCGTGTGTGTGTGTGTGTTTCCCCAGAAAGTGAGAACTATTTGATGTGAGCGTTTTGGTGTCGTGACACAATGTGATATCTGCAGTGACCCAAATATTGGCGGTGGTGCAAACGGCAGGGGAGGGGGGGAACTGAGGCGATAGACAAAGAGAGAGACAGAACAGGGAGGGGGGTGCTACAGGAGGAAGACAGAGGGTGATGTTGTGGATGCGCTGTATGTTTACCTGACAGCAGGACTATTGCAGCTCAATCTCTTCTCCTCCTGCTCCTCTGTCCTCTCGCTGCTCCCTCAGGTCACATGAGCTGGCACTACGCTGCTGGATCTCCTCGCTGAGGAGGGGGGGACACAGATGGGAGGAAAGGTCACAGCATCATTTACAGTAAGACAAGGCAAAAATTTTGCAGTAAATATCCTATTAATAGGAATTGTTGCAATCAATGGATGCAGTCCTGAAGATGAAGTAAATCTTGGGTGAACTTTTGACAGTGATTAATTCCCTGGTCAAATAAACATTGCAATGCAACAATTCATGCATTATGTTGATGTACACTGTAACGAATTTCTGTAAATTTACAGTGAATTTACAACAGTATCTTACTGTTTTTTATAATAATTGTAAAATACTGTTAAATATTCATCCACAGCATGTAAATTAACAGTTAAATCAGTCAGTTAACAATAACAGTAGATAACTGTAATTTAACAGCATAAAACTATGGATTGTTGTAAATTTCCGATGTTAGAACAGTATCTTACTGTATTTTTTAAAAAAATTGTAAAATACTGTTAAATCTTCATCCCCACATGTAAATTAACAGTTAGTACTTGGTTAAGAATAACAAGTTGTACTTTAACAGTATAAAACAGTATTTTCTGTCAAGCGGTGGAGATAGGCACCACATTGCTTCACAAGTCATGTCACTATCCATCAGCATCTGACTGATAATTGTGGGCTTATGTTTCTGTTTTGATGATACCACTTCTTTATTAATCAAACTTTTCACATTACTCAAGTCATTTTTGAGTGGCAAGATACAGGATATTCCTGAACCTGACTTTGGACAGCACAGCTTCTTCATCATTCCGAGCAGTCCATGTGGACTTCAACCAAAGAGGTAAAGTTATTTTTATCTCCAAAACAGTGTCCAGTAATGTTTTGTCTGCATGATTATTAAACAGACCTTTGTAAGGTGTGTTAGCATCTTATCACTTACTCATTTAATTTCATTTAAAAGTTCTTACAAATATAGGCCAGCCTATTAACAGTACATCAGATTTTCAACCTTTCATGAAATAGTTCTGTAAATAAGGTAACATTAGGGTATCGTTAGACTCAATTGAAGCCAGCTAAAAAATAGACAGTAAAAGTAACTATCTCAAAGATCTGCATTTCATTGTCTGTGGTGGCACCTGTGGTGATAAACAGTAATTTTGGACCTCACTCGACCTGAGGATCCAAACAGTGTTGCCTGTGTGATTTCGTGCTTGCAGAAAAAAAAAACAGTAGGCCAGGCCGCTTCACCTTCACACAGCAAATTGAAGTCTGTTAGCTCTGTCTACCTTGTTTTGCAGACCAGCTGCTGAATGAGGTAGAACTGTTCTTCATTTATACATCCATGGGTAATGTTAAAATGCACTACCTGTGCGCAGTCTTTGAAAGTTTCCCGGGAAAATCGTCACTAATACCCTGTTCATATGAATAGGCTTCTCATCACAAATGCAAGGGCTTTCCCTTCTGTGTTACCCCATTCAGCGAAAGACAATGACCTAACTGGTATTTATTTAAATTAACATGTGTTATTACAGTTAATCACCAATTACAGTGTGAACATTAACTTGTGTTTGTTTGTCCTATTATAGAGCTGACTGTACATCCAAAAACGAGAAGGAATGGGAGGATCATCAAAAAGGAGTGAGGACCTAGATTCGCCAGTATTTCATCAGATGTAAAGGTGTGGTGTGTTGGTGTGTTCTTCTCAGAAGCAATATTAAAACCATGTTAAACACATTTTATTATACTCTATTGTAGTAATGCCTGTCTTTCTCGTTCAGTTTAGAAATTGAAAACTAATCAGCTTCTTTAACTTCACGTTAATCAGTTCATCACATACTGTAGGCAAATCTGTTCATTTAAATTGTATGATATTGTCATATTAGCCCAGTATTTCTAAATGCCAGAAGATTTCCTTTCTATCTTTTCCTTTCACATCTACATGTGCAAAAGACTTGTTTACAAGCTAGACTGTTTTATTACACTGCTCTGTATGATATTTTAATTCAGTGTTACACTGTTCTTGATGCTATTTTAATGCAGTGTCTGAAGTTAGTAAAGACTGTCATTAAGGATTTTATTATTATGTACATTTTCTTTCAAATAGGTAATGGAATACCTCTTCTTTTTGTAATACAATGTTATTAGTATTGTTATTGTTATTAGTATTACAAAGTCTGCTGAGGGTTTGTATTAAACTATGGCAATGTTATGGAATATATATTCTCTTGTGTTTTATACCTGGGGTTCTCAAACTTGCTACTTAAAGGTCTGATCTGATTTTTATTCAAGGTCAGAGTTCAGGAATGATTGGCAATAACATTTAATCAACATTAAATCAGTTCACTTAAGATTATTCTGGGAAACGGTATTAGTGTGAGTGCTCTGTACTCTGTCATTTCTTGATTCTTAAACAGCATCAGAGTGAGTGGTCGTTCCATTGTTCACTCTGTGTTACTCTCCTCAGTCTCCTCTGCTGGCTTAACCTACTACTCTTCTTCAGTTGGCACAGACAGGTGAATAGTGGTGGATGCATGTTGCTGGATATGTTTATGATAGGCTTAAGGTAGAAGCACAAGCACAAGAAGGTACACAATTTAAAGAAATTAAGAAAATTCATAATCCAATAATATAAGTACAGAGTAGTTTAATAATTCATAATTTCATTTATAACTTTATATAATGGTTAAAAAGGTTATAAGTCTATTGGAATTCATGTTTTTATGTGATTTTGTATATGTTGTTAAAAGGTGTACTTCCCCTTTAAGAGCGCATAGAGCCGGCAGATTTCCTTGTTTACGTTCAGTTCTCAGTCAGTCAGTGCTTGAGAGCTGGAGAGCGAACGGTTTTCCTACTTCTCTTCTATCAGCAATTAGTTAAAACAAGTCAGAAATGTCAGAAAAATTCAGTTGTCATCTGGATGTTAGGCTGACGTCTATTTTTTTAATGTCATGCGATCTACCAATTCTACCTTTCCGATCGACTAGTAGATCGCGATGGACGTATTGAGCACCCCTGAACTACTGTATACTGTAAAATTACCATAACACAGTTATCCTACTGTCATGTACTGTAATCCAAAATACAGTAGTATACTGTTAAAAAAATAACAGTAGCTGCACTGTAAAATTACCACACCACCCACTGTTATCCTACCGTAATATACTGTAATTCAAAATACAGTACTATACTGTTAAAATAAATTACAGTGAGTGCATTGTAAAATAACAGTAAATTACTGGCGTCCCTGCTGCCAGTAATTTACTGTTATTTTACAGTGAAATTCTTTACAGTGTAGCATGTGCATCTTTGAGTTGTACTTTTTTATCTGCTGAGACACTTGTGAAGAAGTTCCTCTCTGACATCTTCTGCTGTGTCCAGGATCAAAGACAAAAGAGAAGATGTGTCACACTGTGCAAGATGTTAATTATAAGATCTTTGCAATCCGTGTTTTTCATCCATTTTGAAACGCGTCAGATTTTGGTTTAGATTTTCTTTAGATGTCACATTGGCCAACGTTTTCTGTGTCATTCCATGCTGTGTTGTGACTGGTTCATTTGAAGATCATAGCAGCAGTCGCAGTGGGTGAATTTGCTCCTAAATTTTGTAGTCAGAATTTTGAAGCCGTTGTCTCTTTGCACTGCTCTTTAAGTCAGCTGGAGCACCATTTTGAATCGACAGAAACATTTCACTGTGTTTTGTGTGGGACAGCCCAAAATTGCACAGTGTGCTAAGGTTTAATATAACATCGTTGTACGACATGTGAATATTATAAGCTTTTCATTGATTCTTTAATACATCGTAAACAGGCTGAAAAAAATCTATTGTGTACCTGCTGTGAAAACCAGTGGAGAAAGAAACTTCAAGGCTGACCTGAAAATGCATGATTATTACTTTATGATTACTTTATTTCAATAGTGATGAGAGATGGAATAAGTGGAGAGAAAAATAATGGCAGAGAGGTTTTGTAAGTAAAAAGAGTGGAGAGAAAATTCAGTCTAGTGAAATAAAGAAATAGCAGAAATAGTCTCTTACCACAACGAGAGACGAGGCCACGGTGCAAGATTAATAAGAAGTCAACATTGAGTTTTAGAATATGATGACAAATGTTGAATAAACACCAGTAAGAAAAGTTAGAATAATGCCTGAGCAAGATTACTTTCAGGGCAAATACAGGAATTTTTCCTAAGAGGAGCATATGGGAGAGTTGAAAGAAGGATGGCAGGATTTTTAAAAATTGCGGCTTCATTTCGCTCTGTGGGAGTTGAAGGCCTGGTCTTGTGAGCACTTAGATATACATAAGGAGTTGGAGGAGCTGGAATGGTTTGCTAATGGAGCAGCAGTCCAGTCAGCTCCCCGTCTCATCCTACTCAAGTATGATCAATGTCAGTGTAACACCCACATACTTTTATGATGGCAATAATACCTCAAACTGTGCTTTGATTTAATGCAATCACCCATATCTCCATCTCTCTGCCTACCTACATCTCTACCTACATACATTTGTCCATTCTGAATATATGAGCGTTAAGTGCAATGTAAATAATTCAAAATTATGTAACACCTGCAAAGATGGTCCTTACTGTTCAAAATGCTTCTCAGGAGAAAGAAGTTATTCAACATGACACTGAGCTTTATATTCTTCATGCGAGCAGTTGGTTTCAACCGGTTCCATTCACTTGAATCAGGAGTCGTCAGCTTTATNCCTTTTGAAGTTGCGGTAACTAATTCCAAAAAGTCAAATGAAACAGCGCTGGTGGAAAGAATGAAACAATATCATGTCTGTGGCAGATTTTGAATTGGTTGGACAAAAAATAAAAGACTCGACACTATTTTAGATGAGTTGTTTTGTGTGCAACAGATGTTTTCATGGCTTGCAGAGACAGATAGACTATATGCAGGGCCACGTCCTACACATGAGCAGTGCATTGTCTTTTCTGTGTTTGCATGTCATCTTCGCCTTGTTGAGGGCAGGTAGACACTTGAGTGTGTGTATGAATATATATAAACATTACATTTACATACTGTTTGTGGGTTTTTTTTATGATCTTTACATTACATTTTCAATGTATTGGGGGAGGGAAAAAAATCTTTTTTCCAATGCTAGATTTGACTATGGATGTATTTTTTTTCCATCAGTACAACTGGCACAGAATAGTAATAGTAACAACAGTGCTGATAAGATGCACACATATAAAGTATTTCAGTAATTTTTAGCTTTTTTATACAACGCAGATTTTTTTTTCTAACAATATGGATATAAAATTGAATAATAGTGAAATTTAAACCCAGTCCGACCCACAGACATGGCACAGTAAAGCAAGTGGATTAGTCTTGCGACGACAACATTATAGGGCTTCAATGTCCTCATGTGTGGCTGCCAACATGTGGACGACAAAGTTATAGAGTTAACAGCAACACTGACAAACCAAAGAGAAAACCGAAAATATGGAAGGTACCAATGAACCAGCCGCAGGTGCATTAAAGCCTCCAGTAAAGTGGAGATAAATAAGTCAGCTCGAGATGGGGAGTCACCTCGGGTTCACCTCAAGTTCAGGTCTGAGAACATGGAGGGAAGTCATTTTCACAGTACTTGAGAGTGCATGATTGGTTCAACATACAATATGGATGCTCTGTGTATCGAAGCTTTGTTAGAAAATCCACCAGTTTCCAATGTCTGAGTTGGACCAGCCTCACTTTCTGCAATCTGTGTTCCTTTGAGAAAAAAATATTATTGAACAATAAAAAAATATGCGCAACATATGCCAACCTACTGTCTTTTATCAAGGCAAAGAAAGTGCTTCAGAACAAAATCACTGAGTTGTGAGCGGATGAAGTCAGTGATTACGGCCGTATTTGAATCCATACAAACCTTTCCACACCAGGCCTGCTTTTATGAAACAACACCAAGATGATTTGTTTTTCTTATTGAAATAAAAGACCTCACTCACATACGACAGGAGACACCTGAACATCAGCGCTGCCCTTGTCCAAATGTTAACTCTAATACAACTCTGATATTAGTGCCAGAACAGTACATCTGCATACTGAGAAGCTCCATTATAAATACAAACACAGACACATGGGCTCGCACACAAACACACACACACGGGTGGTCATCACAGTCCCTTAGGACTAACAAGGAAACGATCTCTTTGTATAGGCAGATGTAATTTCCTTTCCCATTTCCTCTGCACGGACAGCAATTACTGATCCTCAGCCAGGCGGTGATAGAAGCTAATATTGCACCGATATGATAATCATTGGCTTATTGGACAGCACATTAGAAGAGGGTTTGGACGTCAAGGCAGGAGGGACAGATGGGGGAAGTAGAAACAGGACACACACAGGGAACTGCACACAGATGGACACATGCATACTTTCACTCTGAAGACACACACATACACACACACACACACACCTCACACTGCCCCCTTTTCCTCTCTTTCACAACCCTGTGTATCCTTCAGCCAAAGTGAAGAGCACAGCCATTAGAGTAAACACAGCTTCAACTATAGGTCTCACTCCCTTTCTGTGTAAGTTACTCATGAAAGTGAAAAAGACAGCAGAGATAGAGGGAGGTGGGCGCGGACGTGAAGGAAGTTGAGATGGAAGCGATAGAGGAGACAAAGAGGAAGATGGCGGAGAGATGAAATCGGGGAGAAAAATCGAGAGGCGAGAAATGAGCAGATAAAAAGGACAGATGAATAAGATGATTGTGTTTTACAGATTTAATGTGATCATGTCTTCGAGAGGGTCTGTGTATGTGTGTGTGTGTGTGCATATACAGTACAGATGGTTTCCACAACCTCAGTGTTTGGACATGTGCAAAGATGCATGTGGCTGCATGTACACACTTCGAGGTGTATATATGTACGAGTGCAACATGGTGTGAAATAAGGGAGTCACAACAAGTTCAGCGTGTAAACAGTCACACTCGTCACATCAGGAGCTCTGCGGAGAGCTGCTTTGAGCTGCTCTCAACACCATGTTATCGCAGCAGTGACAGTTATGTGAAGCTGTTATGGCTTTTAAACAATTTTTCATAGCAAAAATAAATGAGCTAATTGGAGTAGAAATTCAACTTGACTGTTCAGCAAGTTATCATTAAATCTTTTTCAAGACTTATCTTAAAAACAAAGAGAACTTAAAACCATTGTTAGAATTTGAATGTTCTCTGCCTTTTTCCATATCATTATTCTACAATGGATGTGATGCAGTGACACTGAATGAATGGGCTGAAAACATGAACGGACACAATCAGTTTGTACTGCTATGGTCTTATTTTCCAAAACACTAAACTTATTTCATCACATAAGGTAACAATTCTGGCCATAAGGCTTGAATAATTTGTAAAGTTATTTGTCCTTTGAATAAGATGAGTCTGTGACTAAGCCACAACATTTTACTTGCAAAAACAAAGTTTGCAGTTTCATCAGTAAGAAGGTGGAGAAAATTTGGGAATGTATTGAAATTCCAGCAGGTGTGGAGTTTTTTTTTTTTTTTTTTTTTTTTTTGCTGTTTGTCTGTTTTCAATGCACAGCACCATCCTGACAGGTTTGGCAGAGATGTCAGACAAACAAATAGCCAAGCTGTTGTTGGCCCAAGTCTTTATATGTAAAGCCGAAACATAACATAGCCTTACCTCTATAACAACTGTGGTCCTGTGATGAATATACAGGCTGATGTAAACAATTTCAAACAATGTTTAATACTAGTTTTACAATGTCCACAATGGATATGTGCTTCTAACTGGCTGATATATTAACCTTTATATAGGCTTGTCAAAAGTGTGTGTGCATCGTAATATTAAATGGGTCAACTGAACTTATTTAACAAGTGCAATAATACACTCAACATGGCACTTCAGGTAGCTCATTTGCATTTTCTCTGGTATATAAAACAGCGATGTCCCCCTCTTCATTTTTCCAGAAGGTCCACAAGTTTGAACAGCTGCTCTTCAGATCAAGGATGCTTCAGGAGGCACTGCAGTTCTGGTGGAAATGCCTCAACACGACCATGAAATCTTTCAAAATGAAGTAATTAAAATTGAAGCATGTTACATGTTCACTGTTACCACTGACTGATTTGTGCAGCCTTTCTTTGGTCTGCGTTCTCTTCACTTCTTAGGAAAGCACAAATCAAACATTTAAAATGAAATCCGAGCTGCTAAACAGTGACTCAGTGCTTCATGTGAGAAATCTGGACCTAACCAATGTGAAAGCCACATTTCATCTCCATCACCCGTTTGGTGACTGACACGCTGGGGTTGTAAAACACGAACACGCCGTGTGTGTGTGGTTTTGTAACGTCTGAGCACTGAAGTTCATTCTTGAGAGCCTCTCCTTCCTGTGTGCCTGCTGCCTGTGTGCACAGTTTCTTTTTACATTCAGCGAGTCCGCCTCGCTGAATAAAGCTTTAATTGAGAACCCTTGAAGTATTTGCACTGCAACTGTCAACTATTAACCTCAGTAATTAGAGTTTATAATGCTAATGTTCTCTCGCTGCTTCGCAACCGCAGCGCCCACCAGGCTGCTGAGTGACACTTGAGGGGACAGGAGTGAGTGACAGCAGAGGAGAAGAGCAGACAGGCTGACCAGATGGCTGGAGCTGGAGCGCCTGCAGTGCTGTGGCTTAATACCACAGGAGAGTGTTCAAGAAAGGAGGGACGGCGACGAGACACAGCAAAGCATCGCTTAGGTGAAACCTGCCTCCATTCAGGTTATATGAAGCCTAATAAGTGTACACCCAAGGGCACTTTGTCTGCTCTAAATTTCTGCTCATCTGCGTTTTGGATACCTGTGACATGACAGTGGTTTTAGGATTAAAATGAACTCAAACTGTGAAGACATGCTTAGTAATGATAACAAAAAGATGTCACGCCCATGAGCAGCTACAAAACTAACCCCCTGCTGAGTTGTAAGTTAAAGGGTATTATTATCATGAGTAGCCCAGTAGCCCTAGAGATTATGTCCATATATGGACAAATTGAAGATTTAGGATGGTGGCTGGATGTAGCCTGACTTTGAAGAAGGACACTGCTTTGCATCCTATCACAGAGCTGCAGTTAATTTCAGTCTTTTTATTATCTCTGACCACAGTCTTTTCTTAACCTTAACCAAGTGTTTCAGCAGGCAAACAGTCATTTCAACCAGGAGAGACGAGTATGTGAAGACAGAAAGAAAATTTATCACAACAAATGACGTTGATGATGTTGATATCGAAACTTGACAGAGACGTTTTGGACTCTGGGGGGAGACGTCTTGATTGAAGGATCGCAGGATAAACCCCCGGAGTCCTGACACTGGTGGTGGCGATGACTGAAGACGGATGGGTGATGGAGTGGATGATGATTCTGCAAAGGCGAGGTGGAGATGGGGAGGTGGAGGGGCGTGCAAATCACCGGCATGAAAGAGCTAGGGCAAAGAAAGATCATATTTAAAAAGGAGAGCACAAAGACGATTGGCTAACGATGAGGGTGTGACACCGTGCTATTGGATGGAAGAGAACAGATGAACTAACAGCGGGAGATGTGCGTGAGCATGTGCAGTAGGAAAGATGAGAAACAGCTTGTGATCGAAAAGCACTGATGTCTTCCTGGCTGAACTTGCGCTACAGCTTCATTATATTCCTTAAGCATAATCTTTCCTTAACCTTAACCATACTGTAGTTTCCACATGCAGATATTCTTGAAAGTTAGATTTTTAATAAATGTTTCCATCTAATTGTTTTATGCACATTTTCAATTTGTGCATTAATAAAAAACAAATTGCAACAATCCTGTAATGAAATGTAATTAACTTGTCGGCCTTGGATCGGCAGACCTGGAGAAATGAAGACATGATCAGAAACACATCTTATTGGTATATAGCTAGTGTACAGAAGATGCAAAGATGCCCAAGAATCCATCTCTGTGACACTGTTCAGCCCAACTATGACCTCTGCAGACACACAAGAGTCGCTTGTTTAAGGGCACCTCAGCACCAGTCTTTGATACACAACATAGGTATCAGCAGCTCTATTGTCGCGAGCTTACCTCTCTCAAAACGGCCCTGATAAAGATTTCCAAGGTGTGGAAGCAGCGTAACTCAGTTGTCACTTTCATCTCACAATTTTAATTTTAAGGAAACTCGATAGGATCAAGGAAGTCGCTCTCTTACCATTAAGGTACCCGTCACCCCATTGGTGCAGAGATGAGAGAAACAGTTTGGTGTTTTAAGAAGTGCAGACAGGCACAGTTTTCTTATGAGCTGCAATTATGAACAGTGGCTTTGTCAGGAAATACTTAAAAGTGAAGTTCAATTTGCCAATCACAGGTTTCACTCCTACTCAGTGACCTGCTGGTGGCTGGGTATTGAGGAAGTGGCATTAATTTTGTTCGGTGTTAAATCCTTTTTGAAGACTGGTCTCCTGTGATGTTCCATATAATGAGTTCAGGGGGAGATTTTTAAAGAAATATCGAGAGCAAGAAAAGAAGAAAAAAAAAGAAGAAGAAAGGTAGATGGAGGGAACAAGAGAGTAAAAGAGAGAGATCATTTCTGAGCTGTTACAAGTTTATTACGTTATTCATTGCTTATCCCCCACCTTGTTTGGGCTTTTATGGGTTTCCTTTCTCTTGTGATTATTCTTTTTCCTTTACCTCTTCTGTTCTTTATCTTATCAGGACTGTGCAGGTGTTCCATGGCACTCTGGGAAACTTAATTTGATTATCAAGTATTCAAATCCACAGTATTTTCTCTCTACTCTTTGCTTACCAATTCCCAGCAGGGCCTTTTTTGTGGAACAATGCCACGACTGC
The DNA here is from genome assembly GCA_037975185.1 of Centropyge bicolor. Lineage (NCBI taxonomy): Eukaryota > Metazoa > Chordata > Actinopteri > Pomacanthidae > Centropyge > Centropyge bicolor. The sequence continues at coordinate 9,465,303 of JBBMOC010000008.1, forward strand.
CAGTGCTACAGACCAGTGAAAAATCAATTCCCTCCACCGTGGTTCGTGGTTTGACGTGGCTTTCGTAAATTGCCGTGGTGGGTTTTTACAGGTAAGCCACTGTGAATAGCATTTTTAGTCAAAGCAGGTGAGATGAGAAAAGTGACATTTGAGAGTTTGAAGAGATTATGAAAGATCAAGGTCACCTATTTTGAAGCTCAGACTGCCCAGGAGGAGATGGGTCACAGCAGCCAGATATTCAGACCGAAGATGGAGGTTATCAGTCCTGAGAAGTCAAACTGCAGTTGTTGGAGAAATTCAGGTCTTTCATGATGACTGGAGGAATACTGCTGACTGAAGAATCGTTGTTTCTGTCAGTCACCAATGGCCAGTTTTTCAGTCACTCTTCATGGATTAAACCTGCCTATGAATTGGCTGATGGTGGAACATCAATTAACAAAATGCTGGACTGATTTGAATGAGTGAGTAAATCAGACATGCGGGCACTGATTCAGAGGTCTCCAGGTGACAATCGCAGGTTTGACTCCTGTGTGACCAGCAGCATGTACATCAGGAGCCGTGTGATTTTTTTTATTATTTTTTTTTTTATGAGAGATCATTCATAGCCTTTCTTGGCTATGAAGAAAAGCTATGAATCAGTATTCATAGCTACGAAGGACCCCTGAAGGAGACCGGGACTGTGACAGAGGAGACCAGGATTTGCATTCTGAGTCCCATCTGAAGTGATATGCTCAGTATCAACATTTCTGCGTCTTGCCAGATTCATAATTAACAACATTTCCTCATTATGTAAATAGAAGATGTAATCCAGTTGGCATAATCTTTCCCTCAAAACTTATTTTCTGTTGTAAATTAGCTGTATTTCCACATAATCTCTTGCAGACAGGGTTGGCTAATGAACTCAGTGACATATAAAACATATAGTCACAAAAAACATACAGTGACTTTCATTCTGAAGAAGGCAAAATGTCCTCAGACATCAATCTCTACGCTTTAAAAATATTTAACTATAGCAACAATACAACCTTGGCCAAGTGCTTTAATTGCCTAAACATAATCATAAATTATTTAGTCATGCATCTGTGTCACCAAGTCTCTTTTTCATTGGACGACAGCTGATTTCTGACTACAAATCATCATATGACTGTTAAAAAATGTTGGCATTGTGTGTCCACCACAATGTTGCTTATGCAGAATAAGAAAAATAATCTATAGCTTGTTGCAATTCTTCAACGTAAAAAAAAAAAAAAAAAAATCAAACAAATAATGTTATTTCTATAATCATATAGCCCGTATCTGTGACCCCCTGTCTCTCTGTGTATCTGTGGGTGTGGGCGTGGCCATCCCTCTTTGACTCACCTGGATCCCAGCTGATCATGCACACCTGTTGTCCATCCACTCATCAACCCAGCAATATTTCTCCCCCAGCTCTTCACTTCCACTTCCACTGTGGGTCAGATCATTGTTCAGTTTCAGTGGTTTAGCAGAGCTTGTGTTGATTCCTTGTTAATATCTATTGTCTTTTCCTGTGTGCCATAGTGGATCACTGCCTGCCTTTTCACCCCCATCCCCCCCAATTTCCTTCAATAACTCTTCCTTAACTCGACTTACCCCCATGTCTCTGTCTATCTGTCTGTGCCTCAGTGGGTTTTTTCCTTGAAGCGATAGACCCCCTTCTGTTGTTCCAGCAGAAGCTTTCTTGAACCGCTCATCACTTGAATCATTGTTGTTGGAGAATAACAAGACAACCCTTTACTTGGAAAGGAAAAGCTGTGGGTTACTATGTTAAAATACCCCCTTCTGATGCTTCTGATGAAATTTCACAAAACAGTACGGTCCTTGCACATGAAGCACTTTTAAAAGTGAATCCATGCGCCTCGTACAAAGACTCTCAATCTCAATCTGTTCTTTTGACAGACTGAGAAATGGAGAAGGGAGAGAAATAGAAATCCTTTTTTTTTCCTGCAAAAAGACAACAGATGGTGGGAGAGATGGCCAGTAACAGCTGACAAAACAAGCTGCCATTAATTTCTATTCAATAATACATCATACAAAGTCCTCAGTGCCCTTTATATTCCCCCTCAAACATCAAATCTAATTGGACTCTAGCAGGAACTACTTACAATTCAGTTAATAGAGATGATTTTTATGGAAATATGCATAATAGTGTGCTTGACTCTCCGAGAGAACGAGCACGCTGCGCTGAAGTCGGCCCCAGTTCTCGTGTGTGTGGAGGTTTTTTTTTCTAGAAATGTTTCACACCAATCTAATTTGCTCATCAAAGGAAAAACTTGCTGCAATGTTCTGCTGGCCTTTCACAGAAGTCAGCCTGTTGTGGTTTTGACCTTTGCAGTCTTTACTAGTGTGGACTAGATTATACTTGCCACATGCTGTAACGTAGGAAATGATATTGCAGCTGCTACAGAGAAGAAGAAAATCATAGTGTTCATTTCCATGAGCGAGCCGGCGAGGTAGATGTCAGCGTCGTAAAATGAAGGAAGGATTTCTGGCATCTTGACATGTGGAACTGAAAACCACAGAGCATAAAGAACAAACAAGCAATATTCCTGTCTTCTTTGAATAATTGTGGATCGCACAGAGAGCAAAGAGGACGCAGAGGAGATAAGTTCAGCCTGTGCTCTAAACTCTTCTTCCTCGGTCAGATTAGTCATACAAACTTTATTTTGTGTCACTGCTGCTTGTATTTATTTTTTTCCAGCCGCTCAGGAGTTTGACTGTTTGTCTGTTTTCCATCGCTTTTAAGTGAAGCCACACATTTGCATTTCACTCATTTTAACTTCAAATGCAAAATTGAACTTGCAAAAAGAGATCTGAAAATGCCGTGTGACTCAGATTCATCCAGCTGTAAACATGCTGACCGGGTAACGCAAAACTGTCTCCGCTCGTCCTGCCGGGGACACGGAGGCACCTGAAATTGAATCAGGGAGATGCTGTCATTAGAAAACGCTCCGAGGAACGGTAAGGCCAAACAAGACCGAAAGACAATTACAAGGACTGCAGTCCTCAAAGTTTTGTGGCATTAGGGAGAAATAATTACTGTAATGCCTGAGTCTATGTCACCTCCAAACAGAAAAGACATGAGCGGGAATAAATAAAAGGACATGTTAAAATTACAGCCAGGGAGCGAAAACAATGTCCATGCAAATAACCATTCAGTTATTGGATTATTTCCCAAACAACTGGTTGAGTAATCTCATTTTGCAAAGGACATATGCTCTTAAAACTGTCCGAACTTGTGCTGACATCCGTAACTTCTAAAATCTGATTCCTGGTTCACTGAGTAGTTTGAATGAAAACCATGAGGAGATCTAGTCGTAAAGACACGGTTGCACCTGTGAATGACATTTGCAGAACTTTCTCACTTGTGACAGACGGCGCAGGCTTCTATCAACATTTGGCTGAGCGTTCACATCGTGCTAGAGGATCCTTGGCGACGCCATCAGTCAAGGTTTAAAAACATCTGAGCATATGGTCAATGAAGCCATACAACAATCCCAACTATCCACTTTCAGCCAATATCATAATGGATGATTTCGCTGCCAAGAATAAAAGGGCACTCACTCACCTTTCTGTGCATATATTCAAACACTATTTTAATTTTGATGCAGTGGGTGTGTTTGAGTTTAAAGTAGAGAGTTTTCCTTCATGCTTGTGAGTAAGTTATTTGGTTTGGTCCAACAGGGTTTGCTTCCACGTTAAAAAATCTTAAAAGAGATGTTGAGCCATATGTGAACTGATACCTGTCCACCCTGATGACCTTCAGCAAACTGAGCCTTTTGTTTGATGATTCCGGGGGTAGACAAGAAGATCGATATAGGAACAGATGATGGTTCGGACTTAGAAAGAAGGAAGGTGAACGCTAGATATGAGCTGCCACTTGAGAGCTGCAGGCATCTGGGCTCTGACATGTATGGGTTCATCTGTAGATTGTTGTTGCAGCTTCAACATTTAAGTGCACCCAAATATGTTATGATCAAACATAAGGAGGTTTGTTTCTAGAATATTTCATCTCACCTGCTGCTCTGCTGCATCTGATGACCACACCTACTGGAATATTAAACAGTTTTTATTTATTATTATTGTGTTGTTGTTTTTGTTGTTGTTGTTGTCAGGGCCAACACAACATACCTGTTTTATTTTGACATAACATTTTCAACAACAACAAATTTTTTCATAAAATTTCCAGTACAGCTTTTTTTCATCATTCTCTTCTTTCCTTTATCGACTGTGCAGCAAAACCAAATCTAGTGTGATTACATAACCTAATTTTTGGACTGATACATTGATTTTTTTTTTTGTCTAAACTACAAATTTACTGACTTGTTTGGTCTTTACATGCATGCAACCCTCAGTCATCATACGTAAACTGTATAGCTAACTGTTGTATGGTGGCCATGAAAGACATAGCACATTCCAACATAGATTTTTTTTTTTCATTATTAAAAAGTTATTGGACTCCATATGCAGGATTTGAATATTACTAATTACTGGAGAAGTTAATGTAGTCAAACTAATCGAAATCAGAGTGTGAGTTCTTTAATGTTTTATCATTATTGATCACTGATTAGTATTTTGTGGCCTCCTTTATAAAACACCCATCAGCTATTAGGATTTTTCCTTGACTTCCAGCCTCTCTCCTGCTGCCGTGGAGTGACCTTAATTCATGGTGTAGAAAAACAAAAAAAACAACAACACTTGACAGATTTTGTCTATTCCTTCATGATAAAGCCACATGCTCGTCCGTTTCTTGCTCAACATCTTCACATCGTCCACTAATCTACCAAACCTCTTTGTCGGCATTTTTAAAGTTGTGAGCCGGGAGCAGCTGTGCAGTTTTCACAGAGGTGGAGTTTGTAAAAGTCGACGTGATTGAAAGTTGCAAAAAGATGCAGAATGGGTTGTTAATCCTAAATCAGATCAGCAGCAATCCTTTCGCATTCATCTCAACTGTCTACTAGCTCATCTCTCCTACCTTCCCTGCTGCCACAACCCAGGAAGTAATGAGACTGTTAATCTCTTAATCGGAGATTGCCCCGGCTAACGTGGCCCCAGAGTGCCACTTCAGACTTCTCTTAACTGATCCAATCACCATTAATTGTTTTCAGCTGGCTTGAAAAAGACCAAAAGCAACAATTAAAAGGCTGAAAGGGGCCAGAGCTGTTTTTTTGATTTCTTTGCTCCTTCCTTTCATTTTCATTTGCAGCTGAGAGGCTGCTTTCTTCTTCTCCATCAGAGTTAAAACTTTAAGTACATTTCTGCATCACTAGCTTTAGAAATACACTGTTTCAAAGTCTGCTGCAATTCAACGTCAAATCAATTAATTCCACTGGATCCACAGACACGTTTTCTTAGATTCATTTAATTATTTACTGTTTGTTTTGTTTGCACATTGACCCGCCAATAGCAAGTCGTCTTGACAGTGGTCGCCTTTACAGGAACCGCTGGTGGGCTACCTGCAAAGTGAGAGACTATACATGTGAAAGCAGATTTCAAACTGGTGTCAAAAATGTAGTTCAACATTCTGAGAGTTTGTGTATTTCATCTAGACAATGTCTCTAGATGCCTATAATTCATTTTTAAGATTGATTGCTACCTGGCATAGTACTGGACCTGTATGTGAAGTTTTATTTACATGCATAGGAAAGCAGATTCTCACACAGGAAGAAGAATATTACGACTGGCAAACATAAGAGAGGCCGGCAGCAGAGTTAATTACATCAGCTATAATGTGTACATGACGTTTTTTTGCGAACATATTCTGCAATAATAGAGAGCACAGAAACAGGCTGTTTTTTCAATTGGCAGATCAACAAACTACTTCTTCATAATTCTGAACTCGGAGTCTTGACAAGAGACCAAAAAGTGGAAATGGCAACATGGTGAGGCAGCTTGGCTATTTTGTTTTACCATCGGTTTGTTGTCATTATTATTCACACGTGAATGAATTTAATTGACTTTCTAGGCCAAATACTAACTTCTTTGCTTCAGCTATCCGTTGCCAGTCTCCAAGAGGCCTCCTGCTACACTTAAAAAAGGAACCAAAGAGCAAGAGAAGAGAGCATCTTCCCTGACAGCTGTCCTGTCATATGGCATTTTTTGCTCTGTTTCATTCCCCCCCTCAATGCCTCATTGAAACTAGTACTGACAAGTCATTCAATTCCAACCGACAGTATGCCCACAATAATATTTGGGGCTTTCATGGTTTAGAGGATTTAACAAGAAAAAAAAACAGACTTCATTAGCACTGACGTATGGTGGGGCACTAAAAAAATTAACTAAAAATTGAAGATCACAAATGGAAGAAGTGCTTGCTCCAATTAGTGGATAATTAATTGATAAATTTAAACAGGCATGGTTTATGTTTAGAACAAGCTCATAACTGCAAATTACAACAACTGTCTAAGAACTCTTATTTAAATCTGATCATGTTCCTCTTCCACTTATGCTGGACAGACACTGTACAGATTTGTCCCAGTTTTGGCCCTGGGTGTGGGGTCACAACGCCAGATTAATCACCTGAATGATCTGGCTGTCAGATGATCAGATGTCAGAAGTTTTGTTTGTGGGCTGTTTTGCAATTTTAGCACAATCACAATATGATTTCCTTCATTTCTGCTGACAAAAGATCTCTTACATACTGTAGTCTTACTGTTTTTTCTTTGTAATTCATGATACAATTGTGCAATGATTTGCTGCCTTTTGTCTCTTTGTGTCAACCCTGAGGACGCAGCCATCTTGTTTGAATTAACTTGGGGTCACAGTGAGGAAATCATTTTAAATTTATTGGTATATTTTACAATAACACTTCATCAAGTTAGAATCAATGTGAAGAAATTTTACCTCCTATTGCCAGGAGTTCTCAAGATTTATACAGTTATACAATACAGACTACATAAGCAACAACTCCCCACTCCCCTGTCACTGGACTGGTTATGTGATGGAAGCATGTCTTGCATTTTTCTACATTTTGGATTGACCGAAACGCTGTACTCCCCCCGCTGACCCGAGGAGGATGTAGACACGTCTCCTCAGATACACATCGAGACGTCAGCTGCTTCTTCTCACCTGACAGATAATACAGAGGGCATATCACACAGAGAGGCTCGTGCTATCTCTTCCGATTTCACCCGCCTACTGTGATCAGCCAGTGGGAGGATGTGATCCCTCACAGGCTTCCCAAATTCAATTGTTCAGTTCAGGGAAGGAGATGTAATCGTCAGAAATTTCAGTCAACAACAAAAAGTTGGCAATTTAATACTTTTTGTACTGTTCTTTTTCTTTTATTATCAATTCATATATTTTTTAGGTTAAAGTTCAATATTTCTTTTTTATTGACTCCTTTGAATAAATGCCACATTTTAATCCTTTTTAATCACGATTTTCGTATTTTCTTGTTTCCACTAATGAAATGCAGGCAATATTTATATGCATATTCTTCATAGACTATAATATAAATTGCACTCAGCAGTCACTCAGCATGTTTACTGTGAAGAAGAAGAAGTGACACCTGAACACAGGATGAAACTCTCGTCCCTAAACCTATTTAAGACCTGGGATGTATATAAAGTTGCCAGAGCGCTGACCAGAAATCTGCACACTAAGCAGCATTTGCAGTATGTGGAGAGGGTGTTTGGCTTGATAAGACAAATACTGGGCTTGTGTTTATACCAGCTGATTATTTCGAGCTATAAAAACACTTGAATAAAAAGAAAAATTATAGACTGATTTATAGTGTGCGTAATTACCTCTCAGTGTCAGTTTTAGATGCATTTTGTTTTGAAGAAAAAATGTTTCATGGCTTTAAAAAGCATGGCGCTTCGAACTTTCACAGCTTAAGCAGATTGTTTAATTAAGGTCGCTCACAGCCTGAAATGGAAAAGTTAGATAAAATCACTACACTTCTTTCTTATATCTTAACATGGCTCCCCAACTCTCAGCCAAGTACTGTCTTACCCACCAAAAATAAGGCAAGATGAACATCACTTCAGCGGATGACAACCCACTTAAACACATCAAGATGGCATCTGTCTGTCGGAAAGCCTGCAAACACCACAGTCTGCATATGGGACAGAACAGCTCTGCAGGCAAGCTGGCTCTTTCTATTTCCTGCGATCAGTGTCCTTTGAACATTCGGCACCATATGGGACTGATGGTTCCATTCTGAACATCTTGGTTCGGCAGACAGACCTTTTTTTTTCTTCCCTTTTTTATTTAACAAAGCAGGCAGAAGGGAGGAAGGACACTGGACGCCGCTCGTCTCACTGTGTTTCCACTTAAGGCAACAGAAAAAATAAATATATATGCAATAATGGAGCAAGATTTTGCTATCAAGGCTAAGTGGCTGCACTTCAAAAGCCTTTTCAGGAGGCCCTACAATCAACTACGTGCATCTGCAGAGGACGGATAGGATGTGTCATTCAGTATCAGCAGCTCAGCTATTGTAAGAGCAGGTAGTGACATTTCTTACGTTCAGAGCTGGCTGTCAGGGATTTATTGTTGTCGAAGCAAAGAATGTACGACCATGTTAAGCACCTGCATATCTGCTGTAAACATGTCCATAAAAATAACTCACTTTTCAGATATGACTATTTCTCTGGAATTTCAACTCGTCCAATTCTCAACACCAGGCCACATAAACATGAAAAACTTGTGGATGGAGACTCTCAATTAATTGCAATGTCAATTAATTTAGAACTCAAATTCTAAAAGTCTTCTTCATGCTTTTTATAAACACATAAAACAGAGCAAGACAAGCCAGTTACTACTTATTGCCTAATAGGTGCTAAGCTCACAGTCTGTCCTCGGTTCAAGGACACGTGGACAAGAAACATGGTCGTGGACGGACATGTTAACTATTACTGGGATTTGATCTTATGATCTCTCAGTTACTGGACAGTGTCACCATCTGGTAGACCAACCTCCCCTTTTAATTAAGTTGATCTCATCCCATTTGCATCACATGACATTACAATATATTATTGGCGTTATAAATTGTTATCCTATCAGCTCGTATTATAGGTTAGGACTGCTATATTAACGCCGCTACCCACATAAATTAAAACAGAAGATCTCAGTTAATAGGTGAATCACTTAACTAAAAATTTTATGGGACCTCTCAATGTGCATCGGACTGGGGATGAGCTGGACTCCACGAGCACCAAAAGCACACACACATTAAATGATAGGATGTGTGTGTGTGTGTGTGTGTGTGTGTGTGTGTGTGTGTGTTTTGCTGTATGGCCACTGAGCCCAGCCTCCACACAGTTTAAATTTTAAGTTTATTCACCTTAAAACTTACATCTATGTTAGACCAGGCATTTCAACCCGTGTCTAACTAATGTAGTATCTTGCCATCTTGTCTCCAAACAACACTAAACAACAGTGTTCCAGCTTGGTTCTGCACAATGTGTTGCCACAGGGACTTGTGTTTGCTTTGCCCAGTATGAAATAGCTTTGTTATTGGGCAGTGAAGCAGCTTTGAGCAGAGACTTTATGCCAGCAATTCGCCTGAAATGCCCCTCAATTTGTCATAATACCATCTTCTGGCCAGAATGTGCCTCACTGAGAAAATTACAATTATGATGAAATTAGATGAACCTTTTTAACCACCCACAGTTAAGCCCTCAGGACGCGAGCGCCATGTAGACTTTTCTCAAACTGCTTGTACTGTGAAAAGTTACATGAATATGAACACGCAATATGGAAATTAAATTAGGCTCTTTTTATGTCTTTTCTGTGGCGGTGGTCATTTTCAACAAGCCCAAATCCAGGTATAATACACATCAGAGACTAAAACCTTAAAAGTGCTGTGTCTCCAGGGGGGTGGTTGTTATACATCAGAGCAGTTCATATAAAACGGCCTGGCTCTCTGCACTGGAAGCTGAACATGCTAATTGCTTTCGGCTAATTCAGGGACAATTATGTCATCCTATCACTATCTCTGTGATACACCAGGCATTTGAATGTACACTGCATTCCATCATCCAGTGTCTTGTCGCACATGATAATTCTTGGCTCCATTCGCTCCATTCACATTTTGCCCTGTTCAATACGAGATGGCTTTTTAATTGGGCAGAAAAGCTGCTTTGAATAGAGCAATTATGCTATGGTCAATTGCATTTGCCATAATAACGTATAGTACACACAGAATGAGTATGGTTGTGTCCAAATGTACTCAGTCTTATGGTGCACTATACTGTTTTTATTTGAGGATCCAAATGCATTATTTGAGTGTAAACAGTTTTAGATTATATCGTCTTCTAAACATCTCACGATGGAGCACAGAAAATATTGTCCAGGGCCTGTTTGCTGCTTTCAGCGAACAATCCCACAATGCCATAAATAGCATTGAGACAATTACCTGCATGCCACTCGACACCTGTCAGTGATGATGCAAATCTCAATCAAAATCTCAGCTCAAGTCAAGTCAGTTTTATTTGTATAGCCCACAGTATCACAGATCACAAATTTGTCTCTAGGAGCAATTTACTGCTCACAATAGATTTAACAAGTGAGAGTCCATTATATAGGGAGCAGTGAATGAGTGATTTTTAGGCACAGTGTAAGACCACTAGGTAACATCTCAGCTTCCCTCATATTAAAACACTAACATCCCTATTCCTGTTTTAATTCAATTTTAAGCACAGAAGGACATTATCACCTTTTGCCATTACTGTACGAGTCGCCTCACACATAGAGGCAACAGTATGAGTTGAAAAATGTCTTTAATAATTACACAGTTTTATGCTAATCCATCAATGTCACCAGAGAGCTTGTAGTGTAGTTATTAAGGAAAGTATTTTCTTGGAATATCAGCATTTGATAACGCGGCAAGCTGCGGGTATTAACCTGTATTGAGAAGTGAATTAATCCTGAAATGCTCAGTGAAGACAACACCAATGAGGATTTAGGTGTGTAATGCTCTATCACATAGATGCTTTACCCCCCCCGGATGATTAATCCCATACTATTTGACTTTGGTGTGCAATTCTACATTCGTGCTTATCCTTCATACCTGCCTTTGGTGAACAGTGTGCTGCAGCCTGAGATGGAAGTATGGGGAGAATCAATGTTTCAAGCCTGTCACAAGAATCACGGTGCATGCTTTTATCCCATGCTAATCTAACAAACACACTGAGAAATAACATTGCATGCATGCCCATACACACAAGCAGAAAGCCGTCTCAGGCTGTGACTGACCGCATCTTCCTTGGAGGAAACAGAATTATCTTACCATTCTGAGGAAAAAGTATCTCGCCAATAATTGCTCATCCTGGCACAAACAAGATAGCTGTTGAAAAATGCTAATTCTTCACATTGTGCATTCCATTACAGGAGAAGTGACAGCTCTTTAATATTATGATAACAGTGGGGAGGGGGGAAAAAAGGCTTTTCATTCAACAACCCGAGCAGCACCAGCAGTTGCAGAGAAAGCAATTTGCATGCTGAATTTTCCTGTGAAATGCCTGCAGTGTTTTTAATCACTCGACATTAACAAATCTTTTAATTACCATTTGTCAACAACTGTGTTCAGAATAATGTCGGCTGCTTAATGCTGGGGGTTTAAGGATGGGGAGACTTAACTGTAATTTCTATTAGCACTCTTATTTCTTTTGAGGTGGTGAAGAGGCACCCTCTCAATAAATCATTCTCACTGTAAAAAAGGGAAGATGATTTTGAAAAGAGAAAACGAGGCTGGGCCAAGGAACCTTTACAAGAAAAAAAGTCGACAGTACAAAGTCACTAAAATGTCAATAAACTCTGACCTCCAGCAGCTACTATCACTTTGACTATAACAGAACAAGAGCTGGGGATGCAGCA